>CM031539.1:14516647-14945176 GCA_018361395.1 Boechera stricta | reverse complement strand
AGATGTATGAATTATGCAAGCTAAAACCATGCAAAATGCAAGCATATCAACTCCCCCAAACTTAGTCCTTGCTTGCCTCAGCAAACAAAGAATAAGAATGGAGAAGAGGGTTGAAAGTGGGGACTCAACCAAAGCATGCTGATATAAGATTGTCTCAATGTCCAAGTTGCTAGTTCTAGAATGCAAAAGTATATGAACTTTACTTAAAAACGTTAGCCATACTCTTCAAGACAAGTTCAATCAAATCTCAACCTAGACATGCATTCAAATCTATCATTCCCTTAACATTCATTTAAAGAAACCATGAATCAAGTATGCATACACAATGAACTCATTTGGCTGTAAGTGTCAAGAGACAAAGATGGTCCCTTCAGTATGGTTTGTCTTTCAGAACAAGGATCTCTCAATGAAAAGGAATGAGCTTTAGTAGAATGCTAAAGGTAAGAACCAATGCACACAAGAATAGACTCCATCTACCCAGACACAAGTGTTCTTATCCTTCGAGTCATACCCAAAGTCATCCTAATTCTACCCTTGATCAGTTAGGCTTTTCCCTTCTGATTTCTTGGACCAGTTTCATCTTTTCTTCATGTTTTGTTCTAGAGAGGTTATACAAATACTTCTAAGCGGATTGGGGTTTTTCTCATGGTTTTTTTCATGACCAGCTTGGACATTTTTCATATTTTTCAGATTTTAAGCTTTTGCCCTTTCTTTTCTTATACTCAGCACCCTAATCCTTTACTAGATACTTAGACATTCAGATCATTCCTCCTAAGAACTTTTATCCTTTTTCTTTTCTATCCACAGAATCAACCCCAATACCAATGATCAAGATCCCACCACCTATATCTGATTCGAAAATTGAAACCGTAACTACATGAGAATCTATCCTGTCGGCTCAAACCTAACACTTTCTACCAAACTCATTCAGAAATAGGCCTCACACACTCAAGAAAATAATATCAAGGCTTGAAAGAAGGCTAGGCTAAAGGCATGGTAAAACTGTTCTAATGATGAGGATTTACTGGATCGTCAAGAAGAGTGGTATAAATGATGAAAGAAAAGTATGTATATGGTATCCATGAGTTCAAATGCACATAACATGATAATTATTAGTCAAAATTCAGGTTCAGATAGATAGAATGATATCAAATCACACGCCTTCAATTGAGAACTAATCTAGTTATGCTTAGTAGTGCACTTACTTCAATTTCATTAACAATGTATTGACAACTGTAAACGAGGCACCGAGACTATCATATTAAATCAGAAGCAGAAGGTCATAATCATCATAATCCCTATGCATATGCACAGCTCTATAAGACAATCTAGACTCAATCCTAAAATGTAGATGCAACTACATGAACACTCTGTTTTTTCAAGTTTTACGAATTTTTTCAAATTTTTTTTGGTTTTTCATGCAGACTCAAGAATGCACAAAATCAAAATAAGAACAGAGAAAACATATCAAAACAAATCTTAACCCTTCCCCCCAAACTTAAATTACACAGTCCCTTGTGTAATAAAAATTTGGAAAGAAAGATTAAGAAATAAAGAAAGCATGAAAATGATGCAATTATATACAAGAAACGGATAACAGTACCTCGCAGCTTGGTGAAGAAGGAGGAGATCGAGTCCTCCATGCTCTCACGCGTATAGGCCGGCTCGGTCTGGGTGTGCTCGAGCTGATGGCTCGAGTCAGACCAGTGCATGTCGCTGGCTTGACCTCCGTGATCGAGCTGACTGCTCCGTAGGGTAAAACTTCTTTGACGGAGAACGGTTTGGACCATCTCGACTTGAGCTTTCCTGGAAATAGCTTGAGTCTAGAATTGAAAAGGAGGACTTGATCACCAGTCTTGAACTCTTTGTGCAAGATCCTCTTGTCATGGAAGGCCTTGGTCTCTCTTTATGACCTTAGAACTCATAAGCATCCAGCCTGATCTCCTCTCATGGGTCCAATACTCTCTTTTCCTGGGCTGGCTTGATATCCAAGTTCAGAAGCTTTGTTGCCCATAATGCTTTGTACTCAACCTCAACAGGTAGGTGACAAGCCTTGCCATAGAGGAGCTGGAATGGTGTTCTTCCTATATGATACGCCCTTGATCTCGTTTAGAAGTGTGGTGATGATTGAAGAACGTTGATGGAGATGGATGAACGATTATGGAGGTGAAAGGGTAGATTGAATGGTGCCACAAAGGGATGCGGAAAGGCCCTTTGATAAACCGGTTGATTTATTTGGATATGACACACCAAATAGATCGAAATTGCTGGATATTACACACCAACAAGACTCAAATTTAGAAAAGAGATTTTTGATTAAAACTTGAGTCTTTATTTGGTTGAATAAGTTCTCCACGGTCTGATTGAGTAATTTGGTCTTTGATCTCGTCATTGGACCCGTGGGAAGCACCATTGCCTCCTCATCTACGAACTTGTCTTCCTCTCCATGATCCATGCTCTTCACAGCTACTAGCTCATCCATGTCCATGCTCGCATCACTATAGGAGTCTTGAATGCATTCCTCTACGCCCAGAGGGTCTCATCCAGCTTAGCAGACCAATCTCTCTTTGAAACGCCCACTACTCTAGCCAAGATGGCTTTGATCTGCTTGTTAGACACCTCCACTTGACCTGGGGTGTGATATGGTGTAGCCACCTTGTGCTTGACCCCATGCTTTTTCGTAAGATTTTCAAAGAGCTTGTTGATGAAATGAGATCCCATCACTGATAACAACTTGGTACACCAAATGGGAATATAATGCTCTGAACATCTTCGTAACTACCTTTGCATCATTGAGGACAAGCTATAGCAACCCACTTCGAGACATAATCAACGGCCACTAAGATGTAGCTGTTCCAGAGGAGGGTGGGTTGAAAGGACCCATGAAATCAATCCCCAAACATCAAACACTCCACTTCCAAAATCGGATTTTGTGGCATCTCATTCCTTCTGATATTGCGCCCTCTGGCAAGGATCACACTTAGTGATGAAGGCTTGAGTCATCACATTGTAGGCCACCATAGACTGCAGCACCTTCTGAACAGTCTTGAATGTAGCAAAGTGTCCTGCGTAGAAGAACCATGACGTGCTCCAACACACCCTGAACTTCTTCGTGCTATACACCTCCTGAACACCATCTGCACCCTCTTGTACAGGAAAGGCTCGTCCCAGTAGTAGTGGTTGACATCCCTCAAAAACTTCTTTTTTCTGTAGGCATCAAGATCATCAGGTAACTCACCACATGCTAGAAATTGGCCAGATCAGAATACCAAGGTATGTCCTTCACTCCTATCACAGAAACAGCATCTAGGAGTCTCTCATCAGGCATGGTGTCATCAACAGGTGCAGCATCATCTATCCTCATCCTTGACAAGTGATCAGCCACACCATTCTCTATACCCTTCTTATCAACAATCTCCATGTCAAACTCAAGAAGGAATATCCATCCGAGCAGTGGCTAAGATCCTTCAAGATGATATGTCTTAGTTGCATGATCAGTATAGACTACCACCTTAGACCAACCAAATAGCTTCTGAATTCTCAAAAGCAAAGACTACAACCAACAACTCCTTCTCTCGTTGTAGCATATCTCCCTTGAGTATCATCTGCCCTCGCTGCATAGTAGATCACATGTAGCTTCTTCTCAATCCTTTGCCCAGATGCTCCTACAGCATAGTCCATGCATCACATGATCTCAAATGGATAGTCCCAGTGCTTGGACTATTGGAGCAGTGACTAAGGCTTCCTTAATGAGCTGGAAAGCCTTCAAACATTCTGTATCAAATGTAAACTCTTGCTCCTCACAACAGCCTTAGTGGTCCGCTATCCTTGAGAAGTCCTTGATGAACCTTCTATAAAACCCAGCATGCCCAAGGAAACTCCTGATGTCCTTGACGTTTTTTGGTGGCTGCAGCTGCATCATCACATCAACTTTGGCCTTGTCTACCTCTATGCCCTTTTCAGAAATTCTGTGACCCAAGACAATCCCTTCTCTAACCATGAAGTGGCATTTCTCCCAATTGAGCACCAGATTTTCTGTTCACACCGAGTAAGTACCCTGCAAAGGTTCAAAAGACAGGATGAGAAAGAGAAGCCATACACGGAAAAGTCATCCATGAATACTTCCATAGTCTCCTCTATTAAACCGAGATATAGAAGTCATGCATCTCTGAAATGTCAGCAAAGAGGCATTATATAAAATGCCAAGGTGAATTGGAATCTGAAAAAGAACCCACTGTACCCATCTAGAAAACAGTAGTAAGGATGGTTACTAACCTCTCTAGCATTTCTTCAATGAATCAAAGGAAAATGATCTTTCCTGCAGCATTCAATTTCCTATACCAATACACATCCTATGCCCTGTTACAGTCCTAGTAGGTATCAATTCATCCTTATCATTTTTAATCACAGTCATACCCCACTTCTTAGGTACACAATGCACATGAGAAATCCAAGTACTATCCGAATAGATATATGATTCCACCCTAGAACTTAAGAATTTCCTTTTTAACAACTTCTTTTAAGTTTCAATCTTCTCTGGGGTTCAATGCTAGCATATGATTCGCTTTTCCAAGTAAATTCTGTGAGTGCACAAGCTGTGTGAAATTCCCTTAATGTCATCCAGAATATCCTATAGCCTTTCTAAATTTTCTCAAACAAACAGAAATGCAACTCATCATCACTAAGCATGTCATTTACTATGATTGCAAGTAGAATTTGGTCCAAGAAAGGCGCATCTTAGCCTAGAAGGAAGAGGTTTGAGATCTACCATAGTGCTCTGGAGTTCCGACTACTGCCCGTCAGATGGGTCTCTCGAGGAGGCCTCGAGCTGACTCAAGACGAGCAGAGGGCCGCCCGACTCGATTAGATCGAGCTGACACTCGAAGTTCGGCCCCGGACAGGGTAGCTCGAGTGTATGGTCGAGCTTGGTGTCCTCGGATGAATTTCGTGACCCCTATCAGCCTCAAACCTGCCCGACTCTTCCGTCTGTGGAGTCTAAAATTATCTCATAACCCAAAGTCTCTTCATGTGTATACCCATCTTTACTACTCTTAAGGCCGCCTGAAGGTGATCCTCTTGATTAAGCTCCTCCAAAAGCTCATCAGCAAGCTTATCCATTACCTCAACATGTAAGACTGTCCTTCTATTTCTGGCTTCCTCATAGTGTCCTTGACATCAAATGTCATCTTGAAGTCACTCCCGAGGTCGAGATCGATCTTTCCTTTTCCTCGACATCTATGACGCACTCCTGTAGCAAGGAAAGGTCTTCCCTAATCGAGGATCTCTGGTTCTTCATCCATCTCAAGAACTATAAAGTCTGTAGGTATCTCCACGAACCAACCATCGAGGAAGATCAGATACCATGAGGAGTCCTAATAGATCTGTCTGCAAGCACCAGAGAGATGTTGCAGACTTATAGTTGCTGAACCCTAGCTTCCTGCAACCGAGAGTGGCATAAGACGAGATGCTCCAAGATCACAGAGACTTCTTGAAAACGAATGGACCTAGAGAGCATGGTAGAGTGAAGGAACCTGGGTCGCCTAACTTCTCTTTGACGACTCTCTTCGAATGATGGCGCCGCACTCCTCGATAGACAACCATTCGAACCGCTCTTGTCTTTCTCAGCTATGCATCCTTCAAAAACTTCTGATAAGCAGTACCATGGAGAAGGCATCAATGAGAGGCAACCTGATCTCAGCTTCCTTGATATGCTTATCAAAGATTTGCTTATGTTTCTCCATTAAATCCTTCTTAAACCTCTTTGGGAAAGGCAATTTGGGTCAGGAGGAGGGATATAAGGTGCCTTCTTTCCTCTGAAATCACATTGGGTGCAGGAGGTGAGCTGACTTCGCCGAGCTGTGGGCTCGAGCTAGAGTGCAGACGGCTTAGCTCGAGTATGGTCGAGTAGCGCCGCAGAGTAAACTTGTCTTGGTCGCTTTTGGAAACCAAATCCTCCCCATCTTGATYTTYACTGTCCTCAGTGATTGTAGGAGGTCTTGCCCTCTCAGGTAACTCCTTTCCATTCCTCAAAGTGATGGCATTGATGTGAGCATAGTCCTTAGGGTTTTGTACTGCTTTTCCTGGGAGCTGGAAAGAGTTAGAGGAAGAAGCTGTCTTRCCCTCTATGGAACGAATCTTGGACTGCAGAGACTCAATCTTGMTGTTAAGATCATTATAAGTGTAGTCYATCTGGGTTTTAATTTCACCAAACTTCTTGGCTGTCTCAAGTGCACCAGCTGCTTGACCCTGTAGGATTTGCTGCAGCAAGGTGTTCGTCTGTTGATCTGAGCGTAGGAGAGAGCGTGGTGAGACTGAAAACCGGTGGTACACAAGGCCTGTCATGAGGATGACTCGGATAATGCGGTCTAGGGCTGCTGCTGATTGTAGGGAACAAAAGGCTTGACGAGGTTGCTGAGGTGGGTAGACTGATCCGAGGGTTAGCAACGCGTACTCCTGTAGAGATTCGGTTGTTCTTGTAGTTGATGAAACCTTTGTCAGACGACTCCCGCATACATACCGACCTCCTCTGACCATCATCCTCCCCATCTTGAACCTGAAAACTGTATCCTCGTAGCAAAGTGAACCTGTTTCTTCTGCTGTAGCAGTTGATCCAACTTAGCAGTCAAAGCTTTGATGGCCCTAGTCGATCATCGAGAACACTCGACTACTATCATACTCAAGTGTAGTTACCATCAGATGTGCTAGGTTCTCCACAAGTGCCCAACCAGCATCAACGCCTTGGTTGAGGAAGTTACCATTGCTGGCGGTATCTAGAAGCATGCGGACCTTCGAGAACGCCTCAGAGTGCTAAGGAGTGACTCATTGCTGAAACCGTGAGGGCATTGAGTAGTACTTAAAGCGATCCCAGCATTCACGAAACTTTCACCATCTTTCGAGAGAATCCAGAAATTTCATTCCTCAAGCCTGCCCGGCATTGAGAAGAACTTGGCAAGGAAGGCTTTTGCATCATCCCATGAAGTGATGGATCCATGGGGAGAGTCTTTTCCAGTGATGGGCTCGTCACCAAGAGAGAAGGAAAGAGCCTTAGTTTGAAACCATCTTCACTGACCCCATTGATCTTGGTAAGGCTGCAGAGCCTATCAAACTCATCCGATGATCAAGAGGGTCTTCCATAGGTAGCCATGAAACTTGTTGCTCGCACCATAGCGATCAAGCTGCTCTTGATTTCAAGTTGTTGTTCGACCGCAGAGGGACAATCCCTCTTGGTATGAGTATTTCCATGCTCCTATCAAACGTGGCCTCCTCAGGGGTCTTGGGCATGTCGGTCCGTGGGTGGTCTTCCATGCCCACTAGATTCTGATTGTCGCCTGACGCTCACGCTCGCAACGATGTGGTATTGTTAATATGTCGATGTAATGAAGGTTCGACTTCCTTTCGATCTCGCACGGGGAACAGGACTCGATGGTAGACTCGAGCAGACGCGTGGGCGAGATAGACGACTCGAGCTAGGTCGACTGATCGCTGGCTCGAGTGGGCTCGAGTCAAGACACGCCCGCACACCAAAGACAGAAAAGAAAATCAAAGTAAGTAACAGAGTAGATAAAAGAACTTGATCTAGAATGATTTGAAATCCTAAATGTAACAAACAACACCCAAACGGCAACGGAGCCAAATTGATATAGTCAATTTCTTACTAGACCAAAGTTTCAGTAGTAAGAAGGTGTCAATCCATAAGGGTGAAGATATTAACCAAAAAGGATGAGATCCATTCAAGTCAAGCCAACAAAGGTGAATGGGACTAGTGACCTAGACAGAAACTGGAAATAAGAGTTAAAAAGATATCTTTCAGACAGGTGAACTAACAGAAAATGAGAAATATCGTAACGGCGATGACTAACAAAATTCAATCAATGCAAGAGAAGTTCCTAAGGATGGGGTAATCGACTCAGTGTCCTCTTAGCCTACCCGTGGTCTAACAAACTCATTCAAGCTATTCCTAGACATCAAACATCACAACAGCTAAGTCCACTCCCGTGATAAGTAACCTCAAGCTAGACCAGTTCCAGACCCAATCCTGCGAAATCTACTAGCAGCATTAAGATTCAGTTTATTGTCAATAAACACCCTAGACAACTAATCCCTTTAGGTACATGCAGATCTCTAACATCAGTTCAATCAAGCATTTTATCAAACACCTTCGGGTGGAAAACACCTAAGTTCTAATCTCAATCATCGAGAGAAATTAGCATTAAGAACACTGATTTAGAAGGGAAATCAAACAATAAACACTTGAACCACCTAAGAGACTAAGATTTCACACCTAATCTATCCCATCCTCAAGAACCCTAATGACTACTCAAAACACATGAAGAACAACATAATCACAAACCCAAAAATCAAAATAACTTGCATAAGTAAGGAGATAAGGAAGAGAAGAGGTGAATAGAAAGGTTCAAACACAAATACTCAGAATCAAAGATAAGCATCCAGAAGAAGAACATGAAGAACAAAAAGAGAACTAGAAAGTTAAAAACCAACTCTCCTTAGTCTTAATCCCCCATTAGGTATTTATACTAAATCTTAAAAACCCTAAAACGTCATGGACAAAATGGTAAAAACGTGCAGGATAAGGTCCAGCTCGACCATTCTGGTCGAGTGGTGTGCTCGAGCTGGATGAAATCAAGATTGCATTTTTATGTGTTGAGCTCGAGCAGGTGACTCGATGGGCTCGAGCTGGACAGAAAATTCCAAGACTCTTTTATGATGGGCTCGATCATGGAGCTCGAGCATGGGTGCTCGAGTCGCCGAATCTTCAAGATGTTTGACCTCAGCTCGATTACAGCTCGAGCATGGGTGCCGAAGCTTCGCCGATCACGCTCGCAGAGCATCCAGGTCGAGTCTGATGTCCTAGACAGCTTCGAACCTAACTTCTCCAAAATCACTGAAAGCCCGTAACAAGCCAAATATGATGTATGCAAACCTCATGCAAAACACTCTAAGTATGCAAAACTAGGAATAAATGACAAGAACAGGGTGAATAACACGTCTAGATGTATGAATTATGCAAGCTAAAACCATGCAAAATGCAAGCATATCAAACGGGTATCATAAGCATCGTTCCGGACAACTTTCGTTTAAAGCCCGAGCACGAAAGATAGTAAGTTTTTTTAAAATTTATTTAATTTTTTAATTAAATATGATAGTAATTATATATATATTTAGGCTGAGACCCGTGGAGGCGATACGATTGCGAGCAATGTTCTCGAGAGACGAAACGGAGACCGGATGGATCGTTTGTCGCCGGGAAATCGGAGAAGCTCTACAATGACGTCACTTCCAGGATGCAGGAGCTGACTCAGGCTTCTGATGGTGATGATCCCAAGAGCACTGCATCTGTCTCTCCGGCCATGAAGAACAAAACTTTTACTGAGGTATGTCTTTAAAATTGTTGTAAATGTTTTTAATTATGTTTATTATAAATAACAATCACATTTTTTTTTTCATGTCGCTCCCCGTAAAAAAGRGAGAATTTATGGTGTCGGTTCCCTGCAATCGAAGATTGACTCTTGTACTTCTTCAGCTTCGTCTTCATCTCAATCCCGACATGAATCAGAARCTCTTCAGAGTATCATCCAGTCCCAGGCGAACATTATCGAAGCTCAGAGTCAGCAAATGTCTAAGTATGATAAGATTTTTAACTACTTGGGCACAAAGGATGCGGATTTGGCACGGCTTCTTCGGGAAGAGTTCGGAGATGACGCCGGTTCTGGTAGCGGAACTGGAACCGGGACCGGACCATCACAATCTTTTTAGTTATKTTTTTTTATGTATTAAAAACAAATATTGTAGTTTATTTTTTTTGAATATTATGAATTTTAATTTTAATATTAATTTTAATTTAATTTGATTTTAATTTTAATTTTATTTTTAATTAAAAACAATTTTATATATTTAATTATAAATTCATAGCAAATCCCTCGTAGATTTGCGATGAATATTTTATTGTACGTCGCAAGTCCATCGCAAAATTGCGAGGATTTGCGAATATTTTTATTCGTCAGCAGTCCATCGCAAAGGTGCGAGGATTTGCGATGAATATTTTATCGTCTGCCGCAAGTCCGCATTAAAAGAGGATTTGCGATGAATATTTTATTGTCCGTCTCAAGTCCATCGCAAAGTTAGCTACAATTTTGCGACATTTCCTTTGCGAGCGAAATTATTTCACGCAAATCTGTCGCTAAATTGCGACGCAATTGCGAGGTATCTTTGCTACACATTTGCGACAAACTATTTGCGAGAAAGTTTATACACGCTAATCCGTCGCTTAAACATTTGCTACTGATTGCGCATATTGCGCAGTAGCTACAGTTAACATCCGTCGCAAATATTGCGAGGGCACTGCGATGATTTTTGATTTGCGACGAGCGATTAGCGAAGAATTGTTTTGCCTCGCTATTACGTCGCAAATGATGATTTACGACGGATTTGCTATGAAATTTTCCATCGCAAATCCTTTGTTTTCTTGTAGTGTTATATGTTTCTAGGTACTTGTAGCTAAAACTTGATGTTTATATTGTTTTTGGAACCTGTTAGAACCTATGGGAGAGTTGACACCACCACTTGGATCATGCATATTCGGAGAAAGATTTCAGGAAACTGAAAAGCACCATAATCGACCCCAGAACCGACCTGTAGGGGTCGATATTGAGTCCGAAGAATTTTCTGAGAAAACTCGTGAAGCTTGCATCGACTGTCAGAGAAGGGGAGCCAGAATCGACACATGAATCGACCAATCAAAGTCGATTCTGACGTCTGAGAAAGCTTGGAAATTTCCTATGTGGCAAGACATGATTCGGGCAACTTGTCATCTCGAGTTTTAATCTTCCAGAAACAAGATAAGGATGAAATGGAATTTTCTAAGAATCCCTAGGACTATATAATCACTTGTAATCTCACTTGTAATCTCACTAGAAAACACAACTTTGAATAGAGAACTTTTGTAGCCACCACCTCTAAAAACCCTAATAAAGAGTTCTTTCTTTTTTACATCTTTTCTTTTGTCTTACAGTAGATCTTTTAGACCACTAAGGTGGTGGTCGATGATGGGATCTATTTTTAGAATTTAATATATGTTTGATTGCTCTTAATCGATCTAGCTACCTTTCTATGCATCTTAATGTTAAGTATTCTCTTAAGGGAGATGCTTAAGTATACAACTGAATACAGTATGTGTGGTTGTACTATTAGAAATTCCCTGCGCCACAAGAGTGGGTAGAGATCTCAGATCTACATAGTTGGGAGTATTAGCTATGGTCGAGTTTGTTATTTGATAGAGTAGCTCTATGCTTATCTAGCCCTGATCAAGTTAGGTAAAGATCTCAGGAGAACTTCACCACGAGTGGGATGGACACTAGAAATAGATCTATCATTTACTTTGTGTCTTAGGCACGTTTTTACCAATACTGACCCTATCGGATCGCTTGGAGGTGTGACAGTATTCACTCATGAAAGTATTCCATGATGGGATTGTATGAAATGCATGTTCATTCACCACGAGAATGGGTTTGAATATGGAGACTAGCATACTACGAGAGTGGACTACCGAGACATGGAAAATCCCTAGAATGACAAACACAAATTATTTCGATAAAACATAAACCCTAGATCTAGATTCCCAGAATTAAGACTATCACCCAATCCTCTCTAATTATTAGTTTAGGTTATATTTAATGTTTTAGTTTATTTATTTTATGCATGTTAGATTAGGAGCCAACCCCCATAACTCTGTTTTGCTTAGATTAGATTTAGACATGTACTCTTTGTGTGTTATTCTCAGTCCCTGTGGATCGACCCCATAATTACTACAACTGCATGACTGTGCACTTGCTGTCGTATGGGTTAAACTCTCGAGAATATCCTGTGGGTAGACTTGGGTGAAACCTGAGAATGAGATAATCGAAAGAAAATCCTTGCATCAAGCACTCATGGCTGAATTCTTAGATGGCTTACAAGACCGTATAACTCGTAAAGTGGAGAGATTGACTTACCACGACTTTGATGAGTTGCTTCACTTAGCAATTGAGATTGAGATCCAAGATAAGAGGAAGGTGACCTCTTATAATCGGTCTAAGGCAGCCACCAATGCCCCATGGAGTACCCAAGCATCTGATTCTACTAATCCAAACGCATCCAAGTTTGTCAATAAGGGCAAGTCTCCGGCCTTTGAGTCTAAAATGCCAACAAAACCCTATGAACCTTCAAAGGAGGTTAGAGCTGATGCAAGAGGAACTTCTATTGGCCAAGGACTCGTGACATCACATGCTTCAAGTGTAGAGGTCGAGGGCATTATGATATAGAGTGCCCAAACCCGAGAGCCATGTTTATCACTCCATCCGGCGTATATGAGTCACAAAATGAAGCCGGAACTCAAGAGGGGGATTAAAGTCCAGAAGTTGAGGTCACCTATCCAGATGAGGAAGAGCTCCTTGTCATTCACCGAGTCCTTAGTGCCGAGCCAATACCGAATTAAACGAAACAACGAGAGAACATCTTCCATACTCGGTCCACGGTAAAGGGTAAAAATTTATGGTTTGATTATTGATGGGGGTCTTATACAAATGTGGCTAGTTCATACATGGTATAAAAACATAGTCTAGAGACCATGAAGCATCCTAGGCCTTATAGACTTAGGTGGCTTAATGACAAAACGGAATTGAGAATCAATGAACAAGTTAGGATTCCGTTTAGTGTAGACAAGTATAGTGATGAGGTGTTGTGTGATATAGTTCCTATGCAAGCCACTCATCTTTTGTTAGGAAGGCCATGGCAATATGATAAGGAATCCATTCATCATGGTAGATCTAATCATTACACATTCATGCATAATGATAAAAAGATTAGTCTAGCTCTCCTAACGCCTTCACAAGTGCATGAGATGCAACTTAAGCTTTCTAAAGATAAGATTAGTTCTATGTCTAATCTCCTTATAATACCTAGTGAGGTTAGGGAAACCATGTGGTAGGACTCATATTTGCATGCTTTTATGCACTATAGTAAGTTAGTTTTGAGCTTTATCACTAACAATTAGTGTAGTTCTTGTGTGTCTGCATGTGTTTATATGTTTCTAGGTACTTCGAGCTAAAACTTGATGTTTATAGTGTTTCTGGAGCCTGCTAGAACCTATGAGAAAGTTGACACCACCACTTGGATCATGCACATTCGGAGAAGGATTTCCGGAAACCGAAGAGCACCAGAATCGACGCCAGAACTGACCTGTAGGGGTCGATATTGAGTCCGAAGAATTTCCTGAGAAAACTCGCGAAGCTTGCATTGACAATTAGAGAAGGGGAACCAGAATCGACACATGAATCAACCAATCAAGGTCGATTCTGACGTCCGAGAAAGCTGGGAAATTTCCTACGTGGCAAGACATGATTCGGGCAACTTGTCATCTCGAGTTTCAAGCTTCCAGAAACAAGATAAGGACGAAATGAATATTCTAAGAATCCCTAGGACTATATAATCACTTGAAATCTCACTAGAAAATACAACTTTGAATATAAAACTTTTGTAGCCACCACTTTTAAAAACCCTTATAAAGAGTTCTTTTAGACCACTAGGGTGGTGGTCGATGATGGGATCTATTTTTAGAGTTTAATATATGTTTGATTGCTCTTAATCGATTTAGCTACCTTTCTATGCATCTTAATGCTAAGCATTCTCTTCTGGGAGATGTTTAAGTGTACAACTGAATCCAGTAGGTGTGGTTGTCTATTAGAGATTTCCTGCACCACGAGAGTGAGTAGAGATCTCAGATCTGCATAATGGGGAGTATTAGCTATGGTCGAGTTTGTTATTTAATAGAGTAACTCTATGCTTATCTAGCCCTGATCAAGTTAGGTAAAGATCACGGGAGGACTTCACCACGAGAGTGGGATGGACTCTAGAAATAGATCTATCATTTACTTTGCGTCTTAGCCACGTTTTTACCAATACTGCCCCAATTGGATCGCCTAGAAGTGTGACAACCCTTGCGATGTGTTTATCACTCATGAAAGTATTCGATGATGGGATTGTATGAAATTCATGTTAATTCACCACGAGAGTGGGTTTGAATATATAGACTAGCATACCACGAGAGTGGACTAGCAGACATGGAAAATCCCTAGAATGACAAACATAAATTTGTTAGGTAGAACATGAACCCTAAATCTAGAATACCTGAAATCTGACTGTCACCCAATTCTCTGTAAATATTATTTTAGGTTTTATTTAATGTTTTAGTTTATTTATACATGTTAGATTAGGAACCAACCCCATATCTCTATTTTGCTTAGATTAGATTTAGACTTCTACTCTTTGTGTGTTATTCTCAGACCCTGTGAATCGATCTCATAATTACTACAACTGCATGACTGGTCACTTGTGATCTTATGGGTTAAACTCTCGAGAATACCTTATGGGTAGACTTGGGTGAAACCTGAGAACGGGATAATCGGACGAAAATCCCTGCATCAAGTTTTTGGCACCGTTGTCGGGGATTGAAGCAATAGTCATAGAGATTTAGTCTAGATCTGAGACTAAGTTTTTTGTTTTATTTTTATTGATTATTTATTTCTTTGAAGTTCAGGTGATCACCAAAAATATAAATAATAAAAGAGGGAAGAATAGAATAAATCGAATGGAGCAGTTATGAAAACAAGTACCTGCTGCTGAGCTTGAGAGCATCCTTCACCCTAATAGGGATGCCGCTCTGACGATTATTACTGATCACCTTGATCAGTTTGACAAGCTTTGTGGCACATTAAAATCAACGGAGTCTCAGAGGACGGTCTGACACTATGCCTATTCCCATTCTCTTTGGGTGACAAAATTAATCAGTGGGAGATGAAATTGGTGGAAAACATATCAACAAACTCATCGGTGGACAGCATCGGACCTACGAATCAACCTATCACGGTGGATATTATGCATTCCAAATTTCCAGAACGAAGTCCCAAACAAGAGCATCGACTAATCAGAGTCGATGTCCTACCCATCAGTCCACTACATCGATCTGTCAAGGTCGATGCACTGTCCTGGACAAGCACATCGACCAATCAAGGTCGATGCCCTTGTCATTGGTCCACCACATCAACATGTCAAGGTCGATTCACTTCCGACCAAAATCCTGGACAGATACATCGACGTACCCAGGTTGATTCCAAACATGTCGGACGTCTCCATCGGTCTAACTAGACCGATACTGCTGCTGCCTCGAGCAGTGGACCTCCCCATCGCCCCTCAACAATGGATGGTCGTAGCATTAGGCATATGTATCGACCAATCATGGTTGATCCCGTTGGAGATGAGAGTCTTCTCGGCGCCGATCACAATCAAGGAAGGAATCTCTTGGTTAAGAGACCATTCACGAATGACTACACTCCTGCTAGGGAGAAATCCATTCACCATACCCACTCCGTAGTGATCGATTCGAGGAACCATCGCGCAACCACTTGACCATCGTTTCCATATTCATATGACCACTCTATGAAGTCGTCGAGCTCACGACGTTAAGAAAAAAGCACCTTACCTTTTTTGTACATACAATTTTCTTTAGGATTTTTGTTTTTCTTATTCTCTAGTTTTTGATTTTTCTATTTTTTCGTTTTTATTTCTTGCTTTTCAGGTGTTCTTCACCATAAAAAAAAAACAAAAATCAGGACTTGTGATATGCTTGCATTTTGCATGGTTTTAGCTTGCATAATTCATACATGTAGACGTGTTATTCACCCTGTTCTTGTCATTTATTCCTAGTTTTGCATACTTAGAGTGTTTTGCATGAGGTTTGCATACATCCTGCATATTTGGCTTCTGGTACTTTCGATTTTGGAGAAGTTAGGTTCGGTGTCTAGGACATCAGACTCGACCTGGATGCTCTAGCAGACGTGATCAAGCAAAAGCTCAGCTCGAGCACCCATGCTCGAGCTGTATGATCGAGCTAAGGTCAAAGACAGTCTTGAAGATTTCTGGCCGAGCTCGAGCACCCATGCTTTCGAAATGAGTGAGGTCAAGGCGTCTTGAAGATTTCGGCCGGCTCGAGCACCCATGCTGTGATCAAGCCCATCATAAAGAGGTCTTGGAATTTTTCTGTCCAGCTCGAGTCCATACATCGAGTCACCTGCTCGAGCTCAACACATAAAATGCAATCTTGATTTCATCCGCAGCACACCACTCGACAGAATGAGCTGGACCTATCTGCATGTTTTTACCATTTTGTCCATGGCGTTTTGGGTTTTTAAGATTTAGTATAAATACCTAATGGGGGATTAAGACTAAGGAGAGTTGGTTTTTAGCCCTAACTTTCTAGTTCTCTTTTTGTTCTTCATCTGTTCTTGCTTCCTGGATGCTGTATCTTTGATTCTACTGAGTATTTGTGTTTGAACCTTTCATTCTACTCTCTTCCTTATCTCCTTACTTATGCAAGTTATTTTAATTTTTGGGTTTGTGATTATGTTGTTCTTCATGTGTTTTGAGTAGTCATTAGGGTTCTTGAGGATGGGATAGATTAGGTGTGAAATCTTAGTCTCTTAGGTGGTTCAAGTGTTTATTGTTTGATTTCCTTCAAATCAGTGTTCTTAATGCTAATTTCTCGATCAATTGAGATTAGAACTTAGGTGTTTTTCCACCCAGAAGGTGTTTGATAAAATGCTTGATTGAACTGATGTTAGAGATCTGCATGCCTAGCCTAAGGGATTAGTTGTCTAGGGTGTTTATTGACAATATTAAACTGAATCTTAATGCTGCTAGTAGATTTCGCCGGGGGATTGTGGTGTCAGCTTGAGGTTACTTATCACGGGAGTGGACTTAACTGGTTGTGATGTTTGATGTCTAGGGAATAGCTTGATTGAGTTTTGTTAGACCACCTGTGTAGGCTAAGAGGACACACTGAGTCGATTATCCCATCCTTAGGAACTTCTCTTGCATTGATTGAATTAGTCCTATCATGGTTACGATATTCCTCATTTTCTGTTAATTCTGCTAGTCTGACAGTATCTYTTTTAACTCTTATTTCCAGTTTCTGTCTAGGTCACTAGTCCCATTCACCATTTGTTTGGCTTGTCTTGAATTGCTTGATCTCATCCTTTTTGGTTAATATCTTCACCCTTATGGATTGACACCTTACTATACTACAACGAAACTTTGGTCTAGTAAGGAATTGACCTATATCAATTTGGCGCCGTTGCCGTTTGGGTGTTGTTTGTTACATTTAGGATTTCAAATCATTCTAGATCAAGTTCTTTTCTATCTACTCTGTTACTTACTTTGATTTTCTTTTTCTGTCTTTGGTGTGCAGGACGTGTCTTGACTGACTCGAGCCCGAGCCAGGTCGAGTCGCCTAGCTCGAGCCCAGCAGCTCGAGTCGTCTATCTCTACGTGCGCTCGAGTCTACCATTGAGTCCTGTTCCCCTGCATGCAAACGAGATCGAAAGGAAGTCGAGAACATTATACATCGACATATTAACAAGAACTACATCGGTTGCGAGAAGCGCGTCCAAGGCGACAATCAGAATCTAGTGGGCATGGAAGACCCACGGGACCGACATGCCCAGACCCCCTGAGGAGGCCACGTTTGATAGGAAGGGGATGCCCCAAATACTCATACCAGCAGACAGAGGATTGTCCTCCCGGTCCGAACAACACTTGAAATCAAGAGCAGCTTGATCGCTATGTAACAACAAGTTTCATGGCACCCTATGGAAGACCCTCTTGATCATGGATGAGTTTGATAGGCTCTGCGCCTTATCAAGATCATGGGGTCAGTGAAGATGGTTTCAAACTAAGGCTCTTTCCCTTCTCTCTTGGTGGCCAGTATCCTGAGAAAGACTCTCCCCCATGGATCCATCACTTCATGGGATGACTGCAAGAAAGCCTTCCTTGCCAAGTTCTTCTCCAATGCCAGGACAGCGCGCTTGAGGAATGAAATTTCTGGATTCTCTCAGAAAGATGGTGAAAGTTTCTGTGAATGCTGGGATCGCTTTAAGGGCTACACTACTCAATGCCCTCACCACGGTTTCAGCAATGAGTCACTCCTTAGCACTCTCTACAGAGGCGTTCTCCCGAAGGTCCGCATGCTTCTAGATACCGCCAGCAATGGTAACTTCCTCAACCAAGACGTTGATGCTGGTTGGGCACTTGTGGAGAACCTAGCACAATCTGATGGTAACTACACTGCTGAGTATGATAGGAGTGTCCGGCCAAGTGTTGCTACAGATGATCAGACTAGGGCCATCAAAGCTTTGACTGCTAAGTTGGATCAACTGCTACAGCAGAAGAAACAGGTTCACTTTGCTACTGAGGATACAGTTTTTCAGGTTCAAGATGGGGAGGATGATGGTCTAGAGGAGGTCAGCTATGTGCAGAATCAGGGTCAGTACAACAAAGGTTTCATCAACTACAAGAACAACCCGAATCTGTCCTACAGGAGTACCAACGTTGCTAACCCTCAGGATCAGGTCTACCCACCTCAGCAACAACCTCAGTCCAAGCCTTTTGTTCCCTACAATCAGCAGCAGAACTTTGCCCCTAGACCGCATTATCCGAGTCATCCTCCGCAACAGGGAGCCTTGTGTCCACCACCCGGTTTTCAGTCTCTCCACGCTCAGTCTTCTACCGCTCCAGATCAACARACAAACAACTTGCTGCGCTCCTACAGGTCAAGCAGTGGTGCACTTGAGGCAGCCAAGAAGTTTGGTGAAATTAAAACTCAGATGGACTACACTTATAATGATCTTAACAGCAAGATTGAGTCTGCAGTCCAAAATTCGTTCCATAGAGGGCAAGACAGCCTTCTTCTCTTCAACTCCCGGAAAAGCAGTACAAAACCCTAAGGTATGCTCACATCAATGCCATCACTTTGAGGAATGGAAAGGAGTTACCAAAGGACCTACAATCACGAGGACAGTGAAGATCAAGATGGGGAGGATTTGGTTTCCAAAAACGACCAAGACAAGAGTCTTACTCTGCCAGGCGTGACTCGACGATACTCGAGCTAAGCCGTCTGCGTCTAGCTCGAGCCCACAGCTCAGCGAGAAGGGTCAAGACAGTCACCTCCTGCACTGTGATTTCAGAGGAAAAAGGCACCTTATATCCCTCCTCCCTACAAGCCCAAATTGCCTTTCCCAAAGAGGTTTAAGAAGGATTTAATGGAGAAACATAAGCAAATCTTTGATAAGCATATCAAGGAAGCTGAGATCAGGTTGCCTCTCATTGATGCCTTCTCCATGGTACCTGCTTATCAGAAGTTTTTGAAGGATGCAATAGCTGAGAAAGACAAGACGGTTCAGGGTATGGTTGTCTATCAGAGGAGTGCAGCGCCATCATTCAGAAGAGAGTCGTCAAAGAGAAGTTAGGCGACCCAGGTTCCTTCACTCTACCATGCTCTCTAGGTCCATTCGTTTTCAAGAAGTCTCTCTGTGATCTTGGAGCATCTATCAGTCTTATGCCACTCTCGGTTGCAAGGAAGCTAGGGTTCAGCAACTATAAGTCCTGCAACATCTCTCTGGTGCTTGCAGACAGATCTATTAGGACTCCTCATGGTATGCTACAAGATCTTCCTCTGATGGTTGGTTCAGTGGAGATACCTACAGACTTTATAGTTCTTGAGATGGATGAAGAACCAAGAGATCCTCTGATTCTGGGAAGACCTTTCCTTGCTACAGCTGGTGCAGTCATAGATGTCAGAAAAGGAAAGATCGATCTCAACCTCGGGAGTGACTTCAAGATGACATTTGATGTCAAGGACACTATGAGGAAGCCAGAAATAGAAGGACAAGTCTTCTATGTTGAGGTAATGGATAAGCTTGCTGATGAGCTTTTGGAGGAGCTTAATCAAGAGGATCACCTTCAGACGGCCTTAACCAAGAGTAGTAAAGATGGGTATCTACATGAAGAGACTTTGGGTTATGAGATAATTTTAGACTCACACAAGGTTCTGGAAGAGTCAGACGGGTTTGAGGAGCTGATAGGGGTCAACACAGAAATTCATGCTGTCGAGGACACCAAGCTCGACCATACAGCTCATGTCGGGCAGCGACAGTGTCAGCTCGATCATACAAATCGAGTCGGACGGCCCTCTGCACGCTCCGATACTGGTCAGCTCGAGCCTCCTGCTCGAGCCAGCCCATCTGCAGCAGACGACTGGTCAGAACTCCGAGCACCTATGGTAGATCTCAAACCTCTTCCTTCTGGGCTAAGGTACGCCTTTCTTGGACCAAATTCTACTTACCCAATCATAGTAAATGACATGCTTAGTGATGATGAGTTGCATTTGCTGTTGACTGAGTTGAGAAAATTTAGAAAGGCTATAGGATATTCTCTGGATGACATTAAGGGAATTTCACCTAGCTTGTGCACTCACAGAATTCACTTGGAAAACGAATCATATGCTAGCATTGAACCCCAGAGAAGATTGAACCCAAACTTAAAAGAAGTTGTTAAAAAGGAAATTCTTAAGTTGCTAGGGGCTGGAATCATATATCCTATATCAGATAGTACTTGGATTTCTCCTGTGCATTGTGTACCTAAGAAGGGGGGTATGACTGTGATTAAAAATGATAAGGATGAATTGATACCTACTAGGACTGTAACAGGGCATAGGATGTGTATTGACTATAGGAAATTGAATGCTGCTTCTAGGAAAGATCATTTTCCTTTGCCATTCATTGACCAAATGCTAGAGAGGTTAGCTAACCATCCTTACTACTGTTTTCTAGATGGGTACAGTGGGTTCTTTCAGATTCCAATTCACCCTAATGATCAGGAAAAGACCACTTTTACTTGCCCTTATGGAACATTTGCATATAGGAGAATGCCTTTTGGTCTTTGTAATGCTCCTGCAACATTTCAGAGATGCATGACTTCTATATTCTCGGATTTAATAGAGGAGACTGTGGAAGTATTCATGGATGACTTTTCCGTGTATGGCTCCTCTTTCTCCTCCTGTCTTTTGAACCTTTGCAGGGTACTTACTCGGTGTGAAGAGACAAATCTGGTGCTCAATTGGGAGAAATGCCACTTCATGGTTAGAGAAGGGATTGTCTTGGGTCACAGAATTTCTGAAAAGGGCATAGAGGTAGACAAGGCCAAAGTTGATGTGATGATGCAGCTGCAGCCACCAAAAAACGTCAAGGACATCAGGAGTTTCCTTGGGCATGCTGGGTTTTATAGAAGGTTCATCAAGGACTTCTCAAGGATAGCCAGACCACTGACAAGGCTGTTGTGCAAGGAGCAAGAGTTTCTGTTTGATACAGAATGTTTGAAGGCTTTCCAGCTCATTAAGGAAGCCTTAGTCACTGCTCCAATAGTCCAAGCACCAAACTGGGACTATCCATTTGAGATCATGTGTGATGCATCGGACTATGTGAGGAGCTGTCTGGGCCAAAGTTGAGAAGAAGCTACATGTGATCTCTATGCAGCGGGGCGCTTGATGATGCTCAGGAGATATGCTACAACGAGAAGGAGTTGTTGGCTGTMGTCTTTGCTTTTGAGAAATTCAGAAGCTATTTGGTTGGGTCTAAGGTGGTAGTCTATACTGATCATGCAGCACTAAGACATATCTATGCTAAGAAGGATCTAAGCCAAGCGCTCGATGGATACTCCTTCTTCAAGAGTTTGACATGGAGATTGTTGATAAGAAGGGTATAGAGAATGGTGTGGCTGATCACTTGTCAAGGATGAGGATAGATGATGCTGCACCTGTTGATGACACCATGCCTGATGAGACTCAGATCTTTTTTCGTGATGAGGAGTGAAGGACATACTTGGTATTCTGATCGCCAATTTCTAGCATGTGGTGAGTTACTGATGATCTTGATGCCTACAGAAAAAGAAGTTTTTGAGGGATGTCAACCACTACTACTGGGACGAGCCTTTNNCACTCTAAGTATGCAAAACTAGGAATAAATGACAAGAACAGTGAATAACACGCCTGGGATGTATGAATTATGCAAGCTAAAACCATGCAAAATGCAAGCATATCAACTCCCAAACTTATTCGCTTCTCAAAAAAGAATAAGAACGAGAAGAGGGTGAAAGTGATCGTAACCAAAGCATGCTGATATAATAGATTGTCTCAATGTCCAAGCTGCTAGTTCGCAAAGTATATGAACTTTATTTAAAAACGTTAGCCATACTCTTCAGCACAAGTTCAATCAAATCTCAACCTAGACATGCATTCAAATCTATCATTCCCCTTAACATTCATTTAAACAAAACCATGAATCAAGCTATGCATACACAATGAACTCATTTGGCTCAGTGTGTCAAGAGACAAAGATGGTCCCTTCAAGATGGTTTTGCATTTCGCTAACAAGCGATCTCTCAATGAAAAGGAATGAGTTTTAGTAATGCTAAAGGTAAGAACCAACCTATGCATACAAGAATACTCCATCTACCCAGTCCTACACAAGTGTTCTTATCCTTCGAGTCTATACCCGCTAAAGTCATCCTAATTCTACCCTCGACTGCTAGCTTTTCCCTTCTGATTTCCCAGTTTCATCTTTTCTTCATGTTTTGTTCTAGAGAGGTTATACAAATACTTCTAAATGGATTGGGGTTTTTCTCATGGTTTTTTTTTCATGACCACTTGACATTTTTCATATTTTTCATTTTAAGCTCTTTCTTTCTTATACTCAGACCCCTAACTTTACTAGATACTTAGACATTCAGATCATTCCCTCCTAAGAACTTTTATCTTTTCTTTCTATCCACAGAACCAACCCCAATACCCAATGATCAAGATCCCACCTAGCACCTATCCGATTCGAAAATGCAAACCGTAACTACAGAGAATCTATCCCGTCGCTCAAACCTAACACTTTCTACCAAGCTCATTCAGAAATAGCCTCACACACTCAAGAAAATAATATCAAGGCTTGAAAGAAGGCTAGGCTAAAGGCATGGTAAAACTGTTCTAATGATGAGGATTACTTGATCAAGAAAGAGTGGTATAAACGATGAAAGAAAATCCAATGTATAGGTATCCATGAGTTCAAATGCAAGGCATAGACATGATAATTATTACCAAAATTCAGGTTCAGATAGATAGGGAATGATATCAAATCACAGCCTGCTTCAATTGAGAACTAATCTAGTTATGCATTCGAGTATATGCACTTACTTCAATTTCATTAACAATGTATCGATGAACGAAACGAGGCACGAGACTATCATATTAAATCAGCAAGCCAAGGTCATAATCATCATAATCCCCTATGCATGCAACAGCCCTATATGAAGACAATCTAGACTCAATCCTAAAATGTATGACATGAACACTGCTTTTTTCAAGTTTTACTAAATTTTTCAAAATTTTTTGGTTTTTCTATGATGCATGACTCAAGAATGCACAAAATCAAAATAAGAACAGAGAAAACATATCAAAACAAATCTTAACCCTTCCCCAAACTTAAATTACACAGTCCCTTGTGTAATAAAATTTGGAAAGAAAGATTAAGAAATAATGTAGCATGAAAATGATGCAACTAATATATACAAGAACGATGGAACAGTACCTCGTTGTCAGGAAGGGAGGAGATCGAGTCCTCCATGCTCACGCAGATAGCCGGCTCGGCTGGTGTGCTCGAGCTGATGGCTCGAGTCACCAGTGCACGCCGGCTCGATCTCCGATCGAGCGACTGCTCGAGCCAGACGCTCGCTTGTCAACGCCTCTTCGGTCGCCTTACGTAGTGTTGAAACTGTCTGTTCGTAAGAAGAGGCTTCGTGGTTCCGGCAGGTGCAGGAGGCCTTGATTCCTCCCGAAACGAACCGCTTCCTCTACAGATTTGGTTTTCGATGTTAGCTGAGCTGCCGTAAAGTCCCGATGTTCTCGACTTCCTTATCGATCCTTCAGATCCTTCACAGTACCCCAGCAATAGTCTTTCCCTGGAACTTGTTCCACTCTCGTAGAGACCAATCCTCTTTCAGGCTGGAGGGCTTAAGGCTGTACTCTTCAAATGAATAACCTTCTGTTTCATCATCCTCCTCCTCAAGAACATGATCGCCGGATCTTATGTCTTGCTGCATGATCTCTTCATCTGTATGGTAGAGTCTATCAAGAGGAGAATCTATGTTCTGCCGCTCGCATTTTGTCAAACAATGCGTGGAAGACGCAGCTTGGCTTCCCCAACGGTCGATGCATGAACTTGTATATGTGCTCATCTGAGGTGGTGTATGGTCTAGAATCGACCTTCTCAAGAAATCTACATCTATCCACTTTGGTGGATAAGGCTCTGAGATCAACTCCACATTAGCAACAAGAATGGGAGTAACTATACCCCCAATGCAGCTCACCCCCAGATTCCATCCTATGCATCCTCATCGCCCATTCCCTCGTAGCAGAATTGTTCCAGCAAACAAATGTGAGGTTTGCATTCGCCTCTATCACCCTTCATCTTCAGCCCGCTCAGATAGCCTAGAAGTGGTAATACACACAAGTCCATCATCTTCAATTCCTCCTTCATTCACTGTCTCGCAAACATAGGCTTGCTAAGGTCTTGGAGATATCTCATGGCTTCGATGTTAGAACTCTGCTTCGAAGAGAGAAAGGTTTATTGTCTCCAATGGTTGACCATAGTTGCTGAACCTCGTGGTCAATATCTTGATGGATTCATCTCCTCCGAAAAACCGTATGGTACCGATGATGGTGAGAGCATAGGCTCGACCTCATGTTATGAAGCCAGACCGCTTCGGATTCATGGTCGCCTCATCATAGAAGTGAATAGAGATGAGAGGAAATGGCATGTCTCTCTAGCTTCCAGCTGGATCTTCATGAACTCACATAAGCCTCCTGCCTCATGTAGAACTCCACATCTCTAGCAATGCCGAAGTTTCTTCATCGCCGCGGTACCTTGCCTTCAAAACCTCGAGCAAGAAGGGCCTGTGAACCTTGCTGTAGATGGTGTTCTTCCTTTGGGCTTGTCGCCTTATGTTCATCTTCTTCTGCGCGCCACCGTCATGATACATGCTTGGCTCTATTGGTTTTTTCCTTCACTAGCCGCAAAGATCACCTCCTGACTCGACTCGGCCGACTAGGTGCTCGAGCTCGACCTGTCGCCCTTCGATCGATCTGCTCGAGCATGAGTGCTCGAGTCAAGCGCGCGAACCTCCATGGATTCTTCGCTTGTGGACGGTTTCTCTCCACATCCGGAAGTTTCGAGTGCTTCAGCTGATTAGCTTGTGAATTCATGTCCGAGAATCACTCAAAGAAAAAGATTCAAGAGTGTGAGAATAACCTCAAGACAGCAACAATAAACGAAGAAGAGTATGAACACTCAAAAACAGCAAGAACTAATGTAGAGAGTGCGGAAAATGAAAGAGAGAAAAGTGAGGGTCTTGGTGGTGTGAGGAAGGTCGATCGAAGGAGCTTATATACCAAGAGGGGACAAAGAGGACAAGGTAGCGTCATATGTCGGTTTACTAATTCAAAATTGAACTGGGCGCCAAAGAGGCGACGACTGAGCACCTCGACCTGGGTCGATGACGCCCCGACACCTTCTGCTCGAGACGCGATCGACAGTCGAAGTGGGTCCACTTGTCAAATTTTGAAATTTGAATTTCCTCCTAAGGCTGGTTGGCTCGATCGCAGAGCTCGATTATAGCTCGATCACACGGCTCGAGTCAAGCCATTCCTGTTGCCCCCTTTCATGATTCACCTCTCATACTTTCCTGAAATCACACAATCGATTAAAAATCAAACAGCTTAGCACATTTATTGACGCTTTAAAAACTGTAACAAAGAAATATGTACAGAGATGACATGGGACTTCCTCCCAAGAGCTTGTTTATAAATACTAAGCTTCCTGCTTTGATCAGTGCGAAGGCTCATCCGAGGAATCGAAGTTCCTTCTGAATGATGGTGTCAGGGAGCTTCGAGTCTCTCGCCTGCTCACGTGAATTCGCTTTCCGCCCTTTCCAAATAAGGTGACTCTAGGTAAAACTTCTTTGACGGAGAACGGTCCGACCATCTCGACTTGAGCTTTCCGAAAGCTTGAGTCGAATTGAAAAGGAGGACTCGATCACCAGTCAACTCAGCAAGATCCTCTTGTCGAAGGCCTCGTCCTCTCTTTATGTAATCTTAGAACTCTCATAAGCATCCAGCCGATCTCCTCCAGCTCATGCAGTCCAACTCTTTTCCTGGGCAGGCTTGATATCCAAGTTCTAAGCTTTGCCCATAACGCTTTGTGTGGCTCTTCCATGTGAGTCTTCAATGCAGTCCCGCACGAGGGTCTCATCCAGCTTAGCAGACCAATCTCTCTTGAAACGCCCACTACTCAGCCAAGATGGCTTTGATCTGCTTGTTGACACCTCCACTGACCACGGTCTGGGGTGATATGGTGAGCCACCTGGCGACCCCATGCTTTTTCGAAGATTTTCAAAGAGCTTGTTGATGAAATGAGATCCCCATCACGATAACAACTTGGTACACCAAATCGGGAAAATAATGCTTCAACATCTTCAACTACCTCAGATCATCATGGGACAAGCTATAGCTTCAACCCACTTCGAGACATAATCAACGGCCACTAAGATGTAGCTGTTCCTGCAGGAGGTGGGTGAAAGGACCCAAATCAATCCCCCAAACATCAAACACCTCCACTTCCAAAATCGGATTTTGTGGCATCTCATTCCTTCTCGCTGATGTCGCCTCATTCTCGGCAAGGATCACACTTAGTGATGAAGGCTCGAGCATCTCTGAACATTGTAGCCACCATAGACCTGCTTGCAAAGACCTTCTGAACAGTCTTGAACGTAGCAAAGTGTCCCATAGAAGAACCATGACAGCTCCAGACACCCTCGAACTTCGCCTCGGCTATACACCTCCTCGAATGCACATCTCCCTCTGCAGAAAGGCTCGCCCCAGTAGTAGTGGTTGACATCCCTCAAAAACTTTCTCGTAGGCATCAAGATCATGTAACTCACCACATGCTAGAAATGGCATCGTAATACCAAGGTATGTCCTTCACCACAAACAAAGATCAGTCTCTCATCGCATGGTGTCATCAACAAAAGCATCATCTATCCTCATCCTTGACAAGTGATCAGCCACACCATTCTCTATACCCTTCTTATCAACAATCTCCATGTCAAACTCTTGAGTATCCATCCGAGCGCCTTGGCTTAGATCCTTCTTAGCATGATATGTCTTAGGCGCATGATCGATAGACTACCACCTTAGACCCAACCAAATATGAATTTCTCAAAAGCAAAAGAGCCAACAACTCCTTCTCTCTGTAGCATATCTCCTTGAGCATCATCAAGCGTCCGCTTGCATAGTAGATCACATGTAGCTTCTTCTCAATCCTTTGCCCACAGCTCCTACAGCATAGTCGATGCATCACATGATCTCAATGGATAGTCCCAGTTTGGTGCTTGGACTATTGGAGCAGTGACTTCCTTAATGAGCTGGAAAGCCTTCAAACATTCTGTATCAAACAGAAACTCTTGCTCCTTACCTGACAGCCTTGTGTGGTCTGGTATCCTTGAGAAGTCCTTGATGAACCTTCTATAAAACCCAGCATGCCCAAGGAAACTCCTGATGTCCTTGGCGTTTTTGGTGGCTGCAACTGCATGTCATCATCAACTTTGGCCTTGTCTACCTCTATGCCCTTTTCAAGAATTCTGTGACCCAAGACAATCCGCCTCTAACCATGAAGTGGCATTTCTCCCATTGAGCACCAGATTTGTCTCTTCACACCGAGTAAGTACCCTGCAAGGTTCAAAGACAGGAGGAGAAAGAGGAGCCATGCAGGAAAAGTCATCCATGAATACTTACAGTCTCCTCTATTAAATCCGAGAATATAGAAGTGCATCTGAAATGTTGCAGGAGCATTACAAAGACCAAAAGGCATTCTCTATGCAAATGTTCCATAAGGGCAAGTAAAAGTGGTCTTTTCCTGATCATTAGGGTGAATTGGAATCTGAAAGAACCCACTGTACCATCTAGAAACAGTAGTAAGGATGGTTAGCTAACCTCTCTAGCATTTGGTCAATGAATGGCAAAGGAAAATGATCTTTCTAGAAACGCATTCAATTTCTTATAGTCGATACACATCACATGCCCTTTACAGTCCTAGTAGTATCAATTCATCCTTATCATTTTTAATCACAGTCATTACCCCCTTAGGTACACTGATACGGGGAAATCAAGTACTATCTGATATAGGATATATGATTCCAGCCCTAGCGACTTAAGAATTTCCTTTTAACAACTTCTTTTAAGTTTGGGTTCAATCTTCTCTGGGGTTCAATGCTAGCATATGATTCGTTTTCCAAGTGAATTCTGTGAGTGCACAAGCTAGGTGAAATTCCTTAATGTCATCCAGAGAATATCCTATAGCCTTTCTAAATTTTCTCAACTTCGTCGCAATAATCTGTCATCAAATCACTAAGCATGTCATTTACTATGATTGGGTAAGTAGAATTTGGTCCAAGAAAGGTGTACCTTAACCCATAAAGGAAGAGGTTTGAGATCTACCATAGGTGCTCGGACTTCGACCAGCCGTCGTCTGCTGCAGATGGGCTGGCTCGGCGAGGAGGCTGAGCTGACCAGATGCTCGGGCGTGCGGAGGCCGTCCGACTTGATCGAGCTGACACTTCGAGTTGGCGTCCTGGACAGTAGCTCGTGTATGGTCGAGCTTGTGTCCTCGACAGCATAAATTTCTGTGTTGACCCCTATCGCTCCTCGAGCCGTCGACTCTTCGGGCAACCGGTCTGAGTATCATAACCCAAAGTCTTCCGTAGATACCCATCTTTACTACTCTTGGTTAAGGCCGTGCAAAGGTGATCCTCTTGATTAAGCTCCTCCAAAGCTCATCAGCAAGCTTATCCATTACCTCGACATAGAAGACTTGTCATACATTTCTGGCTTTCATAGTGTCGACATCAAATGTCATCTTGAAGTCACTCCCGAGGTTGAGATCGATCTTTCCTTTTCGACATCTATGTGCACCAGCTAGCAAGGAAAGGTCTTCCCAGAATCAGAGGATCTCTTGGTTCTTCATCCATCTCAAGAACTATAAAGTCTGTAGGTATCTCCACTGAACCAACCATCGGAGGAAGATCTTGTAGCATACCATGAGAGTCTAACAGATGCGTGCAGCACCGAGAGAGATGTTCTGGGACTTATAGTTGCTGAACCTGCTTCCTTGCAACCGAGAGTGGCATAAGACTGATAGATGCTCCAAGATCACGAGAGACTTCTTGACAGATGGACCTAGAGGCATGGTAGAGTGAAGGAACACAGATCGCACTTTAACTTCTCTTTGATGACTCTCTTGAATGATGGCGCTGCACTCACGATAGGACAACCATACCCTGAGCATCTTGTCTTTCTCAGCTGTGCATCCTTCAAAAACTTCTGATAAGCAGTACCATGGAGAAGGCATCAATGAGGAGGCAACCTGATCTCAGCTTCCTTGATATGCTTATCAAAGATTTGCTTATGTTTCTCCATTAAATCCTTCTTAAACCTCTTTGGGAAAGGCAATTTGGGCTTGTAGGGAGGAGGGATATAAGGTGCCTTCTTTTCCTCTGAAATCACAGTTTTGGAGTGCGGGGTAGGCGTCTTGACCGCTTTGTGGACTCAGTAGGCGTGGGGGCTTTAGTACACTGGGATCGAGTTGGCAGAGTAAGACTCTTGTCTTGGTCGTTTTTGGAAACCAAATCCTCCCATCTTGATCTTCTGTCCTCGTGATTGTAGGAGGTCCTTCCTTTGGTAACTCCTTTCCATTCCTCAAAGTGATGGCATTGATGTGGCATAGTCCTTAGGGTTTTTATGCTTTTCCTGGGAGTTGGGAAGAGTGAGAGGAAGAAGCTGTTTGGCCCTCATGGAGCAATTTTGGACTGCGAGACTCAATCTTATGTTAAGATCATTATAAGTGTAGTCCATCGAGTTTTAATTTCACAAACTTCTTGGCTGCCTCAAGTGCACCTGCTTGACCGGAGTTGCTGCAGCAAGTTGTTGTCTGTGATGAGGCGGTAGAAGACTGGGCGTGGTGAGACTGAAAACCGAATGGTGGACACAAGGCTCCATTGCGGAGGATGACTCGGATAATGTGGTCTAGGGGCAAAGTTCAGCTGCTGATTGTAGGGAACAAAGGCTTGGACTGAGGTTGTTCTTTGAGGTGGATAGACTGATCACGAGGGTTAGCACATTGGTACTCTGTAGGATAGATTCGGGTTGTTCTTGTAGTTGATGAAACCTTTGTTGTCGGACCACGATTACGCACATAGCTGACCTCCTACAGACCATCATCCTCCCCATCTTGAACCTGAAAAACTGTATCCTCGGTAGCAAAGTGAACTTTTTCTTACTGCATGCTAGATTGATCCAACTTGATCAAGCTTTGATGGCCGATCGATCATGCAGCAACACTTGGGACAATCTATCATACTCAGCGGTGTAGTTACCATCAGATTGTGGTTCTCCACAAGTGCCCAACCAGCATCAACGTCTTGGTTGAGGAAGTTACCATTGCTGGCGGTATCTAGAAGCATGCGAACTTTCGGGAGAAACGCCTGTAGAAGTCTTGGGAGTGACTCATTGCTGAAACCGTGGTGAGGGCATTGAGTAGTGTATAACAGCGATCCCAGCATTCAGAAACTTTCACCATCTTTCGAGAGAATCCAGAAATTTCATTCCTCAGCTGTCTGGCATTGGAGAAGAATTTGGCAAGGAAGGCTTTCTTGCGATCTCCATGAAGTGATGGATCCATGGGGAGAGTCTTTCCCGTGATGGCTCACATGCGAGAAGAGGAAAGAGCGTAGTTTGAAACCATCTTCACTAACTCCATTGATCTTGGTAAGGCTGCAGAGCTATCAAACTCATCGATGATCAAGAGTCTTCCATGGTAGACCATGAAACTTGTTGTTACGCCCATAGCGATCAAGCTGCTCTTGATTTGAAGTTGTTGTTACGGACGAGGAGGACAATCCCTTGTTGGTATGAGTATTTGGGGCATCCCTGCTCTATCAACGTGGCCTCCTCATAGGGGGTCTTGGGCATGTCGGTCCTGTGGGTGGTCTTCCATGCCCACTAGATTGATTGTCGTCTTGGGCGTTTTCACGCTCTCACTGGCGATGTGGTAGCTTGTTAATGTTGTCGATGTAGAATGAGGTTCGACTTCCTTTCGATCTTATTTGCATGCAGGGGAACAGGACTCGATGGTAGACTCGGCGGTGGGCGAGATAGAGGACTCGAGCTGCTGGGCTCGAGCTAGGCTGACTCGATCTGCTGGGGAGCTGGGGGCTCGAGTCCACTGCCACAAAGACGAAAAACAAAATCAAAGTAAGTAACAGGTAGATAGAAAAGAACTTGATCTAGAATGATTTGAAATCCTAAATGTAGCAACAACCAACGGCAACGGCGCAAATTAGTATAGTCAATTTCATTGTAACTCAAAGTTTCGTAAAGATAAGAATGTGTCAATCTATAAGTGGTGAAGATATTAACCAAAAAAGGATGAGATTAAGTCATTCAAGTCAAGCCAAGCAAAGAGTGAATGGGACTAGTGACCTAGACAGAAAATGGAAATAAGAGTTAAAAGAGATACGCTAGACTAGAGAACTAACGTAAAATGAGAAATATCAACGCGATGTAAAATTCAATCAATGCAAGAGAAGTTCCTAAGGATGGGATAATCGATCAGTGTGTCCTCTTAGCCTACATAGGTGGTCTAACAAAACTCAAGCTTTCCCTAGACATCAAACATCACAACCGCTAAGTCCAGTGATAAGTAACCTCAAGCTGCACTAGTTCCTGCATCCAATCCCTGGCGAAATCTACCCTAAGCATTAAGATTCAGTTCAATATTGTCATAAACACCCTAGACAACTAATCCCTTAGGCTAGGTATGCAAATCTCTAACATCAGTTCAGTCAAGCATTTTATCAAACACCTTTTGGGTGGAAAACACCTAAGTTCTAATCTCAATGATCGAGAAATTAGCATTAAGAACACTGATTTAGAAGGGAAATCAAACAATAAACACTTGAACCACCTAAGAGACAAGAGATTTCACACCTAATCTATCCCATCCTCAAGAACCCTGACTACTCAAAACACATGAAGAACAACATAATCACAAACCCAAAAAATCAAAATAACTTGCATAAGTAAGGAGATAAGGAAGAGAAGAGGTGAATAGAAAGGTTCAAACACAAATACGAGTAGAATCAAAGATACAGCATCCAGGAAGCAAGAAATGATGAAGAACAAAAAGAGAACTAGAAAGTTAGTGGCTAAAAATCAACTCTCCTTAGTCTTAATCCCCATTAGGTATTTATACTAAATCTTAAAAACCCTAAACGTCATGGACAAAATGGTAAAAATGTGATAGTCCAGCTCGACCATTCTGGTCGAGGTGCTCGAGCGATGAAATCAAGATTGCATTTTTATGTGTTGAGCTCGAGCGTGACTCGATATGGGCCTCGAGCTGGACAGAAAAATTCCAAGACCTCTTTATGATGGGCTCGATCATGGAGCTGCAGAAATCTTCAAGACTGTCTTTGACCTCAGCTCGATCATACAGCTCGAGCAAGTTCAGCTGCCAGAAATCTTCAAGACTTTGACCTCAGCTCGATCATACAGCTCGAGAATGGGTGCTCGAGCTGAGCTCGCCGATCACGCCTGCTAGAGCATCCAGGTCGAAGTCTGATGTCCTAGACAGCTTCGAACCTAACTTCTCCAAAATCACCGAAAGTACCTGAATAAGCCAAATATGGATGATGCAGCACTCATGAAACACTCTAAGTATGCAAAACTAGGAATAAATGACAAGAACAGGGTGAATAATATGAATTATGCAATTATGCAAATGCCCAACAACCCAGAGGTGTCTTCTAGATGCCCATGGGGTTCTAAATGCATCTATCGGCTTGGACCAAAGAGATTGCAAGACTTGTAATGACGAACCCTAACATCTTAGCAACTAAGAGTGGCAGACGATAGATGCCCAAGGTCACAAAGGCATTTCTTGAAAATCAGTGGACCTAAAGAGAATGGCAGAGTGAACGAACCAGGGTCACGTAGCTTCTCTTGGACAACTCTTTTTTGTATAATGGCACTGCATTCTTCTGTCAAGACCACCATACCTTGAATTTCCTTTGCTCTCTCATTTAATGCATCTTTCAAGAACTTCTGATATGGAGGTATAAGTGAAAAGACATCCAAAAGAGGCATCCTAATCTCTGCTTCCCTCATGTGTGTCAAAATTTCCATATACTTCTCCATTAGGTCCTTTTGAATCTTCCTGGGAAAGGAAGGAAGTTTTGAAGGAACAAAGGGTTCTTTCTTTTCTCAGAACAACTGGTTTTTAGCAGGGAGAGCTGGCTCGACCTACTGGCTCGACTTGGGTGGTAGAGTCAGTCTCTAGTCGAGTTTCTTGGTCTTCTTTGTAATTCAAATCCTCCCCATCTTCGACTTCACTGTCCTCAGTGATCTTAAATGATCATTCCCTCTCAGGTAACTCCCTTCCACTTCTTAAGGTGATGGCATTGATGTGAGCAAAATTTGGGTTTTGGATTGCTTTTCCGAAGCTGGCCAATATGTGTGGAAGAAGTGGATGCTTTTCCGTCCATGTACTTAATCTTGGATTGCAATGTCTCAATCTTGTTATTAAGATCATTGTAGGTGTAATCCATCTTGTGTGATTTCACCAAATTTTAGCTACTTCCATCGCACTGCCGACCCTCAAGAATTTGTTGCATGGTCCACGATCCGGAGGAGAAGGCTGAGCTGAGGAGGAAAACCAGGTGGTGGACCCATGATTCCCTGTATGGATTGCCTGAGTGCTGCTTAGAACAAAACCCTGATTTTGGTTGTAAGCGGCAAAATACTTGGACTGTTTTAGGGTAGACTTGATCCGAGGGTTAGTAACATTGGTGCTCCGATATGAGAGATTGGGGTTGTTCTTATAGTTAATGAAACCTTTGTTGTAGCCTCCCCGATTTGAACATAGCTGACCTCTTCCATACCAGATCCTCCCCATCGTGAACCGAAGATCTGATCCTCACTTGCAAAGTGAACATGCTTCGCTGGCTGAGTAAGAGTTTATCTAATTTGGCATTCAAGGCTTTGATTTCTAGTCCTTTCGAATCGACACTTCTCCCGCTTCGTCATAATCGCAGTAGTGTCCATGAAAGCAAGATTCTCTACTAATTCCAGCCTTCATCGACATCTTTGTTAAGGAAGTTGCCGTTGCTTGCTGTATCGAGAACCATCCTTATCTTTGGGAGAACTCCTTTGTAAAAGGTGCTCAGTAGGGACTCATTGCTGAAACCATGGTGAGGACATTGAGTAGTGTAGCCTTTGAATCTTTCCCAGGCTTCACAGAAAGTCTCCCCATCTTTCTGGGCGAATCTGGATATCTCATTCGAGCTGTTCTGTCGAGAAGAACTTGGCAAGGAAAGCTTTCTTGTAGTCATCCGATGAAGTGATTAAGCCATGGGGTAGATTCTTCTCGCACAGATGGGCTTTGTCACCAAGAGAGAATGGAAAGAGTCTTAGCTTGAAACCATCTTCACTGACTCCATTGATCTTGGTGAGGCTGCAGAGCCTATCGAACTCGTCTAAGTGATCAAGTGGATCTTCCATAGGCAGCCCATGGAATTTGTTGCTTTGTACCATAGCTATTAAACCACTCTTGATCTTAAAGTTGTTGTTCTGGACTGTAGGAGGTACAATCCCTTGCAGTGTGTGAGTATGGCATCTCCTCTATAGGCGTGGCCTCCTTGGATGAGGCACATGTTCATTCGGTCCTTGTGGGTTTTCTTCCATTTCCACCTGATCCTGATGATATACTTGAATGTGCTCTCTCTGATCACGCAACTGTCTTGGAAGCTGGTTGATATTGTCGTGATAGCGCAGGAGGTTCTGGTTTCGATCTCTTGCATGCAGTGAAGATTCGATATTTGACTACCTGGAGCTGGTTTTGAGTCTAATGTAATCGGTCAGATAATGCGTATAAGTACCTGAGATGCAAAGACAATGAAGGAAACACAAGGTGAGTAACAGAGTAGACGTAAAAGAACTTGATCTGAAATGATTTGAAATCCTAAATGTAACAAACAACACCCAAATGGAAACGGCGCCAAATTGATATATATCAATTGCTCACTGCACTAACTTATCATGTCATTGTAGCACAGAAAAGTATCAATCCAAATGGGTGAGATATTAACCAATTAAGATGCAATCAAACCAATAAAGTCAAGCCAAGCAATAGATAACGAGATTAGCAATCTAATAGAACGATAACTAAAAATACTAGAAACAAAACGAAACTGAAATAGTTATACGAAGCTAAAGAAATCAATCAATTAAACGAAGCTCCTGGGGGGTTATTGATTAGGGTCTCCTCTTAATCTACCTAGGTGTTTAACATACTCAAACAGAGCTATTCCCTAGACAATAAACTCAATAGCAGTCAAATTCATTCTCATGACAGATAACCTCAAGTTAAGCTAGTTCTAGACCTAAATCTCTCTAGCGAAATCTAACCTAGCAAGCATTAAGATTCAGTCTATTAAAGCCAATAAACACCCTAGACAACTAATCTCTTAGGCTAGGAATGTAAATCTCTGGAATTAGTTCTGTCAGGCATTTCATCAAACACCTTATGGGTGTGGAAATACCTAAGTTCTAATTCCAATTGATCAGAGAGAAATTAGCATTAAGAACACTAATCCATAAGGGAAATCAAACAATCTAAACTTAAACCACCTAGGAGACTAAGATTCCACACCTAATCTATCCCATCCTCAAGAACTCTAAAGACTACTCACAGCCCATGAAGAACATCAAGGAAACAAACCCAGAAATAATAAAAATTTGCATAAATAAACAGATTAAGAAGTAAACAGAAAGACTACTAAGAATCAAACTTAAATACAAAGTAGAAATACTAGAAATTTGATTACAAAGCAAGAACAAGTCTAGGAAGAGAGAAAAACCCAGTGGATCCCGCAAATATCCAGGAGACAATAGGTATTTATAGTTTTAGGCAAAGCCCTAGCTCACAAACAGACAAAATAGCAAGTCTCGAAGGTGCACTCGACCATGGAGGTCGAGTGCTTTGGTCGAGCTGGGCGAAATTCTTCAAGACGGCATTTTTATGACGGGCTCGACCAATGAGCTCGACCTGGCTTGGTCGAGCTAGGTTAAAAAACTCCAAGATTGCATTTTTCTGGAGGACTCGACCAACGGGCTCGACCTAGCTTGGTCGAGCTGGCCTTCAGATTTCAAGATGACATTTTTCTGGATGAGCTCGACCTCCCTGCTTGAGCTTCCTATTCGAGCTTGCTTCCAAGGCGTCTGCTTTGTGCTCCACTCGACCTCCATGGTCGAGTGCATGGTCGAGCCAGACTCTCCTCTTTCTCCATTTGACTCCAACATCTCCAATACTCCGTGAATGTACCTGATACAGCTCCAAAATACAATATGTATGCAATCCTAATGCAAAACACTCTAAGTATGCAAAACTGGAGACAAATGTCAAGAATATGCTATTAGACAAGGCTAAATGGAAGATAAATGCATGCTTAGACCATGTAAAACACAGACATATCAATGACGCTAAAAACTCCTAACACTCAACCACAACTACTAGATTCAATTGAGCACTTAAACTACTCCCATAAGAGATAGTTTATCATTAAGAACACATGTAGGACTAGATTCATCGATTATCTAAGCTCCCAAGTATGTTATTTGATGAATAGTCTCGATAGTTTAAAATCCAATGTTACCACAAGTGCACCGTTTAGATGCAATTGTAGTACGTACGGGGTCGATCCAAAAGGAATGTGAATAATTCACAGAGAATACATGTGTAAATCCAATCTAAGATGAATATAAAAGTTTGGGATTTTTGGTTTTTAACCTATTTCATATATATTTTATAGACTAACATATGGTTATTGAATATTTGATATTTTTTTATTAAAGGTTGTAATTTTTGACATAATTTTTCTCAAATTAATTGTTTTTTGAGAAGTAGAAGAAGATGCATGCTTAGACTTAAACAACTTCCTAACTATAGATGCCATGTTTAAAATGTAGTTAATTTCATGCTAAAATGCAAACTAACCGATCTTATCAAGGATGGACGAAACACGGGCTTGCCACCGGACTTATTACCACTTTCTTCGGGATTTATGACTCGAGAAGAGGTGAAATTAGGGTTTTCAATTTTGACTTTCACCCGCGGGCCTCGCGGGTTTTGACCTGCTGCGGGGCGGGTTCGGGCTCACCAAAATAAGACCACTAATTTGCGGGTCTCACGGGGCGGGTTGGAAAATCTGGCGGATTAACGGGTCGAGCCCCGCGGACCCTGTGGGTACTCGCCTTTATTTTATAGAATTTTTCATTTTTTACCCTTAATTTTCAAAATTTTATAATTTTTTTCCGAAATTTTTACATTTGCACAATTTCTCCTAAGTAATTTTTATATGCGGGTTGGCCCACGGACCCCGCGGTTTTTGCGGGTGCAGGTGCGGGTCAGATTTTAAAACCCGCAAATCATGCGGAACGGGTGCGGATCGTAATATTTAATGCGGGTTTGGCGGGTTGGCGGATCGCCGGTCGACCCGGTTGACAGATCTAGGTGAAATACCCTCCCATCAAACACCTATGCTATCGACGCTTTTTGACAAGGCTCTCGTAGATTGATTTTAACAAAAGACTCAAGTTTAGTTTAAACATAAATCTTAAACTCGGATGTGTTTTAAGAAAAACATAGCATATACATATATCATATTATGGACACAAAACCTTTTGCTCTTATACTATATATTGATATAACTCTAAAAATAGTTAAACAATAGAGTAATAAAGAAAGTTGTATGATTAAAACTTACTTTATTAAAATGGATAGAAATACATGTACACGATACCATACGTCTTTGATGCCCAGGTTATATAACTTACGAAAAATTATAACTTTGTTGTTATACCAAGATATAAAACAATAGAGTAATAAAGAGAGTTGTATGATTAAAACTTCTTTTATATAACTGGATGAAAATACATGATTGAAAATACAAATACAAAGATTAAAACTCGAGAGTATGAATCCACATCGTCATCGTAGTTTTGTTTTGCAGGTGATTGAAGCGGATTTATTAAATCTAGCACGACGTAATGACTTGAAAGAAATGCACTCACACTTATGGTGGTTCTCTAACGATAAATTCAAACCAAGCTTCTCAACTAAAGCTACCTGGGAGGAGTATCGTACAAAACATCAACAAGTTACATGGACAAAGTCGATATGGTTTTTTTATGCCACTCCAAAGAATTCGTTCATCTCGTGGCTAGATTTCCTCAACAGATTAACTACTGGTGAGAGAATGGTATCGTGGAACTCAGGCCAATCAGTAGGCTGCTCCTTCTGTGATGAGAGAATGGAAACAAGGAATCAGTTCTTTTTCTTGGGGATTCTTTCACATCAGACTGGGACTTACTAGAACAGCCTCTCAGTGCTCCATGAACTAAGACAGAAAGTTTCCTTCTGAAGTATACGTTTGATATCACGATATATACCATCTTTGGAGAGAGAGAGAAATTCAAGACGTCATAGTGAACGCGGTAAATCAGCAGTCTTCTAAGTCGAGAACATCGACAAGGAAGTTTGGAATAGATTGAGTTCGTTGAAAGAGATGGGGGACAAACGCTATCTCGATGGCCTACAAGTATGGTTTTTCATCCGTACGGAAGACTAAGCTCGACGTTATCGTGATGACGCTACTTTATAAGCATTGATTTCTCTTTCTATCTACACCGACTCACAATGAACAGCTTGTACTCTTTTTCCCACTGACGGTTTTGTCCCAAATAAATTTTCCGTCAATGGATTTTAACGAGGCAACTGTTCATTGATCTTATAAGAGTCGGTTTCTTAGATTTATTTTCAATCAATTTCAGAAATTTGTTGCATTTATTGTAAAAACTTTTTTTTTCGAATATAATTTAACATTTTTTTTTAAAAAAAAACTCGAGAGTATGAACGAGTGCAGAAAATTTGTAAGTGATCTCTAAAATTCGCATCCTCTACACCCACTTTTCTTTTATATTTATACAAAAGATATGATAAGTTCTCTTTCGTGATCCTTGATGTGGCTTCTTTCTTGAGATTGTATATGATAAGTAAGCTTCTCTTGACCGATGGTTTTGTCCTTTTGATGTCTTGAATCGGCAAATTCTATCTCTTGAGTGATTGATGATTTTGGCTTCATCTTGAGGTCTTGATTCGGCAAACTCTAGATGTTGAGTAACTGATGATTTTGGTCTATTTCATTATCTTGTCTTCATATTGTCTTAAAACTTGAGTCGTTGTGGAGTCGGCAAAATATGTTGCATAATACTGATAATAGATTTTTTTTTACAATACATATATTTTTAGTACCATATATATATATATATATATATATATATATATATATGATTCTGCTTATATCACCGCACACTTCACTATTCATTTACAGTTTAGTATTTTAGGTTTAAAATTGAGATATCAGACGTTCACTTACAAACACCACCACCACAAATCAAACATCCGACGTCGGAATAGACGGAAATTTCATAATGGACCGTCATTATTTTGTTGGGTTAAAATGAGCATAATATTACGATTTTGATAATTACTTATTTTAAATAATATTATACTGTTCTAAACTGATCCATCTTATTAATGAGACAAGGGAATATATATATGAGTGGGATCTGAGGAAAGATAAAACCTGGCCTAATGGGCCGTTAATGAATCCATAAGATGTTTTATAACACTCCCCTTGGGAAATAACGTCTCGATACTCAACCGGATCTATAATGCGCTGGGAATGTTGCCTCATTAAAACCTTACCAGGAAACCCAAAGGAAAACCATGGTTAAGGAAAAAGAGTACACACGCATTACTCCCTGATTTGAAAGCATCACTCAGATCCTAAGTCTACGCATCCCAATCTGATAAATGAGCTTCCGGAGTGTTGACGTCGGCAATGATTTGGTGAATAGGTCGGCTGAATTCTCACTTGATCGGACCTGCTGAACTTTGACCTGACCATCCTTCTGTAATTCATGAGTGAAGAAGAATTTGGGCAGAATATGCTTCGTCCGATCCCCTTTGATATAACCGTCCAGCCTGAGCAATGCAAGCCGCTGCTGTTTCAAACATAACCGTTGGCTCCTCTTCGCTCATACCACAATCCGATCGGATGCTGAGTCATGGATCGCAACTGCATACTCTCTACTAGCTTCGTGAATGGCCAAGATTTCCGCATGGTTATGGGTGGCACGATCACGCTTTCCATGTATCTCCATGAAAATTGTTCCTCCATGCGTGAAAACATAACCAGTCCGAGACCGCACAAAGGCGGATCCGATGATATCCCGATCAAAGGAAGCCAACTAAACCTCATCCTGTGTTGTTAGTAAACAATCCTAAGTCCTTACCTCAGTACCTTAGGATGTGTTTAATACCGCTCCAAAGGCCTTTAGTCGACATGAGCTAAAGCGAGCTAGAGACTCACGGCAAAACAAATGTCCTGGTCTAGAGACACCAAGTACATTAATGCTCCTATGGCACCGAGGTATGGCATTTCAGACCAGAACTTCTTCATCGCCCTTCGACCGAATGGATCACCGTCCAACTGAGGCTCCTCACAACCATCGGGCTGGTCAATGGGTGGCCTGGTCCATATTGAATCTCGAGTACCTTTTCAATGTATGCTCGAGCGCACAAGGATTCCATCTGATGTACTCAAGTTGTACCAAACAGAATTTGGCCATTTCAGTCTTTCATTTCAAACCGCTTTTAAGCATTCTACCGTTTGGGCGATTTCACCGATGTTCTGAGGATGTTTAAATCATCCACGATACTGCTATGATCACAAATCCTTTGTTTTCGTATTTCGATAAAGACGCATGGACTGATCGGATCGTTGAGCCTTCTCGATGAGATATTCACTTAACCGTTATACCACATACGCCCGCTTGTTTCAGTCCATATAAGGATTTGTTCAGCCTAATGCAGTGCGATCTCGAGATGCATGCTTATCTTTAAGCTCGATGCCATCCGGTAATCTCATATAGATTTCATTGTCAGGGTCCATGAGATAAAGTGTTACAACATCCATTAACCGCAAATCTAAATTTTYTCTTATGGCCAGACTTATGAGGAATCGAAAAGTAGTTGCATCCACCACAGGAGAATAAGTCTCTTYATAATCGATTCCGGTCTCTGTGAGAATCCTTGTGCTACAAGCCGTGCCTCAGATTCAACGACTTCACCGAATTTTTTACGCACAAAGACCCATTTCATGTCATCGTTTAAGATCGAATGGTGTCCTTATGATCGGACCAAACACATTCCTTTTCTTTAGACTGTTTAACTCCACGCTTATGCCTTCTTTCCATTTTAGCCAGCCTGATCTACGAGTGCACTCAATTATGACGTGTTCTAGATCTCAAGGCGTGCGCAAGAACCTCGCTATGTATGCAAAGATCGCATCATGCCTTATTATCTTTTCTGTTTCATTGAGTTCCGACATGCTATAATTGATAGAGATTTCATTATTATTGATCCCTTCTCGAACCTTGAGATTTGGCCCCAAACCTCAGATCGGTTCACTAGAGTGAATCCTCATGCCGTTATTTCAGAATCCCTTCAACCGCGACCTCTCTTTGGTTTCCGGGATTCTTATCTTGAACCTAATGGTCGCCACGCTTATTACGTGATGCAGACTCTAGCAACTTGAGTCCGCCCTTTTGGACATCTATTCGCCGGTGCATTACAAGTCGGTATGCATTTGGTTACTCTGTTTGGGTCAGCAAAGGAATCTGGCAATTGATTAGCTAGCTTTTGTAAGTGTATAATCTTGGACCTCTGAATCACATTCTAGTCCGAGGATCTTGCCATTGTAAGGATGTTTGATTCCATGAAATTTCCTTTACCAGCCTTGTGTCTCTCCACCTAAGACAGATATACCGATTCATCAAATTGGCAATCCGCATATCTGGCCTTAAATAGGTCTCCTGTGGTCGGCTCAAGATATTTGATAATGGTGGGAGAATCAAAACCAACATATATTCCCATCCTCCTCTGAGGTCCCATTTTAGTTCTCTGTGGTGGTGCAATGGGTACATAGACTGAACACCCAAATGTCTTAATATGGGAGATGTCTGGCTCATGACCCGTTAGCAATTGGGATGGTGAATATCTATGCTCACTAGATGGCCGAATGCGTATTAGTTCAGCAGCATGTAAGACTGCATGTCCCCAAGCTGAGACCGAGCGCGAATTCACGAGAATGGTCGAGCAATCCATTGAATTCGTTTAATGAATGATTCGGCCAATCCATTCTGTGTATGGACATGTGCCACGGGATGTTCAACACTTACCCCCATGGCCATACAATACTCATTAAACGCTTGGGAAGTGAATTCACCAGCATTATCAAGACGTATAGTCTTAAGTGGGAAATCTGGAAAATGGGCTCGCAATCTGATGATTTGGGCCAATAACCTAGCAAATGCTTGGTTTCGAGAAGACAATAGACAAACATGCGACCAGCGGTCGATGCATCAAGAACCATGAAGTACGAAATGTCCCACAAGGGTGGATCGACCACATATGTCTCCTGGATTCGCTCCCGAAAATTCAAGGTCTCTTTAGACACTTGACTGCGAAGGCCGAGTGATCAACTTCCTGTGAACAAGCCTGTGCACGTGAGGTGCTGAGGGAAAAATCGTTTTCTTTAAGTGTGCCCTTTAGAACTTTGAATCAATTTACGCATCGTATTCACGGGATGACCGCCGGCCGCGCCAAATATAGTGATCTTTGAATCGTGCTTTAATAGCAACATTAGCTCAATCATACTGACCTTAGCATAGTAAAGGCCAGTAGATAGYGCGGGTATAGTCTCAAGGACTTGTTTATGGCCGTGTGAGATCTTAGTAATCGAGGGATTCTTTTGTTCTTCACCCTGGTTTCACGTGGAAACCATTTAGTCTTATATCTTTAAAGCTCAATAGATTTTTCTTTGAACTGGGTGAGTATAGTATCTAGTATTTCTAGATGTGTGCCGCTTGATAACAACACATGGCTTGGCCGTGACGCTATTAGGCTCGAGGTACGTATTGTCTTGTGTTGCGGTTTTTATTAAAGAGATTTATGAAGTATCTCTTGTCTTTTAGTATGGTATGGCTGGATCCACTGTCCACCATGATGTGTTTGAGCTCGTTCATAACTTTAATAGACGAAGATGCGATTTAAATAAGTAATTAAATAAACCATTTCATAAAATAATGTGCATAATAAAAAAAATAAGTTCTGAAAACCAAATCAAAAATCAAACAAAGCTGAATAAATATTGTCAATATAAAGCAAATATCTAAATGTCGAAATGTCAATCAAGAAGGTCAGGTGCGGTAATCCATGTGATCGGCCTTGTCATCTTTGAAGTCACGCCGTAATCTTGGTTAACGATTGGCTTAGGGATGAGCTTTCCGTCTTACGATAGAGATCCTGAGGAACTTGGGAGTGCGGCAGTTCTTGGACCAATGATTTGACATCCGCATCGGTGGCAAGAGGGATGGATTGGTCGAGTTGGCTGAATGGGTCGGTTTGGAGATTCCACGATTCGGGCCGTAACTGAGGTTAGTCGGTTGCACTGTTGAATTGCCACGCCGTCCATTCGCGGCGTCCGGCCCACGATCGGAGGAGGATCACACGCCGGACGTAGTTGGATTCTCTGGCTCCTGATTTGATGGGCCTCTCGTAGTGGGGGCTGATCCGGGGCCTTTGAGCACTGTTCATCAACTCATTATTTTTCTCTGTAGGAGTAAGCAAGAGATCAAATCCTCATATGTCGCGTATTTCATCGGCGGTATTGTTGAACCACATATTCTGAGTATGAAATATTGATGTCTTTCCAGCAGCTCATTGTCAGACACTTCATCGCCACATAGTTTCATGATTGAAACGATCCAAATAACTTCGGAGTTGTGGCGTCAGGATTTGAAATCTGGAGGCAGTAGATTACTCGAACTTGGGGCATAGGACCGTTTTAATGGTCATACCTCTTTTCGACCCGAAGTGGGTTCTGTCGTGAATATTGATTTTGAGGCTCGGCCGGTGATGGCGGATATGAATTATCTGGAACCGATCTTTGAGAGATGCGGTGTTACCATCGATGATGTATTCACCTAGGCCTTTGGAGTTGAGGAAAATTTTGTGTCAGGGCCCATGGAGATAGTTATCTCGAGACATTGAGTGCTAATTCCTTTTGAATGTTCGACATCTGAAAACATGCAATTGATTTCATTAAGTGATCATTCATTTCGGAAAAACTTTAATTAGGATTTAGGATTTGATAATTTCTCTTTTATTTAGGTTTTTCTTTTTATTGATTATGATTAAACTTTTCTATTTAGAATAGGATTTAGGGTTTTAGGATTTTTCATTCTGATAAGATTCTTACTTTTCTAGGTTTCAGGGTTCATGCGATTTTAGGTTTTGATTTCTGGCAATTTTAGCATGTAACCAATCATAGAAACAATCAATTTAAAACAACTTAGACAACCTCAATCAATCGGATTATACTTTAGGATTTCGGTTGATCCGATTTAGGTTTTAGGTTTTTTAAAGTTTCGACCATGGCTAAGTGTTTTCGAATTTGACTTTTGGTATAGCAATAATAACTTTTCTAGCAACTTAAACGAGTCAGCAATCAGATCGCTGCTAATCGCTTTCAATCGATTCGTTTTAATGGTTACACTTTCTGTCAATTCGATAGTTGGTTCTTAGCTTTTTAGGGTTTGAATTTACCTTTCACCTTAAGAGGTTGTATGGACTAGAGGCAGAGCCAAAACTTCGGTTTTGAACAGTAGCGGATGAACAAGCGCCAAATGACGTCGGATGAACAGTAACCGCGTTTTGTGTTTTTAGGGTTTTTAGGGAGCAACTCGTGCTGATAACGTGTTGTAAACTGATCCATCTTATTAATGAGACAAGAGAATATATATATATGAGTCTCGGGACACAAGGGAAAGATAAAACCCTAATGGACCTAATGGGCCGGTTAATGAGTCCATAAGATGTTTTATAACATATACTGTTTTGAATTTATCGTAAATATTTTATATTTTTTTTGATGAAATTTAATATTCATATTAAATAAAATGGTTATTTACAAGTGGGAGAAGTTTCAAAACCGAATGAAAACAATAAAGGGACTAAAACAATCGTAAGAAACCAGAGTGGAAAATAGAGCATATTGTTCAGTTTCAAAAACGAAAACAGAGTGGTAAATAAGAAGAAGAGAGCTGCTGCCAGCGCTCGTATAAGGATCCAGCCTCTTCCGCATTGTGCCCTCGGCGAGAATGAATACGGTCACTGACTGTTTTGGCAATGAGCTGTGTCAAACGAGAATGACAGAGTGGGGCGGACTTGTGGTTCCAATTATTTTGTTCACGCCAGACTAGATACACCGTAGATTGGAAGACCATTCGCTACAGGGTATTGTCTGACTTGTTCTTGTGGTTGTTCATGAGAAAGTTCAGGGTATAGTTCCAGTCTGGAGACGGCAGTCGGCCTAGAAGCTTGGAGCACAAGGACGACCAGACAGTGAAGACATATGGACATGCGAAAAAGATGTGATCGCGTGTCTCGTTGCGTTCTCCGCATAAGTGGTATAAGTCAATTTCTTACTAGACCAAAGTTTCGTTGTAGTATAGTAAGGTGTCAATCCATAAGGGTGAAGATATTAACCAAAAAGGATGCGATCAAGCAATTCAAGTCAAGCCAAGCAAATAGCGTATTGTTCAGCAACCTAGACAAAAACTGAGAATGGACACTAAAAAGGTACCGCATAGGACTAACGAACTAGCAGAAACCAAGCATAGCGAGAAATAGCATATGGGGGTAAAGAGCGTATGGACTAGCAGCTAATTAACAATACAAGAGAAATTCCTAAGGATGGGGGTCGACTCGTGTGTCCTCTTAGCCCATTCAAGTGGTTTAACAATACTCAATCAAGCTATTTCCAGACATCAAACATCAAAACCAGTTAAGTCCACTCCCCGTGGTAAGTAACCTCAAACTAGACCAGTTCCGGACCCATCCTTGCGAAATCTACCTAGCAATGCGAATCGTTGATATTGTCGATAAACACTAGAAACTAATCCCTTAGGCTAGGTATGCAAATCTCTAACATCAGTTCATTCAAGCATTTTATCAAACACCTTCTGGGTGGAAAAACACCTAAGTTCTAATTCATTGATCGAGAAAGAAACTAGCATTAAGAACAATGATTTAGAAAGAAAATCAAACGATCTACACTTAAACCACCGAAAGACCAAGATTCACACCTAATCATCCCATCCTCAAGAACCACAATGACTTCAAAACTCATGAAGAACATCAAGAACACAAACCCAGAAATCATAAAAACTTGCATAGATGATAGAAATAGATAGAGATAATGATAGAACGAAGGAATAAACTCAAAATAACAAGTAGAAATCAAATTACAAGTTCTGGAAACTAAGAGCAGAGAAGAACACAAGGAAAAACTTCGAAATATTAGAGATAAAACGTAGTTGTCCTAGTCTTAACCCAATATTAGGTATTTATACTAAGTCTTAAAAACCCTAAACGTCATGCAAAATAGTAAAAATGTGCAGGATAAGGTCCTTGACTAAGTCTTGGTCGAGTGCTGTGCTCAAATAGACGAAATCAAGACTGCATTTTTGAGATGAGTCGAGTGGTATGCTCAAGCATGTAAAATCAAGACTGCATTTTTCGAGATGAGCTTGAGTAGTCCACTCGATTGCAGGGGCTCGAGCTGGTTCAAACAGCCACCTTTTGTCTCTGATCATACAGCTCGAGCATGGGTGCTCGAGCTGAGCTTGCTCCATCTCCTCGGACTCGATCACGTGCGCATGGGTATCCAACGGACTCGATCAGCATGCCCCAGCTTCTGCGGACTCGATCACAACTGCTCAGTATGGACTCGATCAGCATGAGACAGCTTCGGTCTAACTTCTCCAAAATCACCCGAAAGTACCTATAACAAGCCAAATATGCAGGATGTATGCGGACCTAATGCAAAATACTCTAAGTATGCAAAACTCGGAATAAATAACAAGAACGGGGTGAATAACACGTCAAAACGTATGATTTATGCAAGCTAAAACGATGCAAAATGCAAACATATCAATAAGGGGCATGGCGGCGAGCTCCCCCATGCAGCAGTACGGTTTCCGGTGGAGAGTTTGTCTAGGACAGCGAGCCACGCGATGAAGGAAAAGCGCGGGATTGCGTAAGGAAACCAAATGATCTCTGCCCACGGGACAAGCTGGTGATGCTGCCGGACTTGATTCCAGGTATTTTTTTTAGGAGAACTGAGACTTGTACTCGGTGGCGTTACTTTTCCAGGTAATGATATCCGATCCCAGTGAGGGTGAAGGTGGTTGTAGCCGTTCAATCTGTTGAATGATAGAGCAGAGAGTGGAGTCACCATATCGCCGAAAGTTCCAGCGGTCAGAGATGGAAGCTTCAGCGACTGTAGTAGATCGAGAAAGACCAAATTTCCGCCTCCGTACTTCTCTGACAATGTTAATTAGGCAGCCCAGATCAGACCCATGATCAAACCAGAAATGTGTACCAAGACCATCACGAATCTGCATACGAACAAAAGGTTTTGCAATGTCACGTAACTTCAGCAATTTTCTCAAAATGATTGATCTTTCAGAAGATACCGATATACCCAAGCGACCCATAGAGATCCCGATTTGCTCAGTAAACGCCAGATAAGATTGAGAGAGAAAACAAGAGAGGTGTCCCGCAGCTTCCGTATTCCTAATTCTCCTTCACGAACAGGTCTTGTGACTATATCCCATGAGACCTTTGCTTTTAAAGTGATTAGGGGAGATCTCGACCATAAAAATGCTGAACACATGCTCTCTAATTGGTCCAGGCAGCGCTGGGGGAGTCTAAACACCGAGCACCAGAAATTCGTGATGCTAGCAACCACTGATTTAATTAACTGGATGCGACCTGCATAGGATAGGAATTTGTTCTTCCAAGATAATAATCGGGAGCGAATACGGTCAACAAGTGGCTCATAGTCGCTCTTCGACATGCTCTTGGTGGTAAGTGGAAGACCGAGATACCGGATAGGGAGCTTTTCGATCTTGAACTCAAAGGCATTCGCTTGCGCAATCAAAGAGTGTTGAACCCGGCCAGCCGCAAAAAGCGCAGATTTGGACATATTCGCAACCAGACCCGAAACAGCAACATAAGAGTGAAGAGCAGCCATGATTGCATCCAAGGAGCTAGCTGAGCCATAAAAAAAACCATGATATAATCTGCAAAACTCAAATGAGTGATTTTTACCTCATTACAAAGGGGGTGATATCCAATTTTTTCTTCTTCTGCTGAACGATTTAAGAGGAGCGAGATGACATTGTTGACAATATCGTACAGATAAGGAAACATAAAATAGTCGTGTCTAATCCCTCGAGAGCTTTAGAAAAAAACGTCTAACTCTCCATTGATACAAACCGAGAACCCAGCCGTGGAGATACCCGCATTCCAAGACTTCACTGAGTTGTGAAAGAAAAACCCAATGAATGAACAATTCTGGAAGACCCATAGCACGAAGAGTCATAACAATAAAATCTCAGTGAATCATGTCAAATGTCTTAGAAATGTCAAGCTTGAGACTCGATCGAGGCGCGATAGATGTCTTATGATAATCCTTCACGACTTCCGTCGCTAAGAGGACGTTTTCCAATAAAAGACGTCCCTTGATAAACGCAGACTGATTTGGTTCGATTGCTTCTGGAAGCAAGCACGAGAGTCGATTGGCCAGAATTTTAGAGATAGTTTTATAGATGATGTTGCAGCAGGCGATCGGTCGGTAATCACGAACGGTTTGCGCATTCATCGTTTTAGGAATGACCACTAAGGTCGTGGCATTGATGCCATGAGGCATAAACCCATAGAGGAAATACGATTGGATCGCGATAATAAAATCAGCACCAACTATATCCCAAGTTGCTTGAAAGAATTCTAAAGTGAAGCCATCGGGTCCTCACGATTTGTTCCATGGCATAGAGAATAACACACTCCTGATCTCGACACTTGTCACTTGGGCCATAAGCCTCGCAGCCATTGCAGCTGGGCATCGGTATTTGATAAGATCCTCTAGAAATTCACCATTGATAGGATGCTGGGTCGGAGGCGCTTGAAGGAAAGTTTTGTAAAATTCCACATGCTTGGTCTTAATGCCACTTTGGTCTTTGCCATCTGTCGTGGTGAGCTTCTTTATAGAATTACCCGCATTCCAAGACTTCACTGAGTTGTGAAAGAAAGCCGTGTTGCGATCTCCACATTCAAGCCATGAGTTCCTGGATTTTTGTTTATAAAACTTCTCCTCAACACCTGCAAAATGATCCCATTCGGTCGTTGCTGTCGTAATAGCTTGGAACGTAGCTTCTGACGGGTCCTCTAGCACTTCCTGTTGGACCTTACAGGAGTTCAAAAGCTTCCTTACTTAATCTGGAGATGTTGCCATACTTATCCCAACGTAGAAACGGTTTAAGCAACTTGAGCTTCTTATGGAGTCGATGCAACGCAGATCGTGAATGGTACTATCGATCAAATAGTTTGAACTCAAGTGTATCGATCAAATAATTGAAGAATATGAACGTTGATTTTCGTTTCCCTGAAGTCGAAGAGGAAGTAGAGACCAGACATCGAACATGATCAGAGATGCCATTCGTTTCGACCGAAACTTGTGAGTTTGGAAAGACGATATCCAAGAAGCGTTAACTAATACACGGTCGAGTTTCTTGCTGATTGGATTGTGATTCCACCATGTGAATTTAGGACCAAAGGAGCCAAGGTCCATAAACCACATTCCAAAACTAATAGTTAAAATTCATATATGCCCGATTGATGCGTAGCTCGATGTTGTGAATGATCACCCGATGTAAGGATCTCATTGTAATCACCCATCAGAATCCAAGGAGGGTTTGCATGACCATAAAGAACATCACAACGTCGGATATCGTTCCACAACAAGGAATGGTCCCGCTGAAAGTTTGACGCATAAATACAAGAACACAGAATACTCTCGCCCTGTGGTGTAGTGATGGAGAGAGTAATAAGCTGCGCTGGTTTAAACAAGACCAAAACAGTGATGGACGGAGAGTGCACAAACCAAATGTAGCCAAACCGATGGTGATCGTAGTTAGTAACACATTTCTATCCAGGGAATACGAAGTCGAAGATAGATTTGAAGTTACCTTCCTGAACACGCGTTTTAAGTAGACATCCAAATCCAGGAGCTGAAAAAGACGAAGAACGTAACCAATTCTGTACTATTAGTTGTTTTGTGCATTTTGTTGAAACCTCGAGTATTCCACGCAAAGACGTCATATCATCAGTGCTTCCCGGAGAAAGCTTTCTTGTTTTTTGTTGTTGTTCACTGAATTTTTGGTTGAACGTATATCTTGTTGTTGATGAGACACAAGAGGTCTCTTAGCTTTCTTATTTCTGGAATTTGATTTTGGGAAAGATGGCTCACGAGCTATAGCTTTCTCTGCATCCGGGTTCTCCAAATCTTATGATTCTTCTATTTCTCCTTTTTCCTTTTCATCAATGAGAGTCAGTGCGAGGCAGAGCTTAGATGGGAGAGTGCCATTAAGATTCACTGTAACCATGATACGAGCCATGTCCAACCGGATGCATCGTTCGGTGTTCGGGTGAACATACCAAAACCGGCGCTTGAGAACCAAGTCGCGAGTGTGGTTGTGAAGAAAGATCCCACATCGGAAATATGGAAGGACTTTGAATAGTATACAAGGGATATGAGCCAATCCACTCATTGCCAATTGGTTTTGAGTTGGAAGCCCATTAACCTTAACATGGTATCAGAGCCATGAATTCACACTACCCCACTAAATTGAAATTAATTGGGTCCGAAAGTAGCTCAATTGATCTGAACTGAAATTGGACCGACCCAGAAATAATTAGGCCGATTTCACCCGAAATAATCCTAGATTGGGATTTGTCGAAATAATCCTAGATGGACCATTATCTCGAGGGGAGTGTGAAGAAAGATCACACATCGGAAAGATGGAAGGACCTCGAATAGTATATAAGAGATGAGCCAATCCACTCATTGCCAATTGGTTTTGAGTTGGAAGCCCATTAACCTTAAAAGTGGTCGTTAGTGATTCGGAATAGTACAAACGTAAAAGTTAGGAACTGAGCATCAATTGTAATTTTCTGGTCTTTAGTACGCCAGAGCCGGGTGGCGTTTACTTTCCCAATATGAGGAGGATCATTGAGAAAGTGGCCAATAACGCAGTTAGACCAAAGGGTATGTCGCCGTGAAGGAGCTCATCAGGAATACGAGATCGGAGCACACTACCGAGAAGTTCGACAACATGGGCAAAGACAGAAGCAGAGCCAGACGGAGGAGACCAAGGGTTGGGTGGTGATGAGTTGCCGTTGCTAGGCACCGCAGGGGAGGCTGAGAGAGGGACAGTGCCACCGCCGATAGTCTCCGTAGGGGGAGAGGCGGCCATGAAACCCAAATGTTTCGAAGTGGATCGCCTTGAAAGCCAAGAAAGAAAAGAAGTAGGTAGAATTTTCGAATAAAAAATTCAATATAATTATCGTAAATATTTATATGTGCAAGGGAACTATAATGCGTCGTTATTGTATTTTGTTAGGTTGAAATCACTCTATTATCACAATTATGACAAATAATTTTTTAATAATAAAAGTACTTTTCTAACTAGTTGTAAAAAACGAAAACTATAACATTTTTTTAAAGAAAAAAACTATATTTAGAAGGGAAAATAATCACTAGCTATACCAAAAATAGGTCACGACATAATCATTTATGCAAAATATTTTAATGTATCAATAACTACATTATAAATTACATTTGTAAGGTGATATCCACCCACAAACATACGCCATTTGTGCAATATCATAACCATTTTTTGGTAATGTGCTGGTGTACCGTATGTCAGAATCCGGTAACATCCGATTTAGATCCAGACCCGATCTATCCAAATCAACCCGACCATTCCATAAGCAAGATTTTTTTTTTTTTTCACAAAACTACAATAAAGTAAAAAACTGTTTCATGTAATATATACCAAAAGAAGGTAATTAAAGGAGAAAAAGTATTTTCAAAACTTTTTAATTTCTTTTTATTTAAAATCATTAATTGAGATAGATAAATTAAATTTCATAAATTGGCACTTAATTTCAATATTGTGATAAGTAATATTTCAATATTAGTATTTTACTTTATTGAACTTTTGTCACTTTGTTTTTTATGGGTCTTCACGGGTAATCCAAATATTGTAAGTCGGATGGAAGAAGGTTCACGGCCCAATTCAACACTTAACATATACCTTTGAAGCTTTTGTCTCTCTCGATGGTTACAAAGGCTTCTATGCAACTATCAAAAGAAAAGGAAAAAAAAAAAATTCAATGTCATTGTCATTGTCAGAATCTAACTCCGCGGCTCTGTTAGTAAATCTGAACAAAGTACTTCAAATAATTCTAATCCTATTCCCAAAGGGACCTGCATTTACTTTTTACTACCAATTTTTTTCATCCAATTAAAACCCAAAATTGAAGAGCATGAAAATATTGGCATGAAATTAAACTTCTTCGTCTCTCTTGGTCTACCACATCAAGTCTTTTCATCTCGCCCCAAAAGTAGTTTTAACTTTTTCCTTGACTATCTGATAATTTTGATAAATTGATTATATACATAGTTATATATACTAATTATGTTATGCCCGTAGTTGAATTAGTACAATAGTTAACCTACTAATGATAATTTTGTTTTAAATATTTATCTATTTAATACATTCCCAGATATATATATATATATATATATATTTCATTTGCAATATATGTGATGTTGACAGAAAATTCCAACTAATTCCAATTTTAAAGTTTTTAAATAACAACGTTGTAATTGTTTCTTAGCTTCTTTTAGTTTGTTAGTCTCCCATTTGGATTTAATAAATATTATGTTTAAATGAAATATTGAATTTATACTTTTCAAATAAAATTTTGCTTAAAAAAATTTAAGACTGGATAAGTCAAATGCTGATAAATAAAAATATTGAGTAAATAAATACAAGAATAAATTCTCTTACTACTATTTGGAGAGTACAAATTTAAAAATAACATATGTTAATATCTACTTTCTCATGTCATTAGTATTAAGACCATTTGCTAATTTTTTTATTAAAGTTATATTTGTAAATTTAATTAGCACCTAAAAAAAATTAATTTGTGATCTTTTTAGATATCAATCTTTCGACTAAGAAATATCCAAAGATTCGTAATATCTTTTTTGAGAATACATTTATACAAATAACATTTAATGTGTTGAACAAAAAAATAACAACATAACTCAAAATTATTATTTAAATATTAAAAACATTGCAATATCATAATCAAAATCTTTAAATAATAAATCTAAAAAATTCAATCCGCGTTATAGCGCAGAATATATCCTAGTGAATATTAGGTAGAAATTAGTGTGGTTGTTATTAGATATACTAAATCGGCATTGTAATATGGATGAAAAATATAACACGTTAGTTATTTATTTTTATAAAACCTTCACCATCACTTATTTATTCTCAACCAAAATCACAACTCTAGTACATGTAGAGTTGTCTCCCTTTAAAATCAATTCTAACACCAATAGGTAAAGGCTGCTGAAGACCTCCATTAATGCCCCCCTTTTCCTCTCTATTACTTTTTACATTTGTACCTATATATACACAGATAATCATGTTCCCTTCTACATCCTCATCTCTTAGCAAACACCTAAACAGAGTTCACAGCAACATATACATAGATTTTTCAAACTAATAGCAATTAAATGACTTTGGCACTAGTAGGGTTTTGCATATTCCAAGTAATGAGCTTACTTGTGCCGCAAGCCAACGCTAGGGCTTTCTTAGTGTTCGGAGATTCCCTTGTCGACAATGGTAACAATGACTTTCTAGCTACCACTGCTCGTGCCGATAATTACCCATATGGTATCGATTTCCCAACTCACCGTCCTACCGGCCGTTTCTCCAATGGTCTTAACATTCCAGATCTCATCAGTAAGCTCTTTTCTTTTTCTCCAAGAAAATTAACACTCAACGTTACCAAAATTATATTACTAATAATAATAATGATCTGTTATAGGTGAGCATTTGGGTCAAGAGTCTCCAATGCCGTACCTCAGTCCTATGCTGCAGAAGGACAAACTCTTAGTCGGCGCCAACTTCGCATCCGCCGGTATTGGAATCCTTAACGACACCGGAATCCAGTTTGTAAGTTTCACCGGAATTAATATTACCACCGGTTAATATTTCTATTATCGAATCTTTTTTTTTAACACAAAATTAACTTCATTAAGCCAATATCGAAAGAACAATACAATGCACGTCTTTGAACACTAAGGCTTGTAACCAAGCCGGGGGACAACTCTTTTGTTCTCATGATTATCGAATCCTCTTTCTGTTATCGAATCCTTAACGATTAAAAAAAAACCTCTTTTGTTGTCATGATTAAAGCACATTTCTATTTACTCTTTTCAAAACTGATCATGTTTTTGTAAAAAAATGGTTTGACTGAATATAATTTAACATTCATTCAAAATATATATATATATATATATATATATATATATTACCATTGGTTAAAGCATTCTTGACATCTTGATGCTAAGGGGTGTTCCGGAAATTTCAATGCAGCTGAACATAATTAGGATCACGAAGCAGCTTGAGTACTTCGAGCAGTACAAGGTCCGAGTGAGTGGGTTGGTCGGAGAAGAAGAGATGAATCGGCTCGTGAATGGAGCTCTTGTTCTAATAACACTCGGAGGCAACGATTTCGTCAACAACTACTACTTGGTCCCTTTCTCTGCAAGATCTCGTCAATTCTCTCTTCCTGATTACGTTGTCTTTATCATTTCTGAATACCGCAAAGTCTTACGGGTTAGTTACTTCAGTTACAAGCTAAATCATCACATTTGGCTTATTCTTTTTTTTTGTCGGCACTTATGGCTTTATTCAATTAGTTATTCTTTGAACTTTCTTCAAAATTTCATTTCTAAGGAAATACAAATCAAGGGCTATTGGATTAATAATATACTATACTAATTTGAAGTTTTTTTGTCATTGGAAAACAGAGAATTTGTTAGAAATTTATTTCAAACTAATCTAGAAAACATTTATGGTTAAAACTATTAAAATTATAAGTGGATTACAAGTAAAAAATAAATGGAACAAAAAAAACTTTTTTTTTCTCTCTGTGAAACTAAATGTCCAAATAGGAAATCTATCACTGTCTCCTCTAAATTTTATAAAAACTCCTCCTTCACTAGTTACTAATTTGGATTAATAGTAGCAAATATGTTGAAACTTCATTTCCTCTTATATACAAGTTCAAATTGTTTTGTAGAAAATGTACGATTTGGGTGCTCGACGTGTCCTGGTGACTGGAACAGGGCCAATGGGTTGCGTCCCGGCCGAGCTGGCTCAACGTAGCCGCAATGGCGAGTGTGCTACAGAACTACAACGAGCCGCCTCACTATTCAACCCACAACTCGTTCAAATGATAAATGACCTCAACAACGAAGTTGGATCTTCGGCCTTCATTGCCGCTAATACTCAACAAATGCACATGGACTTCATCAGCGACCCACAAGCATATGGTACATGCTCTTATTTAATTTTTCCCTCTTAATTAATTTTATAGATTTTCTTTTTCTTAAAAGAGGAGAAAGTCTTAATTATTGTAACATTATTCTAAAACAGGGTAATATTTGGGCATAAATAATTAGTCTCAATGAAGTTATATCGGTCTTTAGTTTTGAGAAAACCTATACCAAATAAGAATATATATTTATTTTAATAAAAAATTCCTTATAAGGATTTCAGTTGATTTTGGTTTATATTATGTTTTGATTAAAAACATTAACAAAAAATCCAGAAAAATTGTTAACTAATTATGTAGATTTGGTTTTGGTTCAAATTTTATGCCCGCTCCTAGAATTGATTTAGTTGTTTACGACCAAATTGTTGGCAGGTTTCGTCACGTCGAAGGTGGCTTGTTGTGGACAAGGGCCGTACAATGGGATAGGGCTATGCACAGGATTATCAAATCTTTGCCCAAACAGAGATCTCTATGCCTTTTGGGATCCTTTTCACCCATCAGAAAAAGCAAGTAGAATCATTGCTCAACAAATCCTCAATGGCTCTCCTGAATACATGCATCCCATGAATCTTAGCACCATCCTCACCGTTGATTCCATGACCTAATATTCTACTTATCTATCCCAAATCCACTCTATGCTTTGCTTTTCTCATCTATTATGTATTTTTACATTTGTGCTTTGATTAGTTTCCTTGAGTTATGTTGTGAGTTTTGTGTTCGTCAATAATTTAGTCACCAATTGTGAGCTGAGAAGTACTATGCAGCAATCTTTGAATGTTCATTGTCGTTTTTTTGTCCCATCTTTTTATTTAAATATGAATGAACTGGTAATATATATCTTTTCAATGGGACTTATTCTTTAAAAAATACCAACTTATATATGAATTCAAATAGTCACGTGGTTAGTTGTTGTACCTACCCTAAATGATAGTTCATATGTACGAATTAATTTCATTGTCAATTCGGACATTTTAATATCCACCGACCCAAACTAAAAAGCCATTAACAAATTCAAAACCCTCATTAATAAAAATACTGTAAAGTAACAAATGAATTCTAAAATTTAGTCACTATATTCTGATACTTAGATTGGACAATATGCCTTCAGAAAAAAACAGAATTCAGTTACATGCTGTTGTATGTTCATTAGTGATTCACTTAAATAAGGCCGTTCAGGGTCCCATTTAGGTTTTTCGGGTTTTTGGGTGTAGGCCTATACATCCTATTCGAATATTTTATATATTCGGATCGCATTTGGTTCGGGTAATTTCGTGTTCGAGTTTAATATATTTTTTAGTTTATTTTTTTGGGGTTTTCGAGTTCGGATCAGTATCGGATTTTTTGGTTCGGGTTTCAGGTTTGAATTTTTTTTCCACCCCTAATTATTGATTATAGCCAATGGATCAAAGCTTTTGGGAAAATCTATCTAACTTGTTTGGTCTTAATAATGACGACAACAACCTTCATGTTCCAATTCTAGATCAATCCTCAATCAACGAAGAAGAAGAAGAGTTGATGATCAATATCGGTGAATTTGTCAACGAAGAAGAAATCAAATTGCTCCAGTTTTAGCTTTGATTAAGCACCATTAATTAGGGTTTTAATCTATTTTTTTAACTCTAACTTGATATGTTCATTAGGTAATTCCAATTTATTATTTTGTGTAACATTCGTGTCCCAAGTTGTTTCCTAACTGTACAAGTTGTTGTTATTACTTGCCGAACAAGTTGTTGTTACTTGTGGTATAAATTGTGTACAACGTTATAGTTGTTCCTAAGAGTAATAGAAACGATGTGGAACTCAATTAATAGCCTTGCGGGTTGAGGTTGGTTGGATTAATCATTTCGAAATCAATTTCAGGTTAATTGGTACAGAAGGAATTAATCCGTGATTTCGCATATTGATGGGAGTTTAAAGAAAAAAGTTGAGATGGAGGAATGTCCCAAAAATTTCAGAAAGCTTGGCGGAAATACTAAACCGAGAAGGAGAATTTAATTAAATCGTGGAAGTTGGTTTAATTAAATATTTGGTTTAGTGGTTTGGTTTAATTTGATTAAACCAAAGGCAAAATATCTCCTCCTTCTCTAACATTCTATAAACTTCTTCCTCTTCTTCTTATCTCATTTGGGAGGAGATAATTGTGCCCTTAGAGAGAGAGAGAAGAGAGGGAAAAAGAAGGGGAAAGGGATCTTGGAGATTTAAGGAGGAAGAAGAAGAAGAAGAAGGTGTAAGAAGCTCCTAAAAACAGAGTTTGCTATCTGATTCGGAGGAACGATTGGGCTATCAAACGGACTCGGATTGATCTGAAATTTTTTGTGCTATTGGTAGTTCTCTTGGTGGTTGTGTGAGTGCCAAGAGGAAGCAAACTTTGAGGTTTAAAAGCATTGTGATTTTTTCACCGTTTAAGAAGCTCTATCGAGGTAAAGAGAAGTCTTAAAGTCTGGAAGCTCGTGGAACCAAAGCTGAAGAAGGGAGGATGATCTAGGCGGTTTTATGGGGGTTGAACTAGAAGAATTTTTCACGTGCTGAATTTTGTAGAATTAAATTAAAAATATTAAAATCCCAGTTTTTATCGTTTTTCTGCGCGCATTAGTTTTTCGTAATCGGGATAGGGTGTTTCATTTTGGTATCAGAGCAGAAGCAGTTCTAGGATGCTGTGTGAGTCTTGCTTGCTCTTTGATTGCTAGATATTGATGATTGTTGTTATTTGATTGTTGGGTTGGGTTAGAATCATCCTCTTCGGCCGAGTAGAAGGTTCCACGGTAAGACTTATTTCGTGTTTCCGTTTTGTTAAAGTTTTGGGAAATTGAATGTCTTGTTGATTGTGTAGATGGTAAGAAGCACAAGAAGAGGTTGAGGAAGAGGAATGGTGGCAGAGAGTGATTCCCCTAAGCAGATAGAGGATGTGAATCCCATTGGTGAAGATCAAGTCGGGGTTGAGAATGTTGTTGACGAGGGGGATGTGGGAGCTGCGGGTAATGCGGCTCAAGCGGTTGATGTTGAACCGCAAGTTGAGGCTCAGCAACAGGCGGGTCCAAACCAAATGGGGCAGGTGGTGGGTTTATTGGCTCAGATTTTAGAGAGGTTACCAGGGGCGGTACCAGCTCCATCTCCTGAAGTGCCACCTAGAGTTGATGAGCCACCGAGAGTGGCAAATTCCGAGGTTAGGGAAGGGGTTGCAGAACCTATGATTCCATTGTACCTTACAGTGATGGATCATATGCAAAGGCTTGACACTAAGTTCTTTTTGGGAGGTGCAAAACCGGTTGAAACTGATGAGTGGAGGTCGAGGTTGGAAAGAAACTTCCACTCTGTAAGGTGTCAAGAGGAGTATAAGATTGATCTTGCGGTGCATTACCTAGAAGGAGATGCACATATGTGGTGGAGAAGTGCGTTGGCTAGGAGAACCAATGGTGTAGATACTTGGGATGTTTTGGAGGTAAGAAACATGTTTAGTGCTTGAGTGCTTCCTTCTGATGTCTTGAGGCATGAGTTAAGTGGTATTGAGAGGCATCGTCTGAAGAGAATTGTTGGTTAAGTCATTTAGCTGTATGGGATAAAGAATCACACGAGTTTCGGTGAATTCTATTTTCAGAACAGAAGAGGATCGATCGATCCATTAAATCGGTTATGTGATCGAAGATGTTTTGAGAAGAGGATCGACCGATTCCAAGAGGAGATCGATCGCTCAGGTGTATCAGACAGTTCAGGATCGGTTAGGATAAGAAAGATCGATCAAATCAGGGAGGATCGATCGATCCTTGACAAGATCGATCGATTCGACAATATGCTCTGTTTTGGTTTGTTTTCAGTATTGGAGATCAATCGATCAGGGTATTGGATCGATCGATCCGATCTCTGAAAATTGATTTTTGAGTAGTATATGGTTGGGTGACGAGGTAATTGCCTGTGGAAACCTTTGGGGATTGGTTTTGGTTGCTATATCGTTTGATCAAGGTTGATTATTGATGAGAATATCCCATGGAGTGAGGAAATGTTTTGGTTAAGTATTGATACGATCTAAGGGTATATTAGATCGTAAAATATGATGGGTCTGACATATGGCATGAGGGCACATCATGACCAAGTACTGTTACGATCTAAGGGTATATTAGATCGTAATACATAATGGGATGGGTTGATGGTTCTCATTATGTTGTTGACATAATTTTATGTGATGGGCGTTGTTGTTAGATCGAGCATCTAGTGATGTAAATAATACATGATGTGGACTTCATGTATCAATGGTAATTTAATACATGATGCAAATTTCATATATGGGGACAATTTGATACATGATGTGGATTTCATGTATCAGTGGTGGTTTGATACATGACATTATGGTCGATGATCGTGATGATACATGATGAGGTATTTCATGACAGTACATGATGTGGTATTTTATGTATTCGTAGTGGATGGACACATGATGAGGTAGTTCATGTGTTGTCGTTGTTGTGTGCGATGCATTGTTCCGTTACATGGTTCGGTGGATTTATGGATCTTGTGTCACTAGATCTTCATACGTGGTTGGGCTCATTGGAATTATGTAGTATTTAATCCTAATGAGGTTGGTTAGGATTATGTGGTATTTAATCCTAACGAGTTGGTTTACGAATTAGAAATATGTGGTATTTAATCCTAATAGATTGGTAACCGAATAAATCTTGTGGTATTAGATTCTGAGGTTGACCAAGGGTAAACCGAGTGAGATCTTGTGGTATTGGATCTCGCGGGACTTAGTTCATTCGGATCTTGTGGTATTGGATTCTGATGGTCATCTTGTTGGACTTAGCTTGTTCGAATTTTGTGGTATTGGATTCCGATGAGCTTAGTCGTTTTGATGGACTTAACTCATTTAGAGTCCTGTGGTATTGGATTTCGATGGGTTAGTCGTTTTTTGACCACGTGGGATCTTGTGGTATTCGATCCTAAGATTGTTGATGAACCAAATAGGAACAATGTGTGATGTAATGAGAAAAGCAGAAGTCTCATACGGTGTAGTTGAGCTGTAGTATGGGTGTTACTGTAGTCGCTATTGAGTTGTAACGTAAGTACGGTTATGACTAGAGTTGAGTCATAGCGGGAGTACTGCTACATTTGGCGATGAGATATGGCTGTTGTGCTGCGAGCGGTTTTGGATTATAGATGTGATGCTACTACCGTTGTTGGATTATGACCAATTTGGTGTTGTTGTTGTGGTATCACGACTGCCGTTAGGTTGTAGCGTCTGCAATTGTTGGAGGTAGCAGTGCACTGGAACGTTTACTGAGGATGTATGTGTTGGATTGGGGAGGTTATTGGGTCGATTGCTTTAACTTGGTAGAGTTTATGTATGATGTGAGCTATCAATCTAGCATTAGGATGACATCATATGAGGCTCTATATGGTAGGCCAGGCAGGATGCCATTATGCTGAACTTAAGTAGGGGAGCGAAACATATTTCGCGAGAGTTTTATGCAGGAGACTTCGGAGAAAATCTGAGCCTTAAAGCTGAATATGAACAAGTCGAGTTTACCATTGGAGATACGGTTTATCTCAAGATGGCAATGCTGAAATGTCCTAGCAGTTCTAATCCTGAGAGTAAGTTGAATCCGAGATATTTGAGACCGTTCCGAGTGTTGGAACGAATTGGACCCGTGGCATATAGGTTGGAATTGCCTGCGACTATGCGAGCATTTCACCATGTGTTCCATGTTTCGATGTTGAAGAAATGCTTGCATAAGGATGATTAGGTGTTACCGGAAATTCCACCTGATTTGTTACCAAGTTTAACGGTTGCAGCGAGGCCTGTGAAGATTCTGGAGCGCAAAATCAAGGTTGACAGGAGGAAGAAAACACATGTGATTAAGGTCTTGTAGGATTGTAATGGGATTGTATTGGAGTTGATGAGGAAACTTGGGAACCTGAGGCGAGGATGGAAGTACGTCTCTCCAATTGGGTCGTAAGGCAGGCTAAGTCTTAAGATTCGGGGACGAATCTATTTAAGTGGGGGAGAATTGTAACATCCGTGTCCCAAATTGTTTTCTAACTGTAAAAGTTGTTGTTGTTACTTGCCGAACAAATTGTTGTTACTTGTGGTATAAGTTGTGTACAACGTTGTAGTTGTTCCTCAGAATAATAGAAACGATGTGGAAATCAATTAATAGCCTTGCGGGTTGAGGTTGGTTGGATTAATCGAAGAATTAATCATTTCAAAATCAATTTTGGGTTAATTGGTTCATACGGAATTAATCCGTGACTTCGCATATTGATGGGAGTTTAGAGAAATAAGTTGAGATGAAGGAGTTTAGAGAAATAAGCCTCAAAGTTTGGTTGGATTCCAAGGAATGTTTTTCGTAAATCAATTTTGCGAATTGCCTCTCTACTAGTTTTTTTCTTTGTTTTGTAAGTTCTGTGTCAGTGGATCTAGATTTTAAAATTGAGATTCACAAAATCAACAGTTTTTAGAGTTCAGTTTCGAACCTTACAGGAACCAGTAGGTATCGACAAGCGTTTCAAAATTTGTTTCAGTTCTCTCACATTGCTTCTGATTCTTGTGAGTTTTGGGGATTTTGCTTCAGAGTTACCCTAACTCTTTTGATTCATTAATGCAGATTCTCCAATTTCAATTATGGCTTGTGGTTAATGACTATCTGATGAGCATATTCATGCATTGACGTCGTGATATGTTTTCCTTATTCTCTTTATTCGTTTTCTATTTTTGTTACATATCTTTGTAAATATGAGATCCCTGTAATTAGGCTCTAGTAATTATTGTCTTCTCTTCTATATGTATCACGATCTCTTTCACTGTTGTATACACAGAAAATCTTCTCTCATCTCTTGTTTAACTTGGTATCAGAGCTCAAAGAGAATTTATTTTCTCTGCGTTTTTTTTTCTTTTGAAACCCGACCTTGTTTTTTTTTCGAAACAGAACACGCTCGTTTCTTTGAAACATGAGTACGGAAGCGAATTCAACCCGATCCGCCGAAAACATGACTACTCCGAAGCTGAATATAGGGCAATGAAGGAGGTCACTAAGGAGTTGATATGGCTGAGGGCGCTAATGAAGGATCTAGGCATTCATCAGAACAGACCAACAACTCTTTATTGTGACAATCAAGCGGCACTTCACATAGCATCGAATCCGGTATTCCATGAGCGAACTAAACATGTGGAAGTAGATTGCCATTTTGTTCGAGAGAAGATTCAGAATGGAATGATCAATCCTATGTTTGTGAAGAGTGGAGAGCAGATGGCAGATATCTTTACTAAAGCCACCACGTCAAGCATATGTGAGTATATCCATGATAAGATTGGCTTAAGAGATCCACACAAGCCAACCTTAAGGGGGAGTGTTGAGATTACTCACATAGGACCAATACTAGCTGAGAAGAGGCGACCTGAAGGCGAGCCAACTGACTCGATCAACAGACTCGACCAACAGGCTCGAGTCAGTAGCCAAGGATCTAGTCAGTAGCTGACTCGACCAACTGACTCGATCAAACATACTCGAGTCAGTAACTGCGGACAAATGAAGAAATAAAAAGAAGAAAACAATGAGTCACCATTTATGACTCATCATGCAAGTGGATGTTAAGTATCTTAGATATTTGTTTAGAAGCTCTAAGAAGCTTATGACTCATTTAGCAAGTGGCTTATGACTCATGTGAGCTATATATATGTGTATTATCTCATAATGCAAAGTAAGAAAGTTTTTACCAAACTCTCTCTCCTTTAAGCAATTCTAAGGCTTTATCTCTCTTGTTCTTCATATTTCTCATCTTGTTCCTCTTTTCTAAAACTACTAAAATCAACATGGTATCAGAGCAAGGTTAAAGATCCTACAACACTAATAATCTTTAGTTCTTTCTTTCTACTCAGTTCAAGTGTGTTCTTTGCAAATCATGGAGATGCAAAAACAGATTGTGCTACCAGTTGTTCTTAAGGGAAATAACTTTCTGTTATGGTCAAGGACCACCAAGACAGCTCTAAGGAGCCGTGGGTTATGGAAGTATGTGGAAACAACAGAGGAGGTCGTCGGAGGAGATGCGGCCAAGGCAGCGGGTAAGGCGGTGGATGATGGAGGAGAGGCGGCCAAGAAAGAAAATCAGAAGTGGGAACAAGAGGACCAACACGTTTTGGCCGTTCTACAAAGCTCTCTTGAGCCGTCGATCCTAGCTGCTTACTCTTATAATGAAACAGCCAAGGAACTGTGGGATACACTTATTGGGGTGTATGGAAACATGTCTAATATCTCAAGAATCTTTGAGGTAAAGAAAGCTTTAAATGATCTTCAACAGGAACAGAAGGCGTTTAAAGAACTCTTTGGAGACTTTAGAGGATTGTGGGCAGAGCTGGAGATGCTCAGGCCACAAACGAATGATCCAAAAGAACAGAATGARAGGAGAGAGCAAGACCAGGTGTTCGGACTGCTGCTTACTCTTAACAACTCCTATAGAGGACTCATACAACACATTCTGAGGTTTGATAAACTACCAGGTTTGAATGAGGTTTGTATGCAGATTCAGAAGGAAGAAGGTTCAAGGAGTCTATTTCAATCTACTTCTGAACTGGCTCATGTGGTGTATAAGAACCAGTCTTATGGGGAAAAAAGGCTGTTCGAGTGTGAACATTGCAAAATGAAAGGGCACACCAAGGAGAAGTGYTGGACGTTATATCCTCATCTAAAACCAATGAGGCTGAGAGGAAACGGACAAGGTCCAAAGAGCTTTGCTGGGACATCCGTGGCTGGTGGTGATGAAATGGTGAGGAAATCAGACCTTGAAGCGCTGATCAAGAGCATTACCAAGCTCTCTGAATCAGGTAAAAGTCTTCTAGCCTTAAAAACGCATAAGGAAATCATAGTTGATTCTGGTGCCTCTGATCATATGATTAAGGATGCGGTTATGTTAAAAGGTATTAGACCACATAATGGTAGTGTTACAATAGCTAATGGAATAGCTGTCCCAATAAAAGGAATTGGGAACTTAGAGTTGTTTGAGAAGAGTACTAAGGCTCTTTATGTTCCAGAATTCAGCTCTAATTTGTTGTCTGTTCATAAGGCTACAAAGGATCTAGAGTGTTTGGCTGTGTTTGGTTCTGATTTGATGCAGTTTCAGGACACTAAGACCAGGGAAGTAATTGGAGAAGGAGAGGTCAGGAAAGGCCTATATTTTTTGAGTAAGCAGGAAAGTGACGTGGGGACAGACTCGAGCAAGGCACTCGAGTCACCTGCTCGAGTCAACCATCTGGGCAGTAACATTGAACGTTTTGCATTGGGAGCTGTTGGAACAAGCCCTTTATGGCATGCTCGTCTTGGACATCCTAGTTCTAAGACTCTCAAATTGGTCTTGCCCAACATCACTCAAGACAGTTCAGAATGTGAAGCTTGTATTTTGGGTAAACATTGTAGGAATCCCTTCTCCGATTCATCAACCTTGTATGATGAGTGTTTTGATTTGGTGCATTCAGATGTATGGACAGCACCGTGTAATTCTAGAGATCAATATAAGTACTTTGTTTCATTTGTGGATGAGAAATCAAAGTACACTTGGGTAACACTCATGAGTTCTAAAAGCCAGGTCTTAGAATCATTCTCCAAGTTCTATAACTACATCCTTACACAGTATAAAACCAAGATAAAGATTCTCAGAAGTGATAATGGAGGAGAATACATGAGTGATCAGTTTAAAGAATTTGTGAACAGAAATGGGATGATACATCAAACTTCATGCTCTTACACTCCTCAACARAATGGTGTTGCTGAGAGGAAGAATCGACACCTTATGGAAGTTTCTAGAGCCATGATGTTTGATAAAGGGGTTCCTAAGCAGTTCTGGGGTGATGCGGTAATAACAGCTTGCTACCTAATCAATAGGCTGCCTACAAGGAATTTGGATCACAAATCACCATATGAGGTACTTAACAATCTTAAGCCTAATATTGGTCATCTTAAGGTTTTTGGGTGTAGGTGCTATGTTTTCATTCCTGAAGCACAAAGGAACAAGCTTGAACCCAAGAGTATTCARTGTATGTTTGTGGGATACTCAACCACACAAAAAGGATTCAAGTGCTACCAACCTGAAAACAAACGCATGTATGTGTCCCGGGATGTAAAGTTCTATGAAGATGAAGGATATTTCAAAGAAAGGAAATGGGAGAATCTTGAAGATATCACATCATCAAGCATAGACCGGGTGGAGGTTTTGAGAAGTGTTTCTGCCTATGAAAGAGAAGGTATACAAGGAACCATGGAGGGAGAGAATGAGCATGAGAATGAAGAATCTAATGTTCTAGAGGAGACCTCAGTCTCAAACGGCGAAACAAGTACTTCTTATCAAGAGGGTGAAGCATTGAGTGAGGGGGAGAGTCATGAGAATGAATCTATCGAGGAAGTAACAAGCCAGGAAGAAACTTCACCGTTCTTAACAAGGAGGTCTGAAAGTCTTACTCTTACTCCTGGACCAGTCTTAAGGAGGAGTTCTAGGTTGAAGTTTCCCCCGGAGAATTGGAAAAACACTAGGGTATATTTCAACAATTTGGCTGAGATGGACCATAAATCTTCGTGTGTGTCTCCTAATGTGATTAAGGAATGTTCTGTGCGTACGGCAAGTCCTATAGGCGACAGCGTTTCTTGGTCACAAACGGAGAGTAACACACCTCAAATCATCAGTTCAGCATCAGCAAGTTTACACTACCCTATTGAAGCATATTGTTCACTTGCTTACTTACCTGAGACTCACCGAGCTTACCTTTCTAAAGTTGATAAGAATCAGGTACCTACATCTTATGAAGAAGCTTGTGGAAAGGAGATATGGATTAAGGCCATGGAAGAAGAAATTCAGTCCATGGAGAGAAACAACACATGGAACATGACTGAGCTACCAAGAGGGAAGAAGCTGGTAGGTTGTAGATGGGTCTACACCATCAAATATAAGAGTACAGGAGAGGTGGAGAGGTACAAAGCAAGGTTAGTAGCAAAGGGATACACACAGGTTTATGGAGAAGATTATACTGAAACATTTGCTCCAGTTGCCAARCTACATTCAGTAAGGGTTCTACTCTCTATTGCTATTAATTTATCATGGGGACTATGGCAAATGGATGTGAAGAATGCATTCTTACAAGGAGATTTAGAGGAGGAAGTTTACATGGCTCCTCCGAAAGGATACTGTGAGAATGCAAATACAGTGTGTAAACTAAGGAAAGCAATCTATGGGCTGAAGCAATCTCCAAGGGCTTGGTACCAAAGATTGAGTAGTTGTTTGTTGGATARGGATTTTGTGAGATCAGAAGCTGATCACACCTTGTTCACCAAGAAGGGAAAGGGTGGAATGGTGGTAATTCTGATCTATGTGGATGATATTATCATCACCGGAGATGATATTGAGGGGATTGAACTCACCAAGGAAATTCTGAAGTTCTCATTCGACATAAAAGATCTGGGGGAGCTGAGGTATTTTCTGGGCATTGAAATGTCAAGAAGCCAAGATGGGATATTTATATCACAAAGGAAGTATGTGATGGATATATTGAGRGAAACTGGAAAGATAGGGTCGAAACCAGCTAAAACTCCTATTGAGGAAGGATATCAAGACATAAGTAATGAGGAGTTGTGGCCGGATGTTAAGCAGTATCAACGACTTGTAGGTAAATTGATTTACCTTACAATAACTCGGCCAGACATTTGTTTTGCAGTTAATAGAGTGAGTCAACACATGCAAGCACCCACTACTCATAACTGGTGTATGGTGGAGAGAATCCTTAGATATCTCAAAAACAATCCTGGAAAGGGAATTTGGCTGAAATGCAATGGGAATACAAATCTAGAAGGATATTGTGATGCTGATGGGTGATAAACAAGATAGGAAATCTACAACTGGATATTGCACCTTTGTAGGAGATAATCTTGTAACTTGGAGAAGTAAGAAGCAAAAGGTAATTGCATTATCTAGTGCAGAAGCTGAATATAGGGCAATGAAGGAGGTCACTAAGGAGTTGATATGGCTGAGGGCGCTAATGAAGGATCTAGGCATTCATCAGAACAGACCAACAACTCTTTATTGTGACAATCAAGCGGCACTTCACATAGCATCGAATCCGGTATTCCATGAGCGAACTAAACATGTGGAAGTAGATTGCCATTTTGTTCGAGAGAAGATTCAGAATGGAATGATCAATCCTATGTTTGTGAAGAGTGGAGAGCAGATGGCAGATATCTTTACTAAAGCCACCACGTCAAGCATATGTGAGTATATCCATGATAAGATTGGCTTAAGAGATCCACACAAGCCAACCTTAAGGGGGAGTGTTGAGATTACTCACATAGGACCAATACTAGCTGAGAAGAGGCGACCTGAAGGCGAGCCAACTGACTCGATCAACAGACTCGACCAACAGGCTCGAGTCAGTAGCCAAGGATCTAGTCAGTAGCTGACTCGACCAACTGACTCGATCAAACATACTCGAGTCAGTAACTGCGGACAAATGAAGAAATAAAAAGAAGAAAACAATGAGTCACCATTTATGACTCATCATGCAAGTGGATGTTAAGTATCTTAGATATTTGTTTAGAAGCTCTAAGAAGCTTATGACTCATTTAGCAAGTGGCTTATGACTCATGTGAGCTATATATATGTGTATTATCTCATAATGCAAAGTAAGAAAGTTTTTACCAAACTCTCTCTCCTTTAAGCAATTCTAAGGCTTTATCTCTCTTGTTCTTCATATTTCTCATCTTGTTCCTCTTTTCTAAAACTACTAAAATCAACAAGGATTACACTGATACATTTGCTCCTATTGCAAAGATGGATACCGTTCGAGTGTTTTTCAAATTTGCTGCTGGGAATAAATGGCATGTTCATTAGATGGATGTACATAATGCCTTTCTCCATGGTGAACTTTTGGAGGAAATATATATGAAGCTACCTTTGGGTTTTCAATCGTCTGACTCTCGCAAAATTTGTCGATTGAACAAATCTTTTTACAGCTTGAAACAAGCACCGCGCTGCTGGTTTGGTCGTTTTTCTTCAGTCCTGATTATGATTTTACTCATTCATACGCTGATTACTCTCTTTTTGTCTATCATGCTCGCGATATTTCTATCAGAATCCAAGTCTATGTTGACGATCTTATTATCACAGGGAATCTGAAGCTGAAGTAGATAAATTCAAGTCTTATTTATCTAATACTTTTCACATGAAAGATTTGGAGCATCTCAAGTATTTTCTTGGTATTGAAGTTGCTCGCAATGAAGATGGTTTCTTTCTTTGTCAACGCAAATATGCTCTCGACATTCTCAAGGAAACGAGTTTGCTGGGTGCTAAACCATCAGTTGTCTCGCTGCCACAACACCATCAACTTCTGATCCTCTACCTAATTTGACTTCCTATCGCCGTTTAGTTGGTAAACTTATTTATTTAGCCAACACTCGTCCGGATTTAGCATATTCTGTGCATATTCTAGCGCAGTTTATGCAGACACCTTGTCTTGATCATTGGGAGGCTACGCTTAAGGTGATTTGTTATATTAAAAATTCTCCGGGGCAGGGCATTCTCATCAGTTCGGCATCTGATTTTCACTTAACTGGCTAGTGCGATTCTGACTGAGCCACGTGTCCTCTTACTCGCAAATCGCTCACCGGTTATGTTGTTCAGTTTGGTGATTCACCGGTTGTTTGGAAAACGAAAAAAAAGAGCAAAGTCAGTCGTTCTTCTGCGGAGGCGGAATATTGTGCCATGGCCATCTTAAGTCAAGAGCTCATTTGGCTGAAACGTCTTTTACAAGATTTTGGGTTTTCTCATGATCGTCCGATGCAGATTTTCACGGACAGCATGTCAGCTCTTGAACTTGCCGCCAATCCGATTCATCATGAACGCACCAAACATGTCGGTATTGACTGTCATTTCATTCGGGATGAATTAGTTGCTGGTAATATTGTCATTAAACATGTTCCGACGAACTCTCAAGTGGCTGACATATTTACAAAAGCATTGGGAAAACGGGAACTTCAAGCGCATAATGGCAAGTTGGGCATATCATTGATCTCTATGCCACTCCAACTTGAGGGAGGGTGATGAGCATATTCAGGCATTGACGTCGTGATATGTTTTCCTTATTCTCCTTATTCGTTTTCTATTTCTGTTACTTATTTTTGTAGATATGAGATCCCTGTAATTAGGCTCTAGTAATTATTGTCTTCTCTCCTATATGTATCACGATCTCTTTCAATGTTGTATACACAGAAAATATTCTCCTATCTCTTGTTTAACTCTATCTCTTCTCTGCTCCAATTGTGTATTAGTGAGACTTTTTCATTTATATTATTAGTTGTTACAAACACTGCTTTAGGATATATGAGTTCCTGCTTTAGTTTAGTTTGTGAACTTGCTGTACTAGTTTGATATTTTTTGCTGATTTCAGTTTACATAAGTTTAGTTTAGTTTGTGAACTTGCTGTACTAGTTTGATAGTTTTTTGCTGATTTCAGTTTACATAAGTTGTTTGTGTTGAGATTCTTTAGTTTGGCTCTTTGCATTTGACTTGTTACGATTGCGTTATTCTAATATTTTCATTTTTAACTTGATGTATAGCAGCACCTTGTCAAGTATGCCAATGGACTAACATGCCCGAGAACCCAATTCGTCGGAAAATGTTTGCTTTCAAAACATCCCAATTTCCGACGAAAATGGTAGTTGTAAATTTTCCGATGAATTTTCGACTATTAATAAAGTCGTCGAAAATTGATTAAAATTTCCAGAAAAATTATGACGACAGAAAATCCGTCGAAAATGTTTCAGAAAATCGTACAACTTCCGACGAATTTCCGACCACCGTAGTCGAAAACATGAATTATCGTTTACTAAAAATAAAATAAAAATTGATTTTAAAAAAAGAATAATTTCATCAAAAATATACCAGATTTTTGTTTTAAATTAATTTAGCCAGAAATTAATCATGCAATACTCTACCCGCTGATACCTGCCGCCGTATCTCATCGTCTAGATCTCTCTGGCGATGACAACAATCTCCAACTTGCTTCTATCTCTGGCAACTGCTACCGACTTTCAATCGCTTCTCTCACCGCCGGAGTGAGATCCATCCAAATTGCAGCCACCGCAGCCGCCGCACTTGTCCACGCCGCCACCACTCCGTTCAGCCGCCATAGCAAAGCAACGTCGCAGCATCTTCCTGGATTAGGTCGAAATTGTTGTTGGCTGGGCTTGGGTCGAAAGGTGTTTCCTCATCTTGGGCCAGGAAAAATTGTACTTGGACCGCACAAATCCCTCAAAGCAGAACTAGAAGCCTAAAGTCTTTTATTTCCTCCTTACCTATTTGGGCTTCTTTTTTCCAATTTCCTCCTTCACAAATAGAGTTTTGCCTCTCTCAGAACATTCGTATTAATCCGTCGTCGCCTTAATTACACACTACACTCCGGCACCAGAGTTCAATTACAACCTTCCTCCTTCCCTAAGGAGAGAACTTTGGCGTTGTTGTACCTTCACCCATCTCAAAGAACGTAACCGATAGGTTCAAGTTCAATTTCCAGTTTGAATCGCACTTTCTAGTGTAAATAACTCCGCACACCACACTATCCAATCTGTTCAAGATCGCTTAAACTGCATACTCCATCGCCTTAGGAAAGTGTTTTAGCCTTTTTCTCCGTGTTAATCGAGCTGTAGATGTACTTGTTTTCTATAAATAATTAATGAAAAATGATACGACTGACAAAAAAAAAAAAAGCAAATCAAAACACAAAACTAAATGCTAATAAGAGCAAAACATAATATTTTTTAAAGAAGACGGAACAAATTCTATTTGGAATTAAATCAACACGTCCGGTTGGAATTACAAATTTAGGAACCAATAAATTCAAGTAAAATTAAACATGAACGTATAAAACTAAAAGCTCATCATCTATTCGGTTGAATCAATATTCAAACTATCCGGAATTGTTTCGCGATGTTGCTTTCATTCACGTAACCTACGATCATACGTAAAGATTATAATTAACTTTTAAAAAAATCGATGCAAAAAAGCAGAGGTTAGTTATGACTAGAAAGTGCACGCAAGGTATTTATATCAAGCCAAGAGGCGGTGTAGGATTTAGGTGTCTTTTTTTTGCCGATAATAACTACAAAAAAGGAAGTTTTTTTTTTTTAAAAGCAAATCGTCATCATACCTATTAATATTCGTAAAACTACCATTTACGGTTTGATGCAATCTTGAGTACACGTTTGTGTAGAAAAGAACAATGTTACTGTGGTTAGGGAAGGATCAGGATGCTGTCTTATGTAGTTCTGTTTTTTGATTGTCCAAATCCAACTGAGGGTTTTAAATTATAAATTTTGAAACAAAACAATTTCATAACTTCGGCCTAGTTTGCTACTAGTCGTCAACGACAACGACCAGCGACTTGTTCTGTTGTTCGTTTGACAGTCGTTGCAACTGGTAATTATTGTAATTAATGAATTTCAGCCGCTGCGTTTTTAAATTAATCGCCAAGAAAAATAGTGACCTAAAATTTAAGTCGCTGATCGCTGCAACCAGTCACTACGATTGGTCGCTGGATCCAACAACTGTTAAACAAACAATGTTTGGTCGCGCTCGCTGTCGTTGGCGACTGGTAAATAAACAAAGCATTCTTGTGTGAAGGAGGAATCATATTTAAATATTTACATGTCTATATCTAAACTCAAAAACATATTTTGACTTTAACAAAAAAATGCCATTTGTCTAATTTGACTTCATATTTGGTCTTGCTCTTGGTCATCCTTTCGGTTGGGATGAAAAGAACCATCAGCTTCTCTCCATGGCTTGGTTCTCCTCGGTCTGCGGCAACGGCTAGTTCGGGTTCGATGTCCACATCATTCCCTCCCTCTTCAAAAGCTTTTGTTCCCAAAATAGCATCATTGATAAGGGGCGGAGATGTGTGTGATAAATTCGTTTAGTTCCATCTCCTTACCAGGTTTCACTCGAGCGTTACCTATAGGGTAGTCTCGAGAGTTTAACCCATAAGACCGCAAGTGCACACTCAATGCAATTGCACTAATACGGGATCGATCCACAGAGAGAATAGAATAACACACGCAGAATACAAATGCAGATCTAATCTAGACGGGATATATAAAGAGGGGTTTTGTTCTAAACTATATGCATACAAATAAATATATAAAAACAATAACATTGTTGACCAAAAAAATAAAAAATAAATAAAAACAATAACATAAAATAACTAAAAATATAAATAACATAAATTAAATAAAACAATTAAAACCTAAAACTATTAAAGCAATAAACTAAATCATAAATTAAATTGCATAATTAAATAACTAAATTAAATTGCATAAAATAAGTTGCGTAAAATAAATAACATAAAATAAATAACATAATTTAAATAACATAAAATAAATAAACGTAATTAAATAACATAAATAAATATTACAGAGAATTGAGTGATAGTCGAGTTATAGGTAATCTAGATCTAGGATTTATGTTTTATCTAACAAGTTTGTGTTTGTCAATCTAGGGATATTCAAAGTTAGGCTAGTACACTTTCGTGGTATGCTAGTCACTATGTAGATCCACTCTCGTTGGTACCTTCATGCATCACATGCAACCCCATCATCGATTACTTTTAATTGTGAGAGACACATCGTTTGGGGTTATCACACCATCCAATGATTAACTACGTTAAAACGTGTCTAAGACACAAAGTGAATGATAGATTTATTTCTAGAATATAACCCACTCCCGTGACGATGTATTCTTGAGATCATAACCTAACTTTGCTACAATTAGATCAGCTTTACGCTACTCTATCAAACAACAAACTCGACGATAGCTAATACTCTCTAATATGCAGATCATAAGTTTTAACCCACTTTCGGGGTGCTAAAAGCTTCTAATCGTGTACCACACCTACTGGATTCAGTTACACACTTAAGCATCTCCCATAAGAGAATACTTAGCATTAAGATTGCGTAATAGAGTAGCTAGATCAGTTGATAACAAACAAACATAATAAATACTAGAAAGTAGATCTCATCATCGACCACCACCCTGGTGGTTAGTGGCATAGGTTAATGGGTGTGAGGACACGGGCCCCACACTCTTTTTTGTTTACATTTTTATATAGTTTAAAATATATAAAAGTTATAGTATATTTGATGGAGTCGTATCTTTATTTTTTTTTTAAAATGGAAAACTTACCTTTTTTTTTACAAGTTAGTTTTCTTGTTTTTTTAAGTTAGATTTACATATTTTTTATAGTCTTGCAAGTATAAATATGTGGCTTGATATCTTGTAAAAGACACGATTGATTTTTATTAAATAATTTTTTTCTTTAGAAAAAGTATTCTCAGTTTTCTTTGAGAATAAGAAAAACACGATTTTGATTTTTTTTTTTTTTAATTCAGGATATAATTACCATTGCTGAAATAATACAAACACTTTAATTTGAACGCGTTTAGAATCACATAGATGTTGACCAGAAAAAAAAACATAGGTAAATTCGATTATTTTAATTAAACGTTTTTGTGTCTTATATCTTGCAAAGCACCTGAATATTATAAAAACTACCTTATCCAACCGAATAGATGATTAGTTTCTAAATGATTGTCTAGTATGTTTTGTTGAAAGAGAATTTTTGATAAAGTGACAAAGAAGTAGTGGTGAAAAGGTTTCAAAATATAGAAGAACGTAGTATAACTTTTAAAAAATTTCTTTTGTCACAAAACATATTTTTATATTAATACTATTTTCATAAATTACTTTACATTATGTGCCCCGGGTTAAATTTTAATTTGGGTCTGCCACTGCTCGTGGTCTAAAGGATCTACTCCCTTATCTCTCTACGAGGTTACAGAAGAGATAGGGCTTAGGAATAGAAAACAATAATCTAAAACTAAACTAAGAACAAAACAAAATCAAATCATAAACATAAACATAAACTAAAAAAAAAATGATAAAGAAGTAAACCTAGAAGAACTCTTTAGTTGATCTGAGAAATGAGGCACAAAAGTTTGGAACTCTTCTCTAGAGGATTACATGTGTTTATATAGTATTAGGGGTTCTAGAGTAATCCAAATCGTGCCATTAAAGTCTCAAAACTCGAATGCCAAGTTGCCTTGTCTTGAATCGCGTAGAAATGGAAGTTTCCTTTTCTTCTGTGAACGTCAGCATTGACCGTGTATGGTCGATGCTCTTGATTGATGCTAAGGCCCGGGATGTGCATCGACCAAGTGCCTGTAGATTCATAAATACATGCAAATGCACTAAAACTATCATGAATGCTAACTAAAGCCTATGAAACTAACCAATATGAATGTATGAAAACGTGTAAATATGCAAGCTATCAACTCCCCCACACTTATCCTTTGCTTTTCATCAAACAAACAAAAGCTACGCATGGTGAAAAAATCCTAAGAAAAAAAATAAAGATAAGGAGAGTGAACTTGTACCTTTTGACATTGTTGGATTTAGTGTTTTTCGTCTTTGTGGAAGCTGAATGATCTTTAATGTACTCCATGTACTTCACCATAAGCATAGCAACACAACCTAGTTCAAACCGCTCCTCCTTCAAACCTAGACTCCTCATCCTTGACTCCTCTTTTTATTCTAAGCATGAGTTCTCGACTTGGGAATATCGATCAAAGGACATGAACACTTACTCTTTCGGATTTCTATAAGCTCAAGACCGTCTTAGTACAATTTCTTTCCCCTTCTTTTTCTCAGTTCAAGGTCGATCGATTTCTCCCTACTTTTCTAGGGTATCATTTTATTTTTTCTATCGATCGATTTTTCTTTTGAGCTCTTTTCTTTTTTTCTAGGACAGGTTTCCATGGGATGCGAACGTTTAAAGTGGTAGCTTCGAACGCCCGGTTCACTTTTTTTCTTTTCTCTTCTCTTCTTTTCTTTTCTTACTGAAGGGAAGGAAGAGAGGAATTATACTTACTTAGACGAGTCTTGCAGGGTCTCACAGAGGTGTCACGTCCGATGTACCTCAAGGCCCAAATTGAGAGAATTAAATTCATTAAGGTTGAAGAGTCAACTCCGATTTGTCTAAGCCTCCGGAAGAACAATCCTTTTAGGGGTTGTTGATCCACTCATAGGTTTTCCACGTTTCCTAGTAAAGATCAAACACTATCCTGCAAAGCATCCAAACATAAAAACAAATAACACAATTAACAAGTTCTATCACTACCTCATCAAAAGCTTTTCATATGTTATTGAACCTATGAATGAGGAAAAGAGTGTAACAATCTCTCAAAATTACGAAAAACTTACGGTAAAACTTCCATAAAAAGATGTCAAGGAAAAAAATAACCTCCATTGATCGCAAGACTCCCCCTCACACTTATTTCACAACTTTCGCGTTGTGATATAAAACCGAAGGGAGTAAAAAGCAAGAGAATTCATACTTGAATCTCTTATCAAGTTCGTGGGTTGGCAGCTCCCACTTTTGCAAGTCCTTATTTTATTTTTTTTTAATGGTAAAAATACCTGAAAATTAAAACACAAAAAGAAAAACAAAAACAGAGAAAAAATGAAAAAATACCGAAAAATCAAAAAATTGAGAAATTTAAAACAAAAAATTGGAAAATGTATTTATAAAGATGCTTATTAACGTCGTGAGCTCGACGGTATTACAAAATGGTTGGCCGATGGTGATGGAGGAAGAGCTGTGGACCGTTGTGCGAAGACTCTCCCAAAGTAACGCGCGGGATCAATGCTCATTCTTGTCGTTCGTCGGAGGATCAGTTGTCGGGAGTGCAAGCTGATCGGATCGGATAAGAGGTGGTGGTTGATAGGGTGGAGATTATGCGTGTGATAAATTTTGTTTTAGTTCTATCTCCTTATCAGGTTTCACCCGAGCGCTAATAGAAAGTAGTCTCGAGAGTTTAACCCATAAGAACGCAAGTGCACAATCAATGCAATTGTATCAATTATAGTAATACGGGGTCAATCCACAGAGAAAATTGAATAACACACAGAAAATGCAAATGCAGATCTAATATAGGCGGAATAGTTAAGAAGGGATTTGTGTCCTAAACTATATGCATAAAAATAAATAAATAAAACCAATAGCATAAAATATAGAAAACTATAAATAACATAAATTAAATTGCATAAATTAAATAGCATAAATTAAATTGCACAAATTAAATTACGTAAAATAACATAAATTAAATAACATAGTTTAAATAACATAATTTAAATAACATAAAATAAATAAACATAAATTAAATGACATAAATAAGTATTTATAGAGAATTAGGTGATAGTCGATTTACCGGGAATCTAAATTACACGATTTATGTTCTACCTAACAAGTTTGTGTTTGTCAATCTAGGGATATTGGAAGTTAGGCTAGTCTACTCTCGTGGTATGCTAGTCACTGTGTTAAACCCACTCTCGTGTCGACCTTCACGCATTACACGCAATCCCATTATCGATTACTAAGTATTTTTAAACTTCCATTGGATTGTAAATCAAACGGCCTTATATTTTCGGTGATACAAAGTGATTGATAGATCTATTTCCAAAACACTACCCACCCTCGTGTTGATGTATTTCTAAGATCCTATTCTAACTTGGCCTGAGTTAGATCAATGAATAACTCCATCAAACAACAAACTCGACCACAACAAATATTTTTTAATATTTAGATCTGAAGTTTTAACCCACTCTCGTGGTGCTAAGAGCTTCTAATCGTGTACCACACCTACTGGATTCGGTTTCACACTTAAGCATCTCCCATAAGAGAATACTTAGCATTAAGATTGAATATTAGAGTAGCTAGATCGATTAAAAACAAACAAACATATTAAAATCCTAGAAAGTAGATCCCATCATCGACCAGCACCCTCGTGGTCTAAAAGATCTACTCCCTTATCTCTCTGTGAGGTTACAGAAGAGATATGGCTTAGGAATAGAAAACAATAAACTATAAACTAAACTAAAACTAAGAACATAATAAGATCAAAACATAAACTGAAACATAAACAAGAGACAAAAGTAAACTAGATATTTTGGTGTAGAGCATACTGCAGACGTTGGCGGAAATGGACATGTAAGGATAGATGGTTATGGAGAACAACGTAATTGGCATAAAAAACTATATTCTGGGAGTTGCTATATTGGAAAGATCATCTTCTACGTCACAACCTCGATGTTATGCATATTGAGAACATCATGAATACGCTTTTGAATGTGCAAGGGAAAATGAAAGATAACATTAACTCGAGAAAAGACTTACTAGAAATATGTGCGTGTGATGATCTACATCTTCTAGCCGATGGTGTTGTATCTATTCTTATTTAGAGATTAGATGCTAGCAAGAAGACTACCTTCTTCCAGTGGATAATCGATTATGTGAAGTTTCTAGATGGGTATGCGGCAAATCTTGCATATTGTGTTGATGAACATAGTGGATGGTTAGCAGGAATGGAAAGTCATGACTGTCATGTCTTTATGCAGCGTTTACTCCCGTTTGCTTTCGACCAAATATTACCAAATATGGTACATGAATCAGTTGTAGGTATGAATATTATATTCTTGTAACATCCGTGTTCCTAAGTCGTCCTCTCGAGTTGTATTTATTTATGTTGTTGTTGTGATGAACCCTCAGGATATTGTATTTTTGACATTGATTAATAATATGATGGATTAATTGTGAGTTATAATACATGATGTGGTATTTTATGTATTGGGGTGTCGAGTACATGATGTGGTATTTCATGTATCGACGGGGCGACATATGATGTAGTATTTCATGTGTTCGGATTGGCGCATATTCGTTCTCTTGGTTGAATTTTGGGTTTACGTCAATAGATCCTGCTATGTGGTTGGGGTCGGTAGAATTATGTGATATTTAATTCTATCGACGGGATCATTAGGATTATGTGGTATTTGATATATCATGGATTTTACCCGTTTTTAGCCATGATATAAGTCGTTTTATCGAGTCTTTCTAGTGCTTTTTCTATCATTTTAGAGTATTTTCAGGTTTTAGCACGTTTGGGACGAAATTGGAGATTTTGGAGACATTTGGAGCCTTTTTGGAGCAAAACCGAAGAAAGTACCCGTTTTGAAGCCTGAGTATCGATCGACACCATCCCAGTATCAATCGATGCAATGAAGCATGAGTATCGATCGACACCATCCGGTATCGTCGATCCGACGCAACACGCGAGATAGATATCAAGGGCGAAATTCTCGCCAAAAGAAGCCCAATACTTTCCCTTATTTACAAAGAGGCCCAGCTCGTGTTTTTAGACCTATTTAAGCAAACTCTTAGTCTTTAGGTTAAGGGGAACTTACTTTTTACTATTATTCTTGAGCCAGACTAGACTTTTGAGAGCTTTTGTGAGGGAGACGGATCCAAGACTTTGTTCATCATAGAAGATCCTGAACCCTTGTTTTTATTCTTTTGTTTAATTTCATGATCTATTCAGTTATGTCTTGTGTTTCATCAACCATGTCTGAGTAGTCTCATTTTAGGTTCAGGGTTTTCTCATATGGATTTCTTTGATTTATGATGATTGATTTGTTAGGGTTCATAATCTGAATAGTTCTTCACCATAGGTTGTTCTCAAAGCTATTTCTAACCTGATCACTTAGAATATAGAACCTAGATTAATCGATTAGCACGGCGATTGCAATTGAATCTGATAAAACCTAGGGTGAGCAATTGGATTATCTGCAAAGAGATTTGGTTTAATCGAATTGTGAACATATCAAACTTGAATTGATTGCTGGTTTACTGTGTAGGATTTGCAAAGAGATTTGGAATTTTAGACTTTAGACTTAGTTAGTTTTCGCAGGTTGGTTAACTATACTGTGTTTGAGTTGAAGCAGAATTGAATTGAACCTTAATTTATTAATTGTTGTTTATCATTGATTTCTGAGAGTTACCTAATCCTTCCAATTGAATTAAAACAATCATATTTCGATCACTTTTTCTGTTTAAGTGATTTGTAGCTTAATCTTCACTAAGTTATTTATTGTGTGAATTTTCTTGAGTTCTTGTGTTACCCACGATATCTGCAGCTCTTTACTTTTTAGGGTATTAATTTGAGCATATCAAATTTGGCGCGTTCGGGGACTCAAAAATTCACCTTTAGAAAGTTGTCGATTTTGTCTAAGTTGGTAAATCGATCGATCGATACTCCATTTTATCGATCGACACTGAGCGTCTTTTTAAATTTTGGTCAATTCTGTTCACCGACCGGATCAATTCTATGCCAATCGTGCAGCGATCCGTATTCCAACTTTCCAGAGGAATGACTTTGAGCTGAAGCCCACTTCACTCTTGTTGGACAGCACCCCTTCACCGGTCTCTCATGGCACCACATGGATCACATCGAGAAATTCGAGGACTTGGTCACCGGTATGAAGTACAATGGAGTACCACATGAATACCTCTTTTGTAGCTCTTTCCATACTCTCTTGGTGGAGAGGCAGCTTACTGGCTGCACTACCTCCCGGATCTCTCCCTTGGAGCGAGACCAAGCGCATTCTGAACAATTTCTATGACGATCACGAGATCGAGAGGACCTCGGAACAAGCTCTCTCAATTTTCTCAAGGTCCAACAGAAGCACTGGCTGCTTGGTGAGATTCAGATCCTACCGAGAGGCTGCATCACGGGTTCGTCAGTTCAATTTCTCGGGATCTTTTGAGGGATTGATTGGCGGTATCGGATGGCATGGATTCTGCAAGCAATGGGAACTTCAACACTAGGTTCCAACCGATGCTGTGAAGCTGATTGAGAACTTGGCGTCTAGCAATAGCACGAATGCTGATTTTGAGGCGGAAAAGGGCTAGTGTTGCTGGCGGTTCGCTTGTCTGAGGTTGGGAGAAGCTGGACACGATGCACCTCTTAGTGGGAAAGGCGAAAAAGGCTGTACATTTTGCTGAGGAAGTAGAGAACATTGAAGATGAGGCGGAGGATGTTAACTACATTGGTGGTTCTGGTTTTCAGGGTCAGCGATTTGGTTCTGCAAACGAAGCTTCAACAATCAACAAGGTGGTTCAAGTCGGAGAAAGTAAGACGGAGATCCTCTTGGAACAAATTTTGCGGGCAACAAAAGATGAGTGGATTTCAATAGAAAGCTGGATAATTTATACACGATCTGAAGGGAGAATCGGCGCTCTCGAAATCCATCGATGCTGGAAAATCAAATAGCTCGGACATCGGCAGATCGAGGAAAGATGGTTCAACCACAGCATGGACATGTCAATGCAATCACCTCGGCTAGAAGAGGATTTTGAGCTGAGATGACGTGTTAGTATTCGATAATACTAGTATCGAGATACACACTATCGATCGACATAACCTCAGAGGCATCAAAACTCGATGTCGATCGACACTCATCGGTATCGGTCGATACCCTTCGAGCTGAATCATAGCGAGAAAGGACAGAGATGGTTGAGGAGCAGGACAAACCAAAGCTCGAGGCATTGAATGCATCGCGAAGAAACTTCGAGACTCAAATTGCTCGGACCGACTGCGTGAGAAGACAAGAGGGGTTTCTTCCAGGGAAAACTGAAGATCAAGAGCTCACATCAGCCATAAGTCTAAGAAGTGGAAAAGTGGTTAATTCAGGAGTTAAGCAGACTCAATAGCTGAAAATCCGTCGATCTTCTGGAGATGGCGAGTGGGATGCTGAAAATCGAGTATCGACACCACCTCGGTATCGATCGATACCGACGACGAAAGCGAACTGTCGAGGAAAGGGTTCTGAGCGAGTTGCCACATCTATTATTCCCAGCTGACGAGAGGAGTGGGAGGCTGCTAGAAGCAAGTTTTGTCAAAACAAATGGTTGCGGGACCTCCCGTTCGATCGCCACCACCAGAGCAGTTGACAAGAGGAAGACCAGGAAATTTTCTTCCATGCTCCATCTCTGAAAACTTCAGGAGTCTCGTTGACTCGGGTCTAGTGTCGGCGTCATGGCGATTGCGAGAGATTGAAAGCTGATATGAGATCTCTAACTGCTTACCACATCGCAGTTCTTACTCCTACCTTCTGATTCTTGATTTACTGTTAAAATAGGAGATTGTCGATTCCTACTGATTTTCAGGTTGTGGAGATGAGCCAGGATCCAGGGTGCCCTTGATTTTGGGAAGACCATTTATGGCTGTTGGCGCGATCATGGACACGCATAAGAAGAGAATCTCTTTCTCTTGCATTGGAGGCGTCTTCTGCGATGTCATTCCCTCGGAGGAGCACCCGACATGTCTCGTGCATCACCATTGCCTCGAGACTGATGATCGATCGCTCGATGAGTCTTATGATCCAAAAGTCAGATGTTTCAAATGACCCCCACACCCGAAAGTTGTGGAGAGACCAAGGCAACAAGAGGAAGGCGGCGAGCACGAAGATCAGCGGTGCTGCTAATTTCACTTTGATTCCTCGAGAGTGTGATGGAGATTCGATCGAATATAAGGTGAAGTGCAGGCACCTCGAAACCTTTCTCTAAGGTTAGAGTTCTCATTCTACGGAGATGAAAGAGAAAGAGAGGATATGATGAGCAAAACTTTGAATGGAGATGTCGTTGTGGAGCTTATCTCGGGTGAGTCCTCCACCTTGTTCTGATATCTTAGTCAAAGTCAAGCTCGTGACATTAAACAAGTGCTTAGTGGGAGGCAACCTGGTAAGTCTATAAATATGAGTTTTTGTTTTTGTGTTTTGTTGTGTCTTGCGAATCAGGTCGGAAGAAGTATGGTCGTTTTGTTCGGTCGTCGACTTAGTATCGATCGACACCACTATGTCGATACACGCTCTAAGGTAACACCTCTTGTTCTTGACCTATTTCGTTTCTCCTTTGATTTCTTTCACCTTCTCAGGCTTGATACCTGGGGACGGTTGTTTAAGTCTGGGGAGGTAGTTCTATTGTGTTCATTGTTTTCATTAAAAAAAAATGATTTTCGTGTCAAAACAACTTAGAGATTCATGTGCTTCGGTTTTGATGTGCTGGTTTTGCTTTTGAGTGTCTATTGTTACGGGTCAATATCGTTCGTAATGAAAAATCGAGGTAAACCAGCCAGCCAAATTCATGGATTGTCTCAACAAGTTTTCATCACAAGTTTTAGCCAATTTTGCACTTCAAATGATAAGGTAAATGTCAAGAGCTTGATTCATCATTCATTACCTAGCTAAGGAACTAGCGTATGAAAGAAATGGTAGATCTCCCGTGATAAGTCTTGGATACATTGAGAGGGTAAGAAGGAGTCGGTATAACATATCATACTCGCGTCTCGAACCTTGATTTGTATATGCGTTAAAAAAAAAAAAAAGAGAATCAATAAGAACTGGATACATTGAGAGTGTAAGAACAGGGAATTCGGTAGCTAACTATCAATACTCGCGTCTCGAACCTTGATTTGTATATGCGTTAAAAAAAAAAAAAAAAAAAATCAATAAGAACTGGTTGTGAAATAAGTCAGGGGAGTTAAATACCAAGAAAAGTTGAATGAATTGTTCGCTATGGTATTGTATGACCAAAGAATCAGAAAGTTAGTGGACATTGATTTTAGCGATGGCTGGCGATGATAAGCTTGGATGAACACTTGCGGGGTCATGAGTGAAGTCGTGGAAGCTGGGAATTCGATGGAGAAGTACATGGAGGTTAGATCTGATCGAGGCAGTGGGCGCTTGGAAGAGGGATCATTACAGCGATTTACAGATCAGATCTCAGGTTTTCAAACCTCTTTCTCTCACTTAGTTTTTCTTGAGGGCAAGCAAAGGCTAAATCTGGGGAGTTGATATATCATGGATTTTACCGTTTTTAGCCATGATATAAGAATCGTTTTATCAGTCTTTCTAGTCTTTTATCATTTTAGAGTCTTTTCAGGTTTTAGCACGTTTGGGACGAAATTGGAGATTTTGGAGACATTTGGAGCCTTTTGGAGCAACAGAAGAAAGTACCCGTTTTGAAGCTGAGTATCGATCGACACCATCCGGTCGATCGTCGAGCGAAATTTTGAAGCATGAGTATCGATCGACACCATCGGTCGATCGATCGAACGAGCGGCGAGATAGATATCGGGCGAAATTCTCGATACTTTCCCTTATTTACAAAGAGGCCCGGCTCGTGTTTTTAGACTATTTAAGCAAACTCTTAGTCTTTAGGTTAAGGGAACTTACTTTCTTATTATTCTTGAGCCAGACTAGACTTTTGAGAGCTTTTGTGAGGGAGACGGATCAGACTTTGTTCATCATAGAGAAGATCTTATTTGTTTCATCATCATGTCGAGTAGTCTCATTTTAGGTTGGGTTTTCATATGGATTTCTCGATTTATGATGATTGATTTGTTAGGGTTCAAAATCTGAATAGTTCTTCACCATAGGTTGTTCTCAAAGCTATTTCTAACCTGATCACTTAGAATATAGAACCTGATGTAGCACGACAGTGCAATTGAGTAATCTGATAAAACTAGGGTGAGCAATTGGATTCTGCAAAGAGATTTGGGTTAATCGAATTGTGAACATATCAAACTTGAATTGATTGCTGGTTTACTGTGTAGGATTTGCAAAGAGATTTAGAATTTTAGACTTTAGACTTAGTTAGTTTCGCAACGGTTAACTATACTTTGTGTTTGAGTTCAAGAACGCTTAATTGAATTGAACCTTAATTGATTAATTGTTGTTTATCATTGATTTCCTGAGAATTTCCTCGAGCCTAGTTCCTTCTATACAAATCAACCTAAGTTTAATTCGATCATCTGTTTTCATCAATCATTTGTTTGCTTAAGACACCGCATCTTTCATCTATGGTGAATTTTCTTGAAGTTCTTGTGTTCGACCCCGATATACTGCAGCAATTGCTTTAGTACTTTTAGGGTATTAATTTGAGCATATCAGTATTTAATCCTAATGACGGGTCATTAGAGTTATGTGATATTAACTCTAATGATGTGATGTGGGTTAGGATTATGGGCGATTTAATTTAACCTGTGGTTTACCGAAAGGATTATGGGTGATTTAATCCTAATAGACGGTAAACCAGTGAGATACCGGTGATATTGGTTCTCACAGGACTTAGCATATTAGATTCATGTGATATTGGATTCTAATATGCTGTCGACACTCTTAACTCGATCGAATGGGATAATTGGATTTCGACGGGTTAGTCAGGTGACCACGAGGATCTTGCGATGTTAGACCCGGGGTGTTATTGAACCAAGTATGGAACGGTACCGAGCTTGATTGGTGGTCCTAGGGGCGGGAAACGAGGTGAAACGATCAAAGGAGTGATCGTTGTGGAGAAATCCCGAGCGGTTCAGTTCAGTGGAATTACGTGGTAATTCCGGGGGTTTTGGGCGAGAATGGAAGAAATATTGTCGGGACGGAGTGATGTCTCGAATAATTCAGGAAGTAATGGATTGATGAAACAAGAGGAGAGATTAATGGATTGTTGAGGATGGGCTTGATTAAGAAAAGAGGTTAGTGGGCTAATTACCACTTAAGGCCCAATTATCTTCTTCTCCTCTCCATAAACTTCTACACACTTCTATAATCTTCTCCATCTTCGTCCTTATCATTTTCTGAGGAAGATATTTTGTAGAAAAAGAGAGAGAGAGAGAGAGAGAGAGAGAGAGGGAGAGAGCTAGAGAAGAAGAGGGAAGAAGGGGAAGAAGAGGAGAGAGAAAAGCTTGAGCAAAGGGAATCCGATTTGGGGTATGGGTAATCCGAGTTTAAGGGGTTGTCATGGGGTTTTTGAGCTTATGTTCATTCAATTAAAGTGTTTGTTGGTCTCTTGCTAGGCAAGAGTAAGATTTTGGCAAGTGGGAGCGAAGAGATTCAAGGGAAGCAAGCTTAAAGCTTGGAATCGTCAAAGACGAATCGTCAACCGAGGTGAGTGCGTAACCGTCGGCTTAACTATGTGATCTTTGAGTTTTCGTGATTRATATGTGTTTAGGGACTAGTGAATATGGGTGTGACTTATGGCTTGGCCATAATGTGTGATGATTGAGCTCTTTCACGGTATGTATTGACTTGTTCTCTAAGTATGCGTTGATTGCGTTAAATTCATTGATCATGTGTGTGTGTAACCGTGGGGACGGGATGACCGCCTCACTAAGCATTATCAATGCTTACGCACCTCTTTTGGTGCAGGTAAGGACAAAGAAAAGACTTAGACGTGGAGCGCGTGGAACCAAGGCCGAGGAGAAGGGATGATCTCGGGGTTGAAGGTTTTTGGTTTGATTCTTGTGTTCATGTGTTTTGGATGCCTTAATTATGATGTCTGGCTCGTAAGAACGCTTGTAGGGATGTTAATACGAAGTTATGCACGAGTTAAGGTTACTTATGATCGTTATGCACTTGACCTTGTTGTGGGATTGTTATGTAGTACTTGAATGAGGTTGTTTTGGGCGCAGGGCAAGGGGATCGATCGATCAAGGGCCGGTCGATCGATCCAGTAAGTTGACTAAAGCGTCTAGAGTTTTTAARGGGTTCGATCGATCGATCAGAAGAGGCGATCGATCGATCATTAATACTGAATTTCGCCGTAAGTTGTTCTGATCGACCTGGATACTTGAGTTCGATCGGTCAGAGTTCCGATCGATCGATCATACGGGTGGATCGWTCGATCGAGTTCAGCGTATGGTTGTTTGATCGATTGGGGTCCGTAGGATCGACCGGTCCAATGGTCGATCGATCGATCAAATATATGGATCGACGATCGTGCTCTGTTGCGCAAAAAAAAAGTCTTGTAGATTTCGTTCTTTGTTTTGGGGCGGGTCTTTTCAATTCTACTTTCAATATATAATATTTATTAAATTTACTTCGAATTCTAATATAAATGTTATTTTTTAAAACTTTACAGGAGTAGGGCCATTTTTAGAGATTTATGTTCACGATCTCTCACAAAGGAAGGGTTAAGAACACTATATCAAAATATTTCGGTCATCATTTGTAATTTGGAAAAATTGTTTCCCCCTGTATTTTTGATTTGATGAACACTTGCCAATTCATCTACCCCGTGAAGCATTGCTTGGTGGCCTCGTACAATATGTGGATGTATCCATTTGAAAGATTCATGTTTCATTTGAAGAAAAAAGTCAAGAATTCAAGCAAAGTTGAGGGATCAATAGTTGCTCAGAGCATTAATAAAGAAACTTCAAACTTCGCATCTTACTATTTTTCTCCGACTMTTCAAACAAAATCAAGAAAACCTGGAAGATACGATGACGAAGGTGTTAAGCCAATATATCATACTTACGTCCCTGATATATTTCTCAAATTGGGAGGCTTAGTGGAAAGCAAAAACAACTTTGGCTTACGGACTAGGAGTTTGACCATATTTACACATACATTCTCAGGAATTGTGAAGATGTCATGCCGTTTGAGAAGTAAGCTTAAACATTCATACTTATAATTTTTTTTTATTTAGTAATATTGTAATTAATTTGAATATATTTACAGGATATTTGATGATCAAGTTGTTGTAGCGTATCCTAATATGATGTCATGAGTTAAGAAGAAAAAATCATTTTGCTAAATGGTTAAAATACTATGTAAGTATTTACATGTCTACTAAATCTGAGTACTAAATCTGATTACTAAACGATATAAATCTTTACTGCTTGATTATGTTAATGTAGATCAACACAGGGGCAGTGGGAATGAACGATTTCCTACATAGTTTGAAGAGCTAGTGGGAGGACCATTATTGCGTTATGACCAAATTAATTTGGTCTAGTTCTGCAGAATTCATAAATTATTTAGAATTGGTTTAATTTAAGTGGACCTAATTTAAACCAAAACCCTACCCTATATAAGCTTATAAAAATTGACCCTAGCCTCCATTCCTCTTATTTTGGTCGAGGTTTGGGGCTGTGAAAGAGGGAGAAGGAGAGAAGATTTGAGTTGAGAGAGAAAAACAATTTTTCATATGAAGAGGTCAGAGACAGACTCAATATATCGTCGGAGAAAAAGGATTGGACCTAGAAGAATGTTTTCAAAGGTAACAAAACTTTCTGGACTTTTAGCTAAGACATGTATCTAAATTCTTCAAGTTACAGATCTTGATTTAGATTAATATTCTAAGAGTTATTCATGTTCTCGTAAGGTCCTTGGAATCCATCGCGAATCTGGATCGCACGCTATCATATCGGATCAATTTGAAACTTTAGGGTAGCTCGTAACATTCAGGAGTCAAGTTTCAACGGTGGAGATTGGAAATAGACGGTTAGATTTTGATCTGTGATTGCATCTTTAAGAATGATAATTTATGTCAAATTTCCATAGTTTGTCGGTTTAGATAGAATATGGTTTTGATTGTGTGTTTGGTTGATTCAGAGGCTGATCTTTGGCAAGAACGATCTTGCCAAGGTGAGTACAGGATCATAGGGTTAGCTGTGTGAATATGATTGATAACGTTTTGTTTCATGTTTGTAGACCGATAAGTTGTGTGATGAGCCAAGTGAGGTTCTATATCGAGTATATCATGATATAGTTGATTAGTTGAGTCGATATTTATGTTTCAATTTTGTTATTTTCATATTCATGTGTGTATATAGCCTGTATATGGGAGGATAACCTCACTACGTATTTATTAAATACTTATGCATCTCATTCTTGATGCAGGTAAAACAAAGTGTGAAGCTAGTGGAATCATGGCTATGAGGAGAGGAACAAAATCCAAGGTATAAAGAAGCCTAGGCCGACGCGAATCTGCACCTGCAGAATAAAAAATTCTTCCAAATCAGAAAATGAATAGATTAATAGTACGTAAAGAAATTTTGATCCCCGATCTGAGTCTCGTCTTTCGAAGGGTCTCGTTTTGTTCATATGCCGCCCATTTGTAGCAGTTTTTTTGTATGTTTGTAGACCGATAAGTTGTGTGATGAGCCAAGTGAGGTTCTATATCGAGTATATCATGATATAGTTGATTAGTTGAGTCGATATTTATGTTTCAATTTTGTTATTTTCATATTCATGTGTGTATATAGCCTGTATATGGGAGGATAACCTCACTACGTATTTATTAAATACTTATGCATCTCATTCTGATGTAAAACAAAGTGTGAAGCTAGTGGAATCATGGCTATGAGGAGAGGAACAAAATCCAAGGTATGAAGCTAGGCCGACGAATCTGCACTGATAAAAAAAATCTTCCAAATCAGAAAATGAATAGATTAATGGTACGTGGAAATTTTGATCCCCGATCTGAGTCTCGTTCAAGGGTCTCGCTTTGTAGAAAAAGAGAGAGAGAGAGAGAGGGAGAGAAGCGAAGAGGGAAGAAGGGGAAGAAGAGAGAAAAGCTCGAGCAAAGGGAATCCGATTTGGGGTAGGTAATGAGTTTAAGGGATTGTCATGGGGTTTTTGAGCTTATGTTCATTCAATTAAAGTGTTGTTGGTCTCTTGCTAGGCAAGAGTAAGATTTTGGCAAGTGGGAGCAAGAGATTCGGGAAGCAAGCTTAAAGCTGAATCGCCAAAGACGAATCGCCAACCGAGGCGTGAGTGCGCAACCGCTTAACTATGTGATCTTTGAGCGTGATTAATATGTGTTTAGGGACTAGTGAATATGGGTGTATGGCTTGGCCATAATGTGTGATGATTGAGCTCTTTCATGCATGTATCGACTTGTTCTCTAAGATGCGCTGATTGCGTTAAATTCAATTATCATGTGGTGTGAACCTGTAACGGATGACCGCCTCACTAAGCATTATCAATGCTTACGCACCTCTTTTGGTGCAGGTAAGGACAAAGAAAAGACTTAGACGAGCGCGAACCAAGCGTCGAGGAGAAGATGATCTCTGGTCAAGGTTTTGGCTGATTCTGTGTTCATGTGTTTGGATGCCTTAATTATGATGTCTGCTCGAAGAACGCAGGGATGTTAATACGGTTATGCACGCAGTTAAGGTTACTTATGATCGTTATGCACTTGACCTTGTCAGGATATATGTAGTACTGAATGGTTGTAGCTAAGGCAGGGATCGATCGATCAAGGGCCGGTCGATCGATCCAGTAAGTCGACAAAGCGCCTAGAGTTTTTGGGTTCGATCGATCGATCGAAGAGGCGATCGATCGATCATTAATACCGAATTTCGCCGAAGTTGTTCGACGACCTGATACTTGAGATCGTCAGAGTCTCGATCGATCGATCATACGGGTGGATCGACGATCGAGTTCCGTATGGTTGTTGATCGATTGGGGACCGATCGATCAATCGGTCGATCGATCGATCAAATATATGGATCGATCGATCGCGTTTGCTTGGGTTCGCAAAAAAAAAAAAGTCAGATTTCGCTCTTTGCTTTGGGGCGGTCTTTTTCAATTTGGTATCGATCTTAGCGGTTCTAGGATGGGATTGCTTGCTTGCTTGTTATGGTTGATTGTGATTATGTTATTGTGGGTCAGCTAGAGATCATCCTCTTCGGCCAAGGAAAAAAGGTTCCACGGGACTTCTTGTGTTAGTGATTTTGGGTTATTGAATCCTAGTTATTTTGTAGAAGTGAAGTGGGGCAAAGTGTGGGCGCAGCCGGCTGAGCCTAGGGAACAAGTGGACCTGGGACCAAGTGATGGTCGAGTGCTGAGTCGGGAAACGGGGAGCTGCAAGTGATAAGCCTGCAGAAGCCGCAGGTTCAAGCAACAAGAGGGTCCGAATCAAATGGGCAAATGTTGGGGTCGTTGGCTCAGATTCTAGAGGATACCAGAGCGAGCCTGGCTCCGCAGCCACCTCGAGATCCTGAGCCACCAAGAGTGGCGAATCCGGGGGGAGACAATGGGTCATGTGATTCCCCGTATCTCACGGTGTGACCATATGCAACGACTTGGCACCAAGTTCTTTCAGAGGTGCTAAGCCAGTGGAGGCGGATGAGTGGAGGTCTGACAGAGAAATTTCCTCTCGTGAGATGTCCGGAGGAATACAAGATGGACTTAGCGGTGCATTATCTGTAGGGGATGCACATATGGGTGGAGGAGTGGTGTGAGAACCAATGGTGTGGATACTGGGAGTTTTGTGAAGAGTTCAACCTCAAGTATTTAAGAAGCCATGGATCGATAGAGACAGTTCTTAGAATCTCTCAAGGAACGTAGGCGAGAGTATGAAGTGGAGTTCAACCGATCAAGGCTCATGGAAGGGCCTTGAGGATGAGCAGTCCCAAGTAAGAAGGTTTCTAAGAGGGATGGAGTTGAGGAATAGATGCATTGTGAGATCTTATGCATCGGTCGAAGCAAGTGGAGAAGCCATGATTGAGGATGGTATGATCGAGGAGGCAGCGCTTAAGCCTCAAGCTCAAGGGAAGAAATATTTTGCTTCGGGCTCAGGAAAAGGTGGCAAGTTCATGGGAGGGCAGAAGAGGAAGTGGGAAGGCTCTTCTCAGAGTGCTTCTAGCACCTAATCCGGATGCTATAAGTGTGGAGGCAAGGGCCATAGGGTGGCTAACTGCCCCAATAAGAATACTAGGACTTGCTACCATTGTAAAGAGGTGGGACATATCAAGACTTCATGTCCCAAACTACAACAAGGTGGAGGGAGTTCTGGGGCTCCACCAGCTAAGAGAACGGCGGTGACTCCTCAGGTGTACTCTCTGAGCGTTGAGTAGGGAGAAGGGAGCAATACCAAGCTGATCACTGGTTAGAATTCTTTTATATTTAATTGTTTTGCTATGATTATGAGTTTGGTGATTGTGTGTGTTGTGGCTGCTATTGTTGTGTGGTCTCAATGCATAGGCTATGTGTGTGGACCCCGAACGGAGGCGCATCTCACGTTGTTGCTGATTCCGAGCATCTCATTGCTTCAAGAATTAGTGAGAGGGAGGCCCGAGAAGAGCCTAGTGATTGCTCGAAGGTGAAAGTGGTCAGCCAGACTTCTTCGAGACTGTAGTCAAAAAGATGTCGATGTCTATATCGCCGAGAAGTGAAGCCACTGATTTGATTGTGTGGCCAGTGGAGATTTATGATGATTTTGGGGATGGATTGGCTTGGGAAGATAGGTCAATTCCTTACTAGACCAAAGTTTCGCTGAAGATAAGAAGGTGTCAATCCATGGGTGAAGATATTAAAAAAAGGATGAGCCAATCAAGTCAAGCCAAAAGAGTGAATGGGACTAGTGACCAGACAGAAAGAGAAAAGATACTGTCTAGACTAGCAGGAACAATGACAATGAGAAATATCGTAATCCGCGATAGACTAATGAAAATTCAATCAATGCAAGAGAAGTTCCTAAGGATGGGGTAATCGACTCAGTGTGTCCTCTTAGCCTACCCAGGTGGTCTAACACAACTCATTCAAGCTATTCCCTAGACATCAAACATCACAACCAGCTAAGTCCACTCCCGTGATAAGTAACCTCAAGCTAGACCAGTTCCAGACCCAATCCCTTGGCGAAATCTACCCTAGCAGGCATTAAGATTCAGTTTAATATTGTCAATAAACACCCTAGACAACTAATCCCTTAGGCTAGGCATGCAGATCTCTAACATCAGTTCAATCAAGCATTTTATCAAACACCTTCTGGGTGGAAAAACACCTAAGTTCTAATCTCAATTGATCAGAGAGAAATTAGCATTAAGAACACTGATTTAGAAGGGAAATCAAACAATAAACACTTGAACCACCTAAGAGACTAAGATTTCACACCTAATCTATCCCATCCTCAAGAACCCTAATGACTACTCAAAACACATGAAGAACAACATAATCACAAACCCAAAAATCAAAATAACTTGCATAAGTAAGGAGATAAGGAAGAGAAGAGGTAGAATAGAAAGGTTCAAACACAAATACTCAGTAGAATCAAAGATACAAAGATCCAGAAGCAAAAGAATGCAAAACAAAAGAGAACTAGAAAGTTAGGCTAAAACCAACTCTTTAGTCTTAATCCCCATTAGGTATTTATACTAAATCTTAAAAACCCTAAACGTCATGGACAAAATGGTAAAACGGTGATAGTCCACGAATTCATTCGAGTGGTGTGCTCGAGCTGGATGAAATCAAGATTGCATATGTTTAGCCTCGAGCAGGTGACTCGATGATGGGCTTCTGGCAGAAAATTCCAAGACTCTTTTATGATGGCTCGATCATGGAGCTCGAGATGGGTGCTCGAGCTCGGCCAGAAATCTTCAAGACTGTCTTTGACCTCAGTCGATCATACAGCTCGAGCATAGCTCGAGCTCGGCCAGAAATCTTCAAGATGCCTTTGACCTCATCATCACAGCTGAGCATGGGTGCTCGAGCTGAGCTGCCGATCACGCCTGCTAGAGCATCCAGGTCGAGTCTGATGTCCTAGACAGCTTTGAACCTAACTTCTCCAAAATCACCGAAAGTACCTGCAAGCCAAATATGCAGGATGTATGCAAACCTCATGCAAAAACACTCTAAGTATGCAAAACTAGGAATAAATGACAAGAACAGGTGAATAACACATCTAGATGTATGAATTATGCAAGCTAAAATCATGCAAAATGCAAGCATATCAACTCCCCCAAACTTAGTCCTTGCTTGCCCTCAAGCAAACAAAAGAATAAGAATGGAGAAGAGGGTTGAAAGTGGGGACTCGTAACCAAAGCATGCTGATATAATAGATTGTCTCAATGTCCAAGCTGCTAGTTCTAATGCAAAGTATATGAACTTTACTTAAAAGCGTAGCCATACTCTTCAGCACAAGTTCAATCAAATCTCAACTTAGACATGCATTCAAATCTATCATTCCCTTAACATTCATTTAAACAGAAACCATGAATCAAGCTATGCATACACAATGAACTCATTCGCCAGTGTCAAGAGACAAAGATGGTCCCTTCATGGTTTTTCATTCAGAACAAGGATCTCTCAATGAAAAGGAATGAGCTTTAGTAGAATGCTAAAGGTAAGAACCAACCTATGCATACAAGAATGACTCTCATTTATCCAGTCCACACAAGTGTTCTTATCCTTCGAGTCTACCCTAAAGTCATCCCTACCCTTGACCTAGCTTTTCCTTCTGATTTCTTGGACCAGTTTCATCTTTTCTTCATGTTTTTGTTCTAGGAGAGGTTATACAAATACTTCTAGCGGATTGGGGTTTTTCTCATGGTTTTTTTTTTTCATGACCAGCTTGGACATTTTTCATATTTTTCAAATTTTAAGCTTTTGCCCTTTCTTTCTTATACTCAGCACCCCTAATTTTACTAGATACTTAGACATTCAGATCATTCCTCCTAAGAACTTTTATCCTTTTCTTTTCTATCCACAGAACCAACCCCAATACCCAATGATCAAGATCCCACCTAGTATCTCGATTCAAAATCGCAAACCAGAACTACATGAGAATCTATCCTGTCGGCTCAAACCTAACACTTTCTACCAAGCTCATTCAGAAATAGGCCTCACACACTCAAGAAAAAATAATATCAAGGCTTGAAAGAAGGGTAGGCTAAAGGCAAGGTAAAACTGTTCTAATGATGAGGACAGCTACATGGATCAGCAAGAGTGGTATAAACGTATTTAAAGAAAATCCAAGTATGTATATGGTATCCATGATTTCAAATGCATGCATAGACATGATAATTATTAGTCAAAATTCAGGTTCAGATAGATAGGGAATGATATCAAATCACAGCGCTTCAATTGAGAACTAATCTAGTTATGCATTCAGTATGGTAGCCTTACTTCAATTTCATTAACAATGTATCGACAACTAGAAACGAGGGCACCGAGACTATCATATTAAATCAGCAGCTTGCAAGGTCATAATCATCATAATCCCCTATGCATATGCAACAGCYCTATATGAAGACAATCTAKACTCAATCCTAAAATGTAGATGCAACTACATGAACACTCTGTTTTTTTCAAGTTTTACGAAATTTTTCAAAATTTTTTTTGGTTTTTCTATGCCATAGATGCATGCAGACTCAAGAATGCAYAAAATCAAAATAAGAACAGAGAAAACATATCAAAACAAATCTTAACTCCTTCCCCAAACTTAAATTACACGTCCCTGTGTAATAAAATTTGGAAAGAAAGATTAAGAAATAACAGAAATCATGAAAATGATGCAACTAATATATACAAGAATGGACGGAAGTGTACCTCAAGGCTTGGTGAAAAGGAGGAGATCGAGTCCTCCATGCTCTCACGCCAGATAGCCGGTCTGGGTGTGCTCGAGCTGATGGCTCGAGTCGCACCAGCAGCACGCGCTGGCTCGACTCCGTGATCGAGCTGACTGCTCGAGCCAGAYGCTTCGCTTGTTGAACGTCTCTTCGGTCGCCTTACGTAGTGTTGAAACTGTCTGGTTCGTAAGAAGAGGCTCTGGTGGTTCCGTGGCAGGTGTAGAGGCCTTGATTCCTCCCGAAACGAACCGCTTCCTACTAGAATTGCCTGGCAAGACGGTTTTCGATGTAGGCCAGTGAGCCGTGTAAAGTCCCGAGCTGGTTCTTGACTTCCTTTATCTGATCCTTCAGATCCTTCACAGTACCCTTTAAGTGCAGCAATAGCCTTTCCCTCGAACTTGTTCCACTTCGTAGAGACCAATCCTCTTGTGTGCTTCTTTATGGCTGGGCTATGAGGTTTAAGGCGTACTCTTCAAATGTTCTGTTTCATCATCCTCCTCCTCAACAGCAACATGATCTGGATCTTATGTCTTCGCTGCATGATCTCTTCATCTGTATGGTAGTCTATCAAGAGGAGGATCGAAATCTATGTTCTGGCCCTCTACTTTTAGTCAAATCCTGCAGGAAGACGCAGCTTGGCTTCCCAACGGTTGGATGCATGAACTTGTATATGTGCTCATCTAGAGGTGGTGTATGGTCTAGGAATCTGCACCTTCTCAAGAAATCTACATCTATCCACTTTGGATAAGGCTCAGATCAACTCCACATACAGTGCAACAAGAATGGGAGTAACTATACCCCAATGCAGAGCTCACCCCGCATTCCATCCTATGCATCCTCACGCTTCATTCCTGTAGTAAGGAATTGTTCCAGCAACAAATGAGGTTTCAGATTCGCCTCTATCACCCTTCATCTTCAGCCCGCTTGTATAGCCTAAAGTGGTACACACAAGTCCATCATCTTCAATTCTCCTTCATTCACTGTCCTGCCGCTTTCGCAAACATGCTTGCTAAGGTCTTGTGGAGATATCTCGCAATGGCTTCGAGAACTCTGCTTCGAAGAGGAGAAAGGTTTAAGATCTCCAATGGTGACCATAGTCAAGCCCTCGTGGTCAATATCTGATGGATTCATCTGAAAACCGATAGGTACCGATCTCTGATGGTGAGAGATAGCTCGACCTCTCACATGAAGGTTATGGCCAGGACCGCCTTCGATTCATGGTCACTCCTCATCATAGAAGTGAATAGCGAGATGAGAGGAAATGGCATGTCTCCTCTTTCAGAAGCTTCCAGGATCTTCATGAACTCACATAAGCCTCCGCTCTCATGTAGAACTCCACATCTCTAGAATGCCGAAGCTTCTTCATCGCTTTCTTTACGGGTACCTTGTCCTTCAAACCTCGAGCAAGAAGGGCCTCCAGAACCTGCTGTAGATGGTTTGCTCTTCCTTTCGAGGCTTTGTCGCCTTATGTTCATCTTCTTCTGCGCCACCGTCATGATACATGCTTGGCTCTATTGGTTTCTTTCCTTCACGTTAGCCCGAGAGCTTTCTGTCCGCAGCATCACCTCCCTCGACTCGGCTCGACCGAGGTGCTCGAGCTCGACTGCCGCCTTCAGATCTCGACTGCTCGAGTACGAGTGCTCGAGTCAAGCGCCGCTGCAACCTCCATGGATTCTTCGCTGCAGGACGGTTTCTCTCCACATCTGAAGTTTCCGAGCCAGCTGATTCGCGATTTAGCTGGCGTGAATTCATGTCCGAGAATCACTCAAGCAAAGAAGAAAGATTCAAGAGTGTGAGAATAACCTCAAGACAGAACAATAAACAAGAACGTAGTATGAACACTAAAACAAAGAAGAACTAATAGAGAGAGTGCGAAAATGAAAGAGAGAAAAGTGAGGGTCTTGTGGTGGAGAAGGTCTTGATCGCGAGTTTATATACCAAGGAGGGGACAAAGAGGACAAGGTATATATATCGGTTTACTTAATTCAAAATTCGAACTGGGCGCCAAAGAGTTGACTCGAGCGAGCACTCGACGTGGGTCGAGCGACGCCCCCGACACCTTCTGTCTGAGTCGACTCGACCTGGGGTCGAGCCGACGCCCTTCCGACACCTTCTGCTGAGCGACTCGACCAGTGGTCGAGCTGGGTCCACTTGTCAATTTTGAAATTTGAATTTCCTCCTAAGCGGCTCGAGTCAAGCCATTCCGTTGCTTGCCCTTTTCATGATTCACCTCTCATACTTTCCTCGAAATCACAACCGATTAAAAATCAAACAGCTTAAGACATTTATTTGACGCTTAAAACTGAACAAAGAAATATGTACGTAGATAGACATGGGACTTCCTCCCAAGCGAGCTTGTTTATATACTAAGCTTCACTCCTTTTCGATGCAAGAAGGCCTCATCCGTAGGAATCGAAGTTCCTTCTGAATGACGGTGTCAGCTGATGGCTTCGAGTCTCGCCTGCTCACAGTGAATTCGCTTTCCCCCTTTCCAAATAAGGTGACTGTCTGGTAAAACTCTTTCGACGGAGAACCGACCATCTACTCGAGTTTCCGAAACAAATTGAGTCTAGAATTGAAAAGAGGACTCGATCACCAGTCTTGAACTCTCGGCAAGATCCTCTTGCTGGAAGGCCTGGTCCTCTCTTTATGACCTTAGAACCTCATAAGCATCCAGCCTGATCTCCTACGCAGTCCAATACTCTCTTTCCTCAGGCTTGATATCCAAGTTCGAAGCTTTGTCGCCATAACGCTTTGTACTCAACCTCAACATGTAGGTGACAAGCCTCATGAGGAGCTGGAATGGTGTTCTTCCTATAGAGTCTGAATGCAGTCCCCGACTGCAGGGTCTCATCCAGCTTAGCAGACCAATCTCTCAAACGCCCACACTCAGCCAAGATGGCTTTGATCTGCTTGTTAGACACCTCCACTTGACCACTGGTCTGGGGGTGATATGGTGTAGCCACCTTGTGCTTGACCCCATGCTTTTTCAGAAGATTTTCAAAGAGCTTGTTGATGAAATGAGATCCCCCATCACTGATAACAACTTGGTACACCAAATCGGGAAAATAATGCTCTGAACATCTTCGAACTACCTTGCATCATCAGGACAAGCTATAGCTTCAACCCACTTCGAGACATAATCAACGGCCACTAAGATGTAGCTGTTCCCAGAGGAGGGRGGGTTGAAAGGACCCATGAAATCAATCCCCCAAACATCAAACACCTCCACTTCCAAAATCGGATTTTGTGGCATCTCATTCCTTCTGCTGATGTTGCCCATTCTCTGGCAAGGATCACACTTAGTGATGAAGGCTTGAGCATCTCTAAACATTGTAGGCCACCATAGACCTGCTTGCAGCACCTTCTGAACAGTCTTGAACGTAGCAAAGTGTCCTCGCATAGAAGAACCATGACAGTGCTCCAAAGACACCCTGAACTTCGCTGGCTATACACCTCCTGAATGCACCATCTGCCTCTTACAGGAAAGGCTCGTCCCAGTAGTAGTGGTTGACATCCTCAAAAACTTCTTTTCTGTAGGCATCAAGATCATCGTAACTCACCACATGCTGAAATTCGCAGATCAATAAGGTATGTCCTTCACTCCTATCACGTAAACAAGATCTAGAGTCTCTCATCGCATGGTGTCATCAAAGTGCAGCATCATCTATCCTCATCCTTGACAAGTGATCAGCCACACCATTCTCTATACCCTTCTTATCAACAATCTCCATGTCAAACTCTGAAGAAGGAGTATCCATCCGAGCACCTTGGCAAGATCCTTCTTAGCATGATATGTCTTAGTGCTGCATGATCAGATAGACTACCACCTAGACCCAACCAAATAGCTTCTGAATTTCTCAAAAGCAAAGACTACACCAACAACTCTCAGAAGATATCTCCTCGAGCATCGTCAAGCCCTGCAGATAGAGATCACATGTGCTTCTTCTCAATCCTTTGCCCCAAGATAGCTCCTACAGATAGTCCGACGCATCACACATGATCTCAAATGGATAGTCCCAGTTTGGTGCGACTATTGAGCAGTGACTAAGGCTTCCTTAATGAGGAAAGCCTTCAAACATTCTCAGATCAAACGTAAACTCGCTCGCACAACAAAGCCTTGGTCCGCTATCCTCGAGAAGTCCTTGATGAACCTTCTATAAAACCCAGCATGCCCAAGGAAACTCCTGATGTCCTTGACGTTTTTGGTGGCTGCAGCTGCATCATCACATCAACTTTGGCCTTGTCTACCTCTATGCCCTTTCAGAAATTCTGTGACCCAAGACAATCCCTTCTCTAACCATGAAGTGGCATTTCTCCCACCGACAGCCAGATTTGTCTCTTCACACCGAGTAAGACCTGCAAAGGTTCAAAAGACAGGAGGAGAAAGAGGAGCCATACACGGAAAAGTCATCCATGAATACTTACAGCCTCTATTAAATCCGAGAATATGTAAGTCGCATCTCTCGAAATGTTAGAGCATTACAAAGACCAAAAGGCATTCTCCTATATGCAAATGTTCCATAAGGGCAAGTAAAAGTGGTCTTTTCCTGATCATTGGTGAATTGGAATCTGAAAGAACCCACTCTACCATCTAAAACAGTAGAGGATGGTTAGCTAACCTCTCAGATTTCGTCAATGAATGGCAAAGGAAAATGATCTTTCCTAGAAGCAGATTCAATTTCCTATATAATACACATCCTATGCCCTGTTACAGTCCTAGTAGGTATCAATTCATCCTTATCATTTTTAATCACATCATACCCCCTTCTTAGTACACAATGCAAGTGAGAAATCCAAGTACTATCTCGATATAGATATATGATTCCACTAGAACTTAAGAATTTCCTTTTAACAACTTCTTTTAAGTTTGGGTTCAATCTTCTCTGGGTTCAATGCTAGCATATGATTCGCTTTCCAAGTGAATTCTGAGTGCACAAGCTGGTGAAATTCCCTTAATGTCATCCGAGAATATCCTATGCCTTTCTAAATTTTCTCAACTCACAACAGCAAATGCAACTCATCATCACTAAGCATGTCATTTACTATGATGGGTAAGTAGAATTGGTCCAAGAAAGGCGCTTAGCCCAGAAGGAAGAGGTTTGAGATCTACCATAGGTGCTCTGAGTTCTCGACCACTGCGCTGCGATGGCTGGCTCGAGCAGAGGCTCAGCTGACCAGATCGAGCAGAGGGTCGTCCGACTGATTGTATGATCGAGCTGACACTCGAGTTCGCGCCCTGGACAGTAGCTCGAGTGTATGGTCGAGCGTGTCCTCGACAAAGATCTGTAATTCCCACGCCTCCTCAAACCCGCCCGACTCTTCCGAACCTTGTGTGAGTCTAAAATTATCTCATAACCCAAAGTCTCTTCATGTATACCCATCTTTACTACTCTTGGTTAAGGCCGTCAAGGTGATCCTCTTGATTAAGCTCCTCCAAAAGCTCATCAGCAAGCTTATCCATTACCTCAACATGTAAGACTTGTCCTTCTATTTCTGGCTTCCTCATAGTGTCCTTGACATCAAATGTCATCTTGAAGTCACTCCCGAGGTGAGATCGATCTTTCCTTTCTCGACATCTATGATCGCACTCAGTAGCAAGGAAAGGTCTTCCCTAATCGAGGATCTCGTTCTTCATCCATCTCAAGAACTATAAATCAGTATCTCCACCGAACCAACCATCGAGGAAGATCTTGTAGATACCATGAGGAGTCCTAATGATCTGTCTGCAAGCACCGAGAGATGTCAGTAGACTTATAGTTGCGAACCCTAGCTTCCTGCAACCGAGAGTGGCATAAGACGATGATGCTCCAAGATCACGAGAGACTTCTTGAAAACGAATGGACCTAGAGAGCATGGTAGAGTGAAGGAACCTGGTCGCCTAACTTCTCTTTGACGACTCTCTTCTGAATGATGGCGCCGCACTCCTCCGATAGACAACCATACCCTGAACCGCCTTGTCTTTCTCAGCTTGCATCCTTCAAAAACTTCTGAAAGTGTACCATGGAGAAGGCATCAATGAGAGGCAACCTGATCTCACTTCCTTGATATGCTTATCAAAGATTTGCTTATGTTTCTCCATTAAATCCTTCTTAAACCTCTTTGGGAAAGGCAATTGGGCTTTAGGGAGGAGGGATATAAGGTGCCTTCTTTTCCTCTCGAAATCACATTTGTGCAGGAGGTAGACTGCCTGACCCTTCTGCCGAGTGTGGCTCGAGCTGACGCGTGACGGCTTAGCTCGAGTATACCTGGTCGAGTCAGCCCGCAGGAGTAAGACTTTGTCGTCTTTGGAAACCAAATCCTCCCCATCTTGATCTTCACGCCCTCGTGATTGTGAGGTCCTTCCCTTTCGTAACTCCTTTCCATTCCTCAAAGTGATGGCATTGATGTGAGCATCCTTAGGGTTTTGTACGCTTTTCCGAGTTGGGAAGAGTGAGAGGAAGAAGCTCTTGCCCTCTATGGAACGAATTTTGACGCAGAGACTCAATCGCTGTTAAGATCATTATAAGTGTATCCATCTGAGTTTTAATTTCACCAAACTTGGCGCCTCAGCGCACCAGCTGCTTGACTGCAGGAGTCTGCCAAGTTTGTCGTTGATCCGAGCGGAAGACCGAGCTGGTGAGACGAAAACCGGGGTGGACACAAGGCTCCCTCGTCATGGAGGATGACTGATAATGCGGTCTAGGGCAAAGTTCTGCTGCTGATTGTGGAACAAAAGGCTTGGACGAGGTTGTTGTGGTGGGTAGACTCGATCCCGAGGGTTAGCAACGCTGGTACTCTCAGACAGATTCGGTTGTTCTAGCGATGAAACCTTTTGTACCCGATTCTCGCACATAGCCTGACCTCCTCTAGACCATCATCCTCCCCATCTTCAACCTGAAAACTGTATCCTCAGAGCAAAGTGAACTGTTTCTTCTCGTAGCAGCTGATCCAACTTAGCAAAGCTTTGATGGCCCTAGTCGATCATCAGAACACTGGCCGACACTCCTATCATACTCAAGCAGTAGTTACCATCGATTGTGCTAGGTTCTCCACAAGTGCCCAACCAGCATCAACGCCTTGGTTGAGGAAGTTACCATTGCTGGCGTATCTAAGCATGGACCTTCGAGAACGCCTGTAGAGAGTGCTAAGGAGACTCATTGCTGAAACCGTGGTGAGGGCATGAAGTGTAGCCCAAGCTCCCAGCATTCACGTAAACTTTCACCATCTTCCGAGTAAATCCAGAATTTCATTCCTCAAGCGCGCCCGGCATGAGAAGAACTGGCAAGGAAGGCTTTGTCATCCCATGAAGTGATGGATCCAAGAGTCTTTTCCCAGTGACGGGCTCTGTCACCAGAGAGAAGGGAAAGAGCCTTAGTTTGAAACCATCTTCACTGACCCCATTGATCTTGGTAAGGCTAGAGCCTATCAAACTCATCCAGATGATCAAGAGGGTCTTCCATGTAGCCATGAAACTTGTTGTTCTCGCACCATACGATCAAGCTGCTCTGATTTCAAGTTGTTGTTCGACCGCAGGAGGGACAATCCTGTCTGCTGGTATGAGTATTTGGGGCATCCCCGCTCCTATCAAACGGCCTCCTCATAGGGGTCTGGGCATGGTCCTGGGGTGGTCTTCCATGCCCACTAGATTCTGATTGTCGCCTGACGTTCTCACGCTCTCGCAACCGATGTGGTAGCTTGTTAATATTGTCGATGTAGCGAATGAGGTTCTCGACTTCCTTTCGATCTCGCTTGCATGCGGGGAACAGACTCGATGGTAGACTCGAGCAGACGCTGGCAGAGTGACGGACTCGAGCTGCTCGAGCAGCCGACTCGATCGGCCGGGCTCGAGCTAGCTCGAGCCAGACACGCCCCGCACACCAAAGAAAAAGAAAATCAAAGTAAGTAAAGAGTAGATAGAAAAGAACTTGATCTAATGATTTGAAATCCTAAATGTAACAAACAACACCCAAACAACGGCGCCAAATTGATAGTCCTTACTGTAACCAAAGTTTCGTTGTAGTATAGTAAGGTGTCAATCCATAAGGGTGAAGATATTAACCAAAAAGGATGAGATCAACCATTCAAGTCAAGCCAAACAAATGGTGAATGGGACTAGTGACCTAGACGTAAACTGGAAATAAGAGTTAAAAGAGAATGTCTGACTAGCGAGCTAACGTAAAATGAGAAATATCAATAACGCATGACAACGAAAATTCAATCAATGCAGAAGTTCCTAAGGATGGGTAATCGACTCGTGTCCTCTTAGCCTACCCAGGTGGTCTAACAAAACTCTCAAGCTATTCCCTAGACATCAAACATCACAACCAGCTAAGTCCACTCCCGTGATAAGTAACCTCAAGCTGACAGTTCCACCCAATCCTCGCGAAATCTACCCTAAGGCATTAAGATTCAGTTTAATATTGTCAATAAACACCCTAGACAACTAATCCCTTAGGCTAGGCATGCATCTCTAACATCGCTCAATCAAGCATTTTATCAAACACCTTCGGTAAAAACACCTAAGTTCTAATCTCAATCGATCGAGAGAAATTAGCATTAAGAACACGATTTAAGGGAAATCAAACAATAAACACTCTGAACCACCTAAGAGACTAAGATTTCACACCTAATCTATCCCATCCTCAAGAACCCTAATGACTACTCAAAACACATGAAGAACAACATAATCACAAACCCAAAAATCAAAATAACTTGCATAAGTAAGGAGATAAGGATAAGAGGTGAATAGAAAGGTTCAAACACAAATACTCAGAATCAAAGATACAGATCCAGAAGCAAGAACAGATGAAGAACAAAAAGAGAACTAGAAAGGCTAAAAACCAACTCTCCTAGTCTTAATCCCCATTAGTATTTATACTAAATCTTAAAACCCTAAACGTCATGGACAAAATGTAAAACGCAGTGATAGGTCCAGCCGACCATTCTGGTAGTGGTGTGCTCGAGCTGGATGAAATCAAGATTGCATTTTTATGTGCGAGCTCAGTGACTCAGATGGGCTCGAGCGGACAAAATTCCAAGACTTTTTATGATGGGCCGATCATGGAGCTCGAGCATGGGTGCTCGAGCCGGCCGAAATCTTCAAGACGTTTGACCTCAGCTCGATCATAAGCTCGAGCATGGTGCTCGAGCTCGGCCAGAAATCTTCAAGACTTGACCTCAGCTCGATCATACAGCTCGAGCGGTGCTCGAGAGCCGATCACGCCTGTGAGCATCCAGGTCGATGTCCTAGACAGCTTCGAACCTAACTTCTCCAAAATCACTCGAAAGTACCCTGTAACAAGCCAAATATGCAGGATGTATGCAAACCTCATGCAAAACACTCTAAGTATGCAAAACTAGGAATAAATGACAAGAACAGGGTGAATAACACGTCTAGATGTATGAATTATGCAAGCTAAAACCATGCAAAATGCAAGCATATCAATCGGTGGTGGAAACTCCAGGCGGAATGGTGGCTCCGGGGATTATTTCGGTGGTAAGATGGGATGATAGTGATGAGTAGAGGCTCAGATGGAAAGAAGGTGGAAGCTTGGACATCCTGAGAGACTCGACCATGGGCTGAGCTCACAAGAGAGACGCCGGAAAGGAGGATTTCACGGTGGAAACAAGGCGGACGGTGGAGGCGAAAGATAAGCAACCGGTGGGGGGGGGGAAGTGGGGGAAGTGAAGGCGAGATGGAGGCACCACAAGAGCTATGGATTGCTCTTGATACAGCCACACTCAAGTTCTGAGGACAAACCTCAAAGAATAAAGTCACAATCCCTAGCCTAGAGAGATTTCTAGGTTAAGAGACAAGAGACAACTTTTAGATTAATGATTGCTTAGCATTAATGAAAAGAGTAGCTTGCCTTTTATAGGCTTACAATTAGTTTTTAATTAGGTTTAGTTTGGGCCTAATCCCATAGAGAACAAGCTGGATACTTAGGTCATAGACTAACCTAAAAATAACTAAACCATAAAACCAACAAAATGCATAAGTCTCAAAAGCAATAAAAGAAGGAAAACATAAGTAGGGATTTTCCTTAAGATAGGATTACATCTCTTGTGTATCTAGACTTATAATGTGTATTTCCAAGTCATTTACACAAGGGAGATGAGATGTGATGCCTTAGACTTTTCTTGCCTTATTAAAACCCTTTTCTAAAAACCCGATGTGGTAAAACTAGAAGTAGGAAAAGAGTACATTACCTCATCTAAGGTCTTTGAGAGGTGCCCTCACTAATGATGAGTGAGGACACATTTAGCTTTGCTCCCAAAGCTAAGTGCCCTTGGACCCTCGGTCTCGACCCGAAAGTAACCCGTTTTATCCGGTCCGGTCTAGTCTCAATCATGGATCGGCTCGATGTTGGTGAATGGTTCTCTTGGATCTTCCCTCTTGTTTCATTCCATCTTCTCAGCATCTCCAAGTGATAGGGTCATCTTTGATCTATAGCTTGACCCTTTCCTGTCCATGGTGTTGTTGATAGGATCCAATGTGATGACCACATCACAACTACAAGAACTTCATGGTAGAATTGTACAAGTAGAGAAGTCCACTCCTACTCCTAGTAATTCAAAGCCTAAGGCAATGCCCTTGTTGTGTGCGAAAGAGGTTAACAAGAATTCAGATTCAGCCGAGACCGTTATTGATCAAGAAGAGGTTTCACCGAGGAACAAGTTATGGGTGAAACAAACTCAAGACCAGAGAGCTACTACTTGGATTACATCCCTACCTTACTTAGGGAGCTACTAGAAAAATAATCAGCCAAAGATCAGCTCCCATGAGAGAGCTAAGGATTTTACAAGAAGGAAGAACATCGATTTGACCCGTTTGGACATATGCGTGTTTAATGGAGGACCCCAGCCAGACCTAAGGGAGTTGATTTGTGAGGTAAATCTTTCTAGAATCTTAACTCAACAAAGATTCTTGGGAAGCTAGATTCAGGTCAATGGGAGCTTGGAGTTGAGAGATAATAATTTTTCAAGCCGAGAGTTGCTGAATGAGCCTTATCGAGAATTTTTCAAGTTGGGCGCTCTTCAAACTTTTGTGTAGTACCCAGGAGCATATCAACCACCCATAGAGACTTGTTTTAGTACCCCCATGCTCTGTAACCAGCCAAGGATCAAGTGGGTTCGATTCCACTTCAACTCCTCTCATTGGTCCTTAGTTGATGAAACGATAGTGGGCAAGCTAGTGTGCCAAGGAGCTGCGACTTGGAAGCCATCTAGGATGGTCTTCACCCGAGCCTCCACTATTAGAACAAGCTCGAAACCACTATGTCTCGTTACTTTCAGCGGGGAGACACACTTCCACTCGTCGGTCTGCTTATTACCATCTAGGGACCGATCTTTCAACTCTTCTCAAGGACCCGGAGCAGGTAAGTAATACCCTAACTTATCTCACCTCTCATAATCCTAGGGCCGTGATAGAAGAATTAATATATCTACGATTGGTTGAGAAAAGTTTAGAGGTTACAAGGCATGAAAAGGATAAAGCTGAATATGTTTTCTATATTCTAAGTGGGAATAATCCTCATGCTATTAGTGTACTTGTTTTTTATGCTCTTATGACTACCATAACACACTTGCTTCTTGCCAAGAATATCGAAGTCATTGCAGGTACCAAACGAGCTTATACAATGGATGTGATCACGGAGACTATAAGAGCCCCACGCACTTACCAATTTAAAGAGAAGCCGCCCGATTTCAAATTTTCACTCAAGGCCACCAAGGAGCTTCAAGGTAAGTTTGACATAGTCCATCCTATCAGCTTTATTAACTTGGGGTTGTTGGATGTAGGACGTGGTCTTGTTTTGTGGTCAAAACCTTTTGAAGAAGGAGGGGATGATGTGATCCTCACATCGAACCCTATCGACACATCGGACCAAATGGAGCCAAGCCATGAAGCAAGAGTGATCGGGTCGGTCATTCCTACTAAAGAGACGGTACGGAGCTCACCTACAAGGACCGAGAGCTCACCTACACGGACCGAGAGCTCAAGGACATTAGCTTTGGGAATAAAGCTTCTTGTGTTCTCACTCATCATTAGTGAGTACACCCTTCAAGACCTTAGATGAAGTATTGCAATTTTTCCCTACTTCTAGTTTTACCACATCGGGTTTCTAGAAAAAGGTTTTAATGAGGCAAGAAAAGTCTAACGCATTTCCTCTTGGTTCCATTGGATGTTTTGCTTGGAAACACTCTTATGACAAGTACAAGCATCCAAGAGAGGTAATCCTATCTAAGGGATACCATTACAAATGTTTCTCTCTTCTTCCTTAGTTTATTTTGCTTAATTAAGACTTTTAGCCTTTGGGTTGTTTTTAGGGTCTTTTCTTATGTTGTAAATTAGGCCCAATTTGTCTTGGGCCCATTAGCACATAAGTGCCCTAATTTGTAGCCTATAAAAGCAAAGACTCATTTCTCATTAAGGTTAAGCAATCATTTCTCAAAACCTAAAGTTGTAAACTTTGTCTCTCTTCTCTAATCTAACTTAGAGGGAGAAAATCCTTGAAGCTTTGAGGTATGTCCTCAGCTTGTAGGTGGCTGTATAAAGGGCTTATCATCCCCCTTTTGGTGCCATTCAATCCACGGTTGCTTCACCATCATTCACCTCCATCGCCTCCATCAGTTCTAGCTCCATCTTTGCCGAAATCTTCCTTTGACCGTCCGCTCGTTCCACCATCCAGCTCCTCCACTTTTTGAGTGTCTCTCTGGTTCTTGAATTTCTTAATCACCATCTCCATCATCTCATTCGTCCATCTCAGCCCCCACAACTGCGCCCTACATCCGCTTGTTCCGCCGGCTCCCAAATCCGCCGTGAAGAAGCTCCCTTTCGTCCATTGAGTTTCCTTGAGCTTGGAATGGTTCTATATTGTGGTTCTAGGCGTGTATTAGATACTCTCGGCCCGAGCAAGTAACTCCAAAGTCCCTGTGGCTTCTTAAGGCTTCAAAACACTTAAAAATTTTGAGTTTCGCTCCAAGTAACTAAACATACACAAACACATGCAAATGCACTAAAACTATCATAAAAGTTAGTTAGAACATATAAAACTAATCTAAATGCATGCGATAAAAAAGGTAAAATATGATGCTATCACTTCTCAACCTCTTCCTTCTTAGTCTCTTTAACTTCACCCTCATGTTCACTCCTGTTATCACCATCTTTATCACTCACTGATATGCTCAAATTAATACCCTAAAAGTACTAAAAGCTGCAGATATCGTGGCCTAAACAAGAACTCAAGAAAACTCATGCTAATGATGAAAGATGCAGATTGCAAGCAAACAAATGATTGATGAGAAAACAAATGATCGAATTAAACTTAGGTTGAATTTGTATAGAAGGAAACAGGCTCAGGGAAATTCTCAGAAATCAATGATAAACAACAATTAATCAACTCAGGTTCAATTCATTAAGCGCCTGCTTCAACTCAAACACGAAAGTATAAGCTAACCAACCTGTCATAAAAACTAACTAAGTCTAAAGTTAAAATCCCAAATCTCTTTGCAAATCCTACACGTAAACCAGCAATCAATTCAAGTTTGATATGTTCACAATCGACAAACCAAATCTCTTTCAGATAATCCAATTGCTCACCTTAGTTTTATCAGATACCTAATCAGACATTGCCTTAATCGAACCCAGTTCTATATTCTAAGTGATCGAGGTTAGAAATAGCCTTGAGAACAACCCATGGTGAAGAACTATTCAGATTTTGAACCCTAACAAATCAATTATCATAAATCGTAGAAATCCATATGAGAAGTCCCTAAACCTAAAATGAGACTACTGCATGATAGACAAACAAATAACATAACCGAATAAATCATGAAATTAAACAAAAGAAAAAGAAGGGTTCGATCTTCTATGATGAACGAGTCTTCGATCCGTCTCCTCACAAAGCTCTCAAAATAATACTCCTTAACCTAAAGACTAAGAGTTTGCTTTTAACAGTCTAAAAACACGAGCTGGGCTTCTTGTAAATAAGTTGGGCTTATCGAGAATTCGTCGACATCTATCTGCTGGTTACGCGGTATCGACGATACCGATGGTGTCGATCGACAATGGTGTCGATCGATACTCGGCTAACTAGATATTATCGATCGACATCGGATGGTGTCGATCGATACGGCTTGAAAACGGTACTTTCTTCTGCTTGCTCCAAAAGGCTCCAAATGTCTCCAAAATCTCCAATTTCGTCCCAAACGTGCTAAAACCTGAAAAGACTCTAAAATGATAGAAAAAGCACTAGAAAGACTCGATAAAACGACTTATATCATGGCTAAAAATGGGTAAAATCCATGATATATCACTCACCTCATCTTCACCGCCACCAGTCATGTTTGGTTGTACATTAGAATGATCTCCTTCTCCTATTCTACCATCTTGATCAGTTCGATATCCTTCATACCACTTTTCTTTTTTTCTTTGGAAGTTCAAATATGCTTTCACATATTAGACTCTTGTATCCAGGACATCAATCTTCTCATTGATTTCCCTAAATTCATCCTCCAACGCTGTCTTCAAGTGGCTCTCTAGCTCAAGCAATCCATCTTTACTCACATTCTTTGGAACCACATTTCTCCGACAAATATTATATTGTGCCACACTCGCATTCCCGCACCTAGATTTGCCTCAATTGCTTGGTTGGCCACATCTTATTTGTAAAGATTTTTAAACCATATTGGTTTTTCTCAATTAGACGCTTTTTTTAACCATAAGTAACTGCATCATCCTCATCATTCCATCCAACCTCATTATCCATGATTCGAGCTAAAAGAATTTTCTCATCGGGAGATGGAACCATGATACCTTGAATCTCCTGCAGATATAAAGAAATACAATTTAAAAACAACCTCTGATGTGATCCTCAAATTGGACTCCATCACCACTTTGGAGCAAGATGGACCAAGTCTTGGAATGGGGACACTTGTGCCACTTGGGCTTGCTGAGAAGAATCTATGGAGCTTGGATGGAGGCCAAGGATCACTACTCAACATGATGGCGCCAAGTCCCAAAAATCGAGACCAAGTCAAGACCGCTATACAAGGACGGAAACCGCTCCACAAAACTTGGACCGGGGGTCCACGGACACTTAGCTTTGGGAACAAATCTCCTTTTGTCCTCACTTATCATTAGTGAGATGATACAAGAAGCGGAATCCACCAAAAACTTGACGCACACGGAATTAGAAACTCAACGGCTTGAGATGGAAAGATGAAAGATGATCGTAACCGTTTCGTGATTGGGTCCACAATCACACAAACAAGACAGGTTCTAAGGGCTATCTCCTCACAAAAAAAAGTCTCAAACATGAACCCTAAGTGAATGAATCCACAAGACACAGAGGAACTCGCAAACGAATCAAAACACAAAGCGTTTAAACAAAACAAAATTTTCTTATTGATAAAAGCGTGAACTGAAAGTACAAATCAGTGGAGCTTATATAGGCTCAAAGATGTGACCTCCAACAGTCTAAAAAGAAATACAAAAGGAAAGAAATAATTTAGAGCTTGAACAGATCGCCCTCTTGAAGACACTACTTGTTAGGCTTTAATGGAGGTGATTCTAGAAGTGAAGGCTGAAGGTTGCGTGTGTCTCTTAGGTCTTTGAGGTTGCTATGGATGTCGAGAATTAGCTTGGATGGATAGAGGGCCTAGATTAAAAGAAGAAGGTTTGCCCCAAACAGAAAAGGATTGACTAAGTGATGGACGTGTGAAGTGTTGTTGGTGAGCTTTCTCAGTAAAGATCATCTCGGAATGGGCGTGGCTGGTTTGGTGCGATGATAATTGATTTTATAGTTGGTGGATTGAGGTCTAGAAGGAGAACACCATGGAAGATCGTCTCTTCTTTATCCATGACTTTCTCCCCAAGGAAGATCATCTCCCCTTTATCCTTGGCTAGACCATCATGTTTGTTGATACCCGTTGATGTCGACTTGATGTCCACATCATGAGGACACCCTTCAAAGACCTTAAATGAAGTATTGAACTCTTTCCCTACTTCTATTTTTACCACATCGGATTTTTAGAAAAGGGTTTTAATGAGGCAAGAATATACTAAGGCATTGTCTCTTGGTTCCATTGGGTGATTTGCTTGGAAGCACTCTTGTGACAAGTATAAGCATCCAAGAGAGGCAATCCTATCTAAGAGAAGCCATTACAAATGTTTCTCTCTCCTTAGTATATTTTGCTTAATTAAGACTTTTAGCCTTTGGGTTGTGTTTTAGGGCCTTTTTTCTTATGTTGTAAATTAGTCCCAATTTGTCTTGGGTCCATTAACATATATGTGCCCTAATTTGTAGCCTATAAAGGCAAAGACTCATTTCTCATTTATGCTAAGCAATCATTAAACTAAAAACTAAAGTTGTAAACTTTGTCTCTCATCTCTAGTTTTAGAGTGAGAAACCCCTAAAAGCTTTGAGGTTGGTCCTCAACTTGTAGGAAGTTGTATCAAGGGTCTCTCACAACCCTTGTGGTGCCTATCATCCCCTGGTTGCTCATCACATCCGCCTCTTATCACCATCGGTCATTCACGGTTTGGTTCTCTAGTATGTGAGCTTTCTCTACTGGTTTCTTCGCCGTTTGTTGCTGTCTTCATTCGTGGTTTGAGTCTCCTAGCTCTTTAGCCAACATCTTCATCATTCCTCTTCTCCTTACCAACCCCACCGTCTGTTCCACCCATCAAAACCACACCGGATCCACCATCGTTTTCCCGTTTGCTCCATTTGGCTACTTGCATCTCCTTGAGCTTGGTTGAGTTCTTCTCTTGGGTTTTTGGGCGTGTATCATCTAGTATCAGAGCCTAAAAGTCCTAAAGGTTGCATCTTTTCAACTCAAACTTCTTCCTTTAGCTTATTCATGGATTGATCTATGAAAGAGTTTCATAAAGTTTGCATCTTTTGAGTTAGTTTGAAGGTGTTTAGTTGCTCTTTGCTTGTGTTCCTTGGCTTTTTTGGATGTATTTAGGCTTATGTTTGCTGTGGTTATGTTCTTGTTTGCCTTGATTAGCTCCAAGTTTCATAAAGTTTTCGCTTTTATCCTTCATTAGTGTGTTTTCCGCTTGTTAGGGTGTTAGGTTGTTGGTTTGGGGTTTCCTTTGCTGTGGCTAGGTTGTTAGTAGTTGTATTGAGTCTAGTTTTAGTTGTTGTAGCCACCATTGTTAGGGTTTTCGATTTGGTCCTAGGAAGAAGAAGGGTGTTCTTGCTAATTTCAGAAAGTATTTTGTGGTACACTTGCTTTTACTTTTGCTTTTGATGCTTTATTGCCAACTCAACTCTTGTGGTCCTTACCTTATCCATTTGTGCTCAAATTTGAATAATTTGAACCTTTGTTACTCAGTAAAAATGTGCCTAATTAGCTACTAAAGAGCTGAACCGAATTTTATTCATTTTGAACATTAAATTTTTGGTTTGAGATTTTAAGGTTTCCTAGTTTGTTCTTTGTGTTATCTTGCGAGGTGTAGTGCTATGGATTATGAAGAAGAAGCTGGAGGTGAGTTTAGTACCTCAGAAATAGATTAGGGAGAGGAAGAGATTGAATCTGAATGTGGAGAGTACACAATCGACTAATGAGACACGGTTTGAAGAAGTTGAAGCCGAAATTGATTATGAAGAGTATGAAGAGGTTTTCAAGGAAGAAGGCTTCCATGGGCTATCATATGGTAGACTTACAAAGGTCCTACACGTTCAAGAGCAGAAGTCACACAACTATAGCTCAGCCTCATACTGAGTGCTAATGCGAACTAAATCAACCGCGTTGACGAAGCCAACTAAGAAGGGGTGTGAGAAACCGTCTAACCCTTTGATCTTCACGGGATCAAGCAAGGATCCAGAGGTCTATTTGGGGTGGGAAGCCAACATGAAGCAGTGGTTAAGCTCTCACAACATACCAAGAGAAGAGAAGCTAGACTATGTCGTTAGTATGCTTAGAGGAAAAGCATATACTTGGTGGAAAAGAGAGAATTCTGCCACCTATTATACTACTAAGCCAATTCTTGATTGGGAAACTCTAAAATCCAGAATATATAGAGAGTTCACAAAGAAGAAACAAGTAGCAACGGCGAGCCCTAAGACCGAGCACAATCACACTCACCTCTCGAAGAAAGTGTCTCCAAACGTGTTGGTGAAACAACGAATGAATAAGAGGCCTCAACAAGCATCAAGCTCTACACTTGAAGAGAATAAATGTTTGCTATATAAGGAAGGTAAAACGGAGCTTTAACGGTTGAGAAACATCTACAAGCTTCAGCTCAAGCACCTACACCAAAGGCAAAACCGTTCATAGCGCTAGAATGTGAACAAATTGATGATAAACTCACCATGGGTCAGATTTTGGCACGCATCAGCTCTCAACTACAAGATCTTCATGGTAGAATTTTACAAGTATAGAAGTTCCCTCCATTCAAAGCCTACGACAATGCCCTTGTTGTGTGCTAAAGAGTTTAACAAGAATTCTGATTCAGCTGACACCGTTATATATCAAGAAGAGGTTTCACCGAGGAACAAGTTATGGCTGAAACAAACTCAAGACCAGAGATCTACTACTTGGATTACATCCCTACCTCACCTAGGGAGCTACTGGAAAAAGAATCAGCCAAAGATCAGCTCACATGATAGAGCTATGGATTTTATAAGAAGGAAGAACATCGATTTGACCCGTTTGGACATATGCGCGCTTAATGGAGGACCCCAGCCAGACCTGAGGGAGTTGATTTGTGAGGTAAATTTCTATAAAATCCTAACTCAACAAGGATTCTTGGGAAGCTGGATTCAGATCAAGGGGAGCTCGGAGTTGAGATATAATAAGTTTTCAAGCTGAGAGTTACTTAATGGGCCTTATCGAGAATTTTTCAAGTTGGGCGCTTTTCAAACTTATGTGTGGCGCACAGGAGCATATCAACCATCCATGGAGACTTATGTTAGTGCCCCATGCTTCGTAACCAGCCAAGGATCAAGTGGGTTCGATTCCACTTCAACTCCTCTTACTGGTCCTTAGTTGATGAAACGATAGTGAGCCAGCTAGTGCGCCAAGGAGCTGCGACTTGGAAGCCATCTAGGAGCTTCCAAGGGTTTCCTTTTTGTCCAGGATGGTCTTCACCCGAGCCTCCACCATTAGAACAAGCTCGGAACGACTATGTCTCGTTACTTTCACCGGGGAGACACATTTCCACTCGTCGGTCTACTTATTACCATCTCAGGACCGATCTTTCAACTCTTCTCAAGGACCCGGAGCAGGTAAGTAATATCCTAACTTATCTACCTCTCATAATCCTAGGGCAGTGATAGAAGAATTATTATGTCTAGGATTGGTTGAGAAAGGTTTAGAGGTCACAAAGCATGAAAAGGATAAAGCTGAAATTGTTTTCTATCTTCTAAGTAGGAATAATCCTCATGCTACTAGTGTACCTGTTTTTGATGCTCTCATGACTACCATAACACACTTGTTTCTTGCCAAGAATGTCAAAGTCATTGCAGGTACCAAAGGGGCTCATACAATGGGAGTGATCACGAAGACTATAAGAGCCCCACGCACTTACCAATTTAAGGACGAACCGCCCGATTTCAAATTTTCACTCAAGCCTCCAAGGAGCTTCAAGGTAAGTCTCATTCTTTTCCTATCATCTATGAACCTGAGTTGGTCTATTGTGGTGTAGGTGCAATGGCTGTTTGGAGGTCCAAACCTTTTGAAAGAGGAGGGGATGATGTGATCCTCACATCGGACTCCATCACCACTTTGGAGCAAGATGGACCAAGTCTTGGAATGGGGACACTTGTGCCACTTGGGGTTGCTGAGAAGAGTCTATGAAGCTTGGAGGGATGCGAAGGAGCACTACTCAACATGATGGCGCCAAGTCCCGAGAATCGAGACCAAGTCAAGACCGCTATACACAGATGGAAACCGCTCTACCAAACTCGGACCATGGGTCCACGAACACTTAGTTTTGGGAACAAAGCTCCTTGTGTCCTCACTCATCATTAGTAAGAACACTCTTTAAAGACCTTAGATGAAGTATTGTACTCTTTTCCTACTTATAACTTTACCACATCGAGTTTCTAGAAAAGGGTTTTAATGAGGCAAGAAAAGTCTAAGGCATTGTCTCTTGGTTCCATTGGTGATTTGTTTGGAAACACTCTTGTGACAAGTATAAGCATCCAAGAGAGGCAATCCTATCTAAGAGAAGCCATTACAAATGTTTCTCTCTCCTTCCTTAGTATATTTTGCTTAATTAAGACTTTTAGCCTTTGGCTTGTGTTTTAGGGCCTTTTTTCCTATGTTGTAAATTAATCCCAATTTGTCTAGGATCCATTAACACATATGTGCCCTAATTTGTATAAAGGCAAAGATTCAATTCTCATTTATGCTAAGCAACCATTAACCTAAAAACTAAAGTTGTAAACTTTGTCTCTCATCTCTAGTTTTAGAGTGAGAAAACCCTAGAAGTTTTGAGGCTGGTCCTCAACTTGTAGGAAGTTGTATCAAGGGTCTCTCACAACCCTTGTGGTGCCTATCATCCCCCGGTTTCTCATCACATTCGCCTCTCATCACCATCATTCACGGTTTGGTTCTCTAGTCCGTGAGCTTTCTCCACCGGTTTCTTCGCCTGTGTTGTTGTCTTCGTTCATGGTTTGAGTCTCCTAGCTCCTTAGCCAACATATTCACCGTTCCTCTTCTCCTTACCAACCCCACCGTCCGTTCCACCCATCAAAACCACACCGGATCCACCATCGTTTTCCCGTTTGCTCCATTTGGCTACTTGCATCTCCTTGAGCTTGGTTGAGTTCTTCTCTTGGGTTTTTGGGCGTGTATCAACCTCCATGATACATAAATAATGAATATGATAAGTAATTTACATTAAGATAATTTCTAAATTTAGTTGTATCAAGTTTATCATACACATCCGAAATATGAAAGTCTTCCATAGTACTTTCTTTGAATTTATCTTGCACATCCAAGGACACTCAGGGTCTGGGTCTCTAACATGTTTTCGGTAATTATTTATCATAACTAGAATTGCCTGAAATGCTAGAAGCTACACACAACACAAGATCATTCAAACCTTAGTTATGCCAAGTTTTTCAAACCTTAGTTGTACCACGTTGTCAAACTTTAGTTGTATCCAATTTTCCAAACCTTAATTGTACCACGTTTTTCCACCCTTCATTGTACCAAGTTTATCTAACCTTAGTTGTACCAAATTTAACTATCATAAAAACTAGGAGGAAATAATGATCCACATTCAAATCATACTTAACTCTAAAGGAATAACGAAACTAGAAAAGACTCATGGTGCACCCATAACTCCTCCAAAGTGGTCCATCAAATGAAAGATGTCTTTCATATTCTCATCAAATCCCAATCGTTCCCATGGGAATGTCTTACACAATTCAAGATCATCCACGACTCTAAGAAAGAACGGTTCCACATAGGGTGCATTTTTCTGTTTTTCTCTTTCCTATGGTAACGCTGGATAAGAAGTAGAGGATACCATTATCTATAGAAGATTTCTTCATTGACAGTAACTTTTGCGCACATATGCCTATGTTATTATTGTCCATGTACCGAAATGCTTCCCAACGAACTTTAAACTGCCCAAATCCTTCATAATATTTTGGATACGGATGATAATATAATCCAGAAATGAGTTCAAGTTCTCTAAGACAATAGTAGATGAGAACGCCTTTAATAATTAACCAATTTTCCTTCTTCTTCTCTAAACATGTCGTGCGAAGAAAAAGCATCCACATATCCATCAACTTATGATTTGAGTCCCTATGCATATGGAAGAAGTGCTTGAACTGTGAGTGCTCCCTAAAACATTTTTTCTCGCCGAATTTAAGATGACTCTCCAACTTGTCCACTACCTGATGAATATAACACTTTGCTGATATCTTAAATGGCTTCATATACTCGGCAGGACTGAATTATATTTTCAGAGGTTGTAATGTTTCAATTTCCTCATTGGAATCCTGCAATCAAGATCAAGTTGTACTAATTATTACTAAGTTGTACCTTTTGGTTTCAGGAATTTTTTAGTCACAAAATCAGCCTACTTATACTAACTCCTAATTAGTTGTGCACAATTTAGATACATACCGTTGAATGCTAAGAGATTGACTCAGTTTCTTCAGAATCTACTAGATGTGTCTCTTCTTCTTATTCTACGCTTGGGTTCTTTGTACGCGCCATTACTCATCTTGCACAAACCTATAAACAAAATCGATTAGCACTTTCATTCGAACCCTTCAAATTCTACACAAAAATAATAAAGAAAAGTGACACGAATTCACAAAATTTCCCTAAATTCAATCGAATTCTACAGAAAATCAAAAATAAAACACAGATTTCAACTTACACAAAGTCGGAGTAGTCTGTAGTTATACCAAGTCCACAAACATGTAAACAAAATCGCTTAGCACTTTCGTTAGGATCCTTCGTATTCTCCACAAAACTAATAAACAAAATCGACACGAATTCAATACAAAATCGAAAATAAGAAACCAATTTCAACTTACACAAAGTCGGAGTTGTACGCAGTTATACCAAGTATGCAAAATTATAAACAAAATAGATTAGCAGTTCCATTCGGACCCATCGGATTCTACACAAAAGTAATAAACAAAATTAAAACGAATTGATACAAAAATTTCGTAAATTCAATCGAATTCTACACAAAATCAAAAATAAGAAATCGATTTCAACTTACACAAAGTTGGAATTGTCCGTAGTTATACCAAATCCGCAAACATATACACAAAATCGATTAGCACTTCCATTCGGACCCTTCAGATTCTACACAAAACTAATAAACAAAATCAACATGAGTTTTACACAAAATCAAAAAAAAAGAAACCGATTTCAACTTACACAAAGTCGGAGTTGTCCGTTGTTATACCAAATCCGATGGAAATGAAGAGGAGAAGGGGAGATTCAAAACGTCGAGCCCTACGGGTTTCTAATCGATGATCAAAATGGACCTAATAACAATGGGTTTGGGTATCTAGTGGTCCGATTATTGTAGTTAGGTTATAAATAACTTATTTTTGTAAGGGCTATGAAGCATTTTAGTACTTTTTTAATTGTCTTAGCCTACTGGCATAGCATTGATTTCATAACTGAGATCTTCTGAGTTTAAATCTGGGTTGGTGTCGTTGGAAGCAGAGGTTGACAATACCTGCTTGTTTCCAACCCTTTTATTACATTTTAGTTTTAAAAAATGAAAACAAATATAAAATTATAGCGAAAGAGAGTATTTCAGAATAAATAACTGTTTTTTGTAAAGGTTTTGAAGTCTTTTAGTATTTTTTTTTTTTTTTTAAAATGGCAATTAAAATATATATTCTAACGAGAGAGAGTATTTCAGAATTCCCTCAGAAAGGTTAGGGTTTCATCAATCATCATTCTCAATTTCATGCTTTTGCGATAATTACTTGAAAAATTTATCGAGTTTCGTGATAATCTTCTTAGGTTTCTCGATCTGGTCGGTTGCTTAACCATTTGTAACTATGGCGACAGAAGTGGTAAAGGTGGATTTGTTCGAGGACGACGATGAGTTCGAGGAATTTGAAATCAACGAAGGTGAAGTTTTGTTATTACTGATTGCTTCTTTGATTTTGAATTGATTCATCATTGGTTATGTAGTGTTTAGCGATCCGGGCAACCCACTATGGATCATATTCATATGATTTTCATTTCTTCAAGATGTTTCTGCATTCCCAACAAATCATCTTTAGAAAGCTGCAGATTTTCCATTCTTTTTAAAACCATACAGAAAAATAACATTGCCATAAATTAATGTTTCGCCGATTTATGGTTCCCTTTTTCGGCGCGCGTAGGTAGCCAAATGGTCTAGTCCCTGCCAAATTTGAGCTAGGTCAGTCATAGGATTATTTACGATGTCATCCAATTCATGGATATAAGAGCAATTTTCATCTGTCAACTGATTGGTGATTAGGTTTTCTATGTATTGGCTAGGCTTCATTAAACAAAGATTATGGTGGATTTGGGAATTTTTTGGTACATTGAGTAGCTTGGGGTCCTCTTGAATTCAACCTACGCTACGTTTTTATTTTGTTTTTTTTAAATTTGGTTTCTGGATTCGTTTTGATTCTGCATCATATCTTGTTCCTTGATCAGATTCTGATTCAATTTGACTAGTAGTTGTATCGGAAGAATTGATGAAGTTAGTCTCTCAATTGTACGAAGTTGGGTAGTTCTGATGTGAAATTGGATTTATTTGGTGTCATTTTCCGGTGTGAGATATGTTTATGGAGGTTTTTTTGTATAGAGTTTAGCGATGAAGCTATGATCTAAAAAATTGATGGATAAAGGAGCAATTTTTCTCAGCAACTGATTAGTGATTAGGTTTTAGTATTTATAGTCAAGGCTTCATTTTGCTGAAGCCTAAATGTTATCGTGGAATTGGGAATTATTTAGGCCATTGAGTAGCTTGGGGTCCTCTAGAATTCAACCTAGGCTACAATTATTTTTTTTATTTTGGTTTCTGGATTCCTTTTGATTCTGCACGATATCTTGTTCCTTGATCAGATTCTGATTTTAACAGATTCCGCTTTGCAAGTTAGTTGAGTCTTCAGACTTAACTTATTGTCGTTTTAAAAGAATTGATAAAGATGGTCTCTTTTGTATGAGTTCGGTAGTTCTGATGTGGAATTGATGTATTTGGTGTCGTTTTACGGTCCAAGTAAAAAGCTATGGATCTTTTTTATGTTTGGCAGATTGGCTGGAGAAAGAGGAAGTGAAGGAAGTTAGCCAGCAGTGGGAAGATGACTGGGATGATGATGATGTCAATGACGACTTCTCGCGTCAGCTAAGGAAGGAGCTTGAGAATGGTGGTGATAAGAAATGATGTCAGAAGAATGTGAAAGGCAGGTCTTCACTTTTAGGAAATCTTGGTTGTTTTGTATGATCCGGAACTTTGTTTGAATTGCATCCTTTGGTTTATGGTGGCATGTATCGGTTCTCCTTTTCCTTTGCACATTTTACTCTTCCACTGACGCAAATTCCTTATATGATAATTTGAACTGGTAAGATTTGATAATCACCATCTTCTCACAACATACGATGAGGTGTGGACATGGATTGGTTTACTATGTACGTTTTCTCACAAGCATCTTTATTTCAGCATTCTCAAAACCGCCTTCACAATAAATAGAGCACAAAAGACATTTGAAATGCAAAATTAGACCACAAAAGAATCATTCAAACTTTGTATTGACAGGCTATACATGCAATCCATCAGTAACACACAAATGAGAAATAAAAGGAGACCCGTAAACATCAGAAACTAATTGTAGAAATCACATTCACATAGACATAGTTGCTGTACGTCACAAGAAAGAAACAATGGAAACCAGTCTTGTGTCTTTCTAATACTCATCGCCTTCTTCGTCGTCCTCTGCTCCTTCTGCACCAACTTCCTCGTAATCTTTCTCGAGGGCAGCAAGATCCTCACGGGCCTCAGAGAACTCTCCTTCTTCCATGCCTTCACCTACATACCAATGGACAAAGGCTCTTTTGGAGTACATGAGATCAAACTTGTGGTCTATGCGAGAGAACACTTCCGCCACTGCAGTATTGTTGCTGATCATGCAAACCGCTCGTTGAACCTTCGCCAGGTCACCACCTGGAACAACTGAAGGCGGCTGGTAGTTTATTCCACACTTGAATCCAGTTGGGCACCTAATTTTAACATGGCCAGAGATTTAAAATGTGTAGAGAAGACTTCAGAGAGAAAGAAACATCAGTGTGAGCTCTTACCAGTCAACAAATTGAATTGTGCGCTTGGTTTTAATGGAAGCAACGGCTGTATTGACATCCTTAGGGACAACGTCACCACGATACATCAAACAGCAAGCCATGTACTTCCCATGCCTTGGATCACATTTGGCCATCATATTGGATGGTTCAAAGACGGAAGTCGTGATCTCAGGGACCGAGAACTGCTCATGGTAGGCCTTTGCAGATGAAATCACAGGTGCATAAGAGGAGAGCATAAAATGGATCCGAGGGTAAGGTACAAGGTTGGTCTGGAACTCTGTGATGTCCACGTTGATGGCACCGTCAAATCTGAGAGAAGTTGTAAGCGAAGAGATTGTTTGGGAGATCAAGCGGTTCAGATTGGTGTATGTAGGCTTCTCAATGTCTAAAGATCTCCTGCAGATATCGTATATGGCTTCATTGTCCAAAAGAACAACAACATCTGTGTGTTCGAGAAGAGAATGAGTCGAGAGAACACTGTTATATGGCTCCACAACTGCTGTAGAAACCTGAGACCAAAGAAAAGAGTTTGAACGCTATATATTTCTGTAGTAAAGCCCACATTTCAGTCAAATCGAAAATCGAAAATCAAAATCTGTGGAAGTAGCACCTGAGGAGAAGGGTAGATGGTGAAACCGAGTTTAGATTTCTTTCCAAAATCTACGGACAAGCGCTCCAAAAGTAAAGAACCCAAACCAGAACCTGTTCCACCACCAACAGCATTGAACACCAAAAATCCTTGTAAGCCTGTGCAATTGTCTGCCAATTTCCTCAGCCTTTCAAGGCAGGTGTCAACAATTTCCCTTCCAACTGCATCGATGGAACAAAATTTCAATACCATGAAGATTAGCAAATGAACTAGTCATGGTTAGTATGCCGTTTCTCCTCATACGAAATGCATGACACTTAGCTATTTTGAGCAAAGCAAATAAAGAAGACATTACTATGGCAATCAATCATGTACATACACATTGATACCCTACTTGTGAAGGTTGTTCCACGAAAACACATGACACAAATTACAAAATGAGGAAACCTCAGACATACATGCTTAAGAAGTCCAATGTTTTGCTAATTACTGTTAAACAAAATGAAAGCGCATATGTTTTCAGTTTAAAATCGCAATGTTCGGTAGCCCCTGAAGGTTGATCAATCTAGGTTCTTTTAATAGAAGAACCCTAAAAAATACAATAAAAACCAGAGATGGAAAATGTATATAACCAGTGTAATGGCCTCTAGCAAAGTTATTGGCTGCATCTTCTTTGCCAGAGATAAGTTGTTCAGGGTGGAAGAGCTGTCTGTAAGTGCCGGTTCTTACTTCATCAATGACGGTTGGTTCGAGATCAAGAAACACAGCCCGAGGTACATGTTGGCCTGAGCTTGTCTCGCTAAAGAATGTGTTGAATGCATCATGACATACACCAACGGTGCTGTCACTGCAAAACAAATAAAAACCAAACCACCATATTCAAGTAAAACCCAATTATAAAAACATACACTTGTCAAAGTTTTATTGCTACCCCCTAAATCAGAGCCATGTCAATAACAAACAATAACATAGAAAAAAAATCCTCAAAAGGGAATTTTGGTTCAAACCCATAAAACAACCAAGATGGTAAATAGAGCGATGAATATAAGACCTGGGCATGGTGCCATCGGGTTGGATACCATGTTCGAGACAGTAAAGCTCCCAACAAGAATTTCCGACCTGAATACCAGCTTGTCCGATATGAATGCTAATGATCTCCCTCATGCTGGAAAAATTCTCAGGGACTTGTTCTTCCTCTTTCTCTCTGTTTCACGAGGAAGATCTTGTTGGGTCTCCCGCTTTTAGATGTGAAAGGAAAAAAGCTGGAATGGACTGGACGAACTTAAAAAAGGGCCGGCCGCGAAAAAGTCTCTTCCGCTGGAAATGCCTAATTAAAGAATTCACCAATCTTAGGTGGATTTTTTTGGATTTTTATAAAATCCTTTTCTTTTTGTTTTCGATAAAACATTTTTCCAATAGAGTGAAAGTCACCGGGAAATGAGTTAACGGAAAAATTTTCCAAAAATATCCAAAGTATTTTCCATTTGTTAGAAAACTATACAAAATATCTTGGTTCTCCAAAAAAAATATAGTAACTAATAGAAATTGTCTTTTAATACTTAAAATTTCTAATTTTGTTTTTTTCCACACTTACGATTTTACAAACATTTTTTTAGGAAAATCTAAAAATACCCTTATTCATCTCTATTAATTGTTTAAAAAAATATATCACTACAAGAAAACAACACATTAGCAACGGCTATAAATCATGTAAATTCGTCGTAATACTCCAGTTGCATCAAAATAGAATCGCAAGAAAATTCATCGCTAAATCGATGCGACGTTGGGCGACGACAATATAACGTTGCAAAAGAGATGCAAAACAGATTGTCGCTAATATAACTCTATAGTAGCGACACTATTGCTACGACCAAAGATGATGCAATTTTGTATTCAAACATATCGTTGCAAGAGAGATGCAAAACAAATTGTTGTTTATATGACTTTGAAGTAGCGACGATGTTGCTACGACTGATATGTCTGCATTTTACATGGTTTTAGCATGCATAATTCATACATTTAGCCTTGATTATTAGCATGTTTTTAGCACTTGTCTCTATTTTTGCATACTTAGAGTGTTTTGCATTAGGTTTGCATGCATTTTGCATTTTGGAGCTGTTTCAGGTGCATTTAAGGGATTTTGGAGATGTTGGAGCTTGTAGCGGCAGGCTCGAGCCGATGATCGCAGTGCATTCACCAAAACTGCACTTTCACCCTCGACCAGGGAGCTCGAGTTGGGAGGTCGAGCTCACATAAAAATGCAATCTTGAAGTCTTGCCTAGCTTCGACCATGGGTGGGAGTAGCAGCTGAAGATAAAAATCAAGTCTTGAAGTTTTTTGGAGCCAGCTCGACCACATATGATCGAGCCAGGGATCGAGCCAGAGGAATAAAAATGCAATCTTGATTTTGGCCTAGCTCGAGCACACAGCTCGATCACCCTTGATCGAGCTCTACTACGCATTAGTTTATTTCGCCTCTTTGTGATTTAGGGTTTCATCTCTTAGTATAAATACCTATAATAACTTAACAAGAGGACTCGTTTTTAAGCTTTCTTCATCCGTTCTTCCCGGATCCTACTTTGAATCTACTTGTTATTTTTGTTTGAATCTTCCTATTCTATCTATTCTCTTCTTTATCTTTCTGATTATGCAAGTTTTATTGATTTTTGGGTTTGTGATTTTGATGTTCTTCATGTGTTCTGAGTAGTCATTAGGGTTCTTGAGGATGGGATAGATTAGGTGTGGAATCTTAGTCTCTAGGTGGTTTAAGTGTTTATTGTTTGATTTCCTTCGGATTAGTGTTCTTAATCTAATTTCTCGTCATTGAATTAGAACTTAGGTATTTCCACACGAAGGTGTTTGATGAAATGCTGACGAGAACTAATTCGAGATTTACATTCTAGCTAAGAGATTAGTTGTCTAGGGTGTTTATTGACTTTATTAAACTGATTCTTTGCTAAGCTAGATTTTGCTAAGGGATTAGGTCGGAACTAGATTAGCTGAGGTTATTTATCATGGGAATGAACTTGTGTTTATGAGTTTAATGTCTAGGGAATAGCTTTGAGTTTTGTTAAACCACCTAGGTAGATTAAGAGGAAGCTGAGTCATTACCCCATCCTTAGGAGCTTGTTGCTTGATTGATTTTTGTTTCATTGCCTTTACTAGTTCTGTTAGTATATCGTTACATTGCTTTCTGTTTTCGTTTTGTTCTTTGCTAGTCTCGTTTTTAGTTTTGTTTAGGGTGATACTTTCACATCTTATTTCTTGACTTGACTTGCTGTTTGATTGCATCCTTCTTGGCTAATATCGCACCCATTTGGATTGATACCTTTCTGTAATATAATGACATGATAGTTCAGTAAGAAATTGACTATTTCAATTAGGCGCCGTTGCCATTTGGGTGTTGTTTGTTATAATTAGGGTTTCAAATTGTTTTCGATCAAGTTCTTATTCAGTCTACTCTGTTACTGACTTGATCATTCTTTTCTTTGTCTTTGCATTTCAGGTAAAGCTTGACTCGACTGCTCGACCACGCTTTCGAGTCAGCCCAGTCCTCCTCCCTGCATGCAAGCGAGATCGAAAGGAGAACCTCATCCATCGACAGTATTAACAAACTTCCCAGCCAGTTGCGAGAGCAGCGCGAACATATCGAAGTAGATCAACAGGATCCACTAGAAATGGCTGATGATAATCCACCACCACAGCCTGCACATGTGCCTTATCCGAGAAGGCAGCGTCTGATCGGTGCGGGAGATGCTCCCAATAATCACACCAGACAAGGGATTGTCACTCTACCGTTCGAGCAATAACTTGAGATTAGAGTGGCTTGATGGTGCGCAACAAGTTCCATGGACTGTGTATGGAAGACCTCTTGATCATTTGGATGAGTTTGATAGGCTCTGTGGCCTTACGAGATCAATGGAGTCGGTGAAGATGGTTTCAGCTGCGGCTCTTTCCATTCTCTCTTGTATGAAGCCACGTCTACGGGAAAAGAATCACCCATGGCTCTCACACACTGGGATGATTGCGAAAGCTTTTCTTGCGAGTTTTTCTCACAATGCTCGAGCAGGTTAAGCCTCGAGCGAGATATCCGGGTTTTACCGAGAAAAGCGGGGGCGTTAGCAGATGGGCGATTCAAGGTTACGCCACTCGATGTCCTCACCATGGTTTCAGCAATGAGTCCCTCCTTAGCACACTTCTGGAGGAGTTACCTCGGTCAGTAGCTGCTTGATACGACCAGCAATGGTAATTTCCTCGACAAATATGTTGATGACGGATGGGACATATCGAGAACCTTGCTCGGTCGGATAGTAAGCTACCTGCGGAGTATGATAGAAGTGTAAGAGCGTGTTGATTGAGGAGGCGGAATCGGAAGGAAATCGAGGCTGCAATGCCAAGTTAGATCAAGCTTCTCAACGGCGGAAGCGAAGTTCACTTCTTTAGTGAGGATCTGATGCTTTTCGAGGTTCGAGATGGGGAGGATGATGATATGGAAGATGTCGGTATGTTCGAGAATCGGGGTAAATCTGACAAGTTTCATCAACTACAAGAACAACCCAATCTCTCTTACAGGCACATTGCTAACCCTGGGATCGAGTTTACCGCCTCGGCTTGTCTCGGTCAAAGCCTGCTTCTTACGAATCGGGTTTTGTTCTAAGCCGCACTACGGACAAGCTATCCGCAGGGAATCATGGGTCCACCGCCTGGTTTTCCACTCCCCAGCTCAGCCTTCTACAGCTCGGATCAGCGGATAGGCGACCATGCTGCAGCAGATTACGAGTCAGCGGTGGTGCGATGGCGCTTAAGAGTTCGGTGAAATGAAAGCATTGCTGGATTACACTTATAATGATCTTAACAGTATGTTTGAGACATTGAACTCCAAGATAAAGTACATGGAGGCAAGACCGCATCCTCTAGCACGTCCAGGCTCCGGAAGCGGTCAAAACCCAAGGACTTTCTCGTGATGTCACTTTAAAGTGGAAAGGAGGCTCCTGAGAGGAAAGGCATTAAAATCACTGAGAGGAGTGAGCTTCAAGATGGAGGGATTTGAGTTGCAAAGCGGACCAAAAAGCGTGTCCGGAGGACTCTGGACACAACCACACTGGTCAGGCTAGCCTCCTGGTCGGTAGCCTACAGGACTTCATAGTGTTGGAGATGGATGAAAAACCAGAGATCCCTTGCAGGAAGACCTTTCTTAGAAAGCAATGGAGGCGGTTATTGATGTTCGAAAGGAAAGATTGATCTTAATCTTGGGAGTGATTTCAAGATGACATTTGGCATCCACACATGAAAGCCGAGAAATAGAAGAAACGAGATCTTTTATGTTGAGAAAATGGATCACTTATGAACGGAAGAACTTAATGAGGAAGACCACCTTATGCCTTAACCAGAATGGGAAAGATGGGTATCACAGCGAAACCTTGGGTTATGAGATGATTTTGGACTCACATAAGGCTGTGGAAGGTCAAGTGTTTGAAGATACGATTGGGGTGGAAGCAGAGGTTTTTTCTGCGAGCATGCGGCTCCACTACCCAGGCTAAACGTGTGAGCAGACCCGACCACCGGACTCACAGCTTTCTGATCTCGAGTCGGACCTCTGCATCAGATTGGCTTCAGGCGCTAAGGTAGACCTCAAAACTCTTCTGTGGGCTAAAGCGCCTTTCTTGGACCAATCCTATATACCGTCATAGTAAATGATATGCTTAGTGATGATGAGTTGCATTCTTTATTGCGTATTGAAAATTTAGAAAAACAATTGGGTATTCTGGATGATATTAAAGGGAATTTCACAGCTTATGTACTCATAGAATTCACATGAAAATGAATCATATCTAGCATTGAACCTCGAGAGGAGATTGAACCAAATTTGAAAGAAGTGGTTAAAAGGAAAATTCTTAAATTGCTAGAAGCTGAATCATCTATCTATGTCGATAGTACTTGGGTTTCTCCTTGCATTGTGTTCCAAGAAATGGTATAACTGTTGTAGAGAATGATAAGGATGAGCCATACTAGAACTATCATAGGATGTGTATTGATTAGGAGAATTGAATCTGCATCTAAAAGATCATTTCCCATTGCCATTCATTGATCGAGATGTTAGAAAGGCTTGCAAATCACCCTTATTCTTGTTTCTTAGATGGGTATAGTGTTTTCTTTCAAATTCCTATTCATCTAATGATCGAAAAACTACTTTCACCTGTCCATATGGAACATTTGCTTATAGGGAGAATGCCTTTTGGTCTTTTAATGCACTTGCTACTTTCAGATGCATGACTTATATTCTCGGATTTAATTGGGAGACTGTGGAAGTATTCATGGATGACTTTTCGTATGTATGGCTCCTCTTTCTCCTCACGCTTGAATCTTTACAAGGTGCTTACTAGGTGTGAGGAGACAAATCTGGTTCTGAATTGGGAGAGTGCCACTTCATGGTCAGAGAAGGGATTGTCTTGGGGCGCGAATTTCGAGAATGGGATAGAGGTGGACAAAGCCAAGGTTGATGTGATGATGTCACGACCGCCTAAGAGCGTCAGGATATCAGGAGTTTCCTTGGGCATGCTGGGTTTTACAGAAGGTTCATCAAGGACTTCTCAAAGATAGCGACCACTCCTTAGTATGCAGAACAGAGTTCATCTTCGATTCGAGTGCTTGAGAAGCTTTCAGCTGATAAAGGCTTTAGTCTCGATAGTCAAGCACTGGGACTATCCGTTTGAAATCATGTGTGATGCTTGGATTATGTTGTGGGAGCTGTTGCAGGTCAAAGGTTGAGAAGAATGCATGTAATCTATCTGCAAGCGAGAACACTTGATGAAGCTCAAGAGATATGCAGCAACAGAGAAGGAATTGCTGGCTGTTGTATTTGCTTTAGAAATCAGAAGCTATCTAGTGGGATCAAGGTAAAGTCTACACAGATCATGCAGCACTAGGCATATCTATGCAATGAAGGAGACTAAACGAGGCTCGGATGGATCATACTACTTGAGAGTTTGATATCGAGATTGTTGGAAGGGCATTGAAAATGGAGTGGCTGATCACTATCAGGATGAGGATAGAGGATGCAAAGCCAATTGATGATTACATGCCTGAAGAACAGCTCATTTGTGTTGTCTTGACACTAGAAGAGAGAGAGTCACTTGTATGCGATCTTGCCAATTACCTTGTAGCGGGAAATTCCTGGAGTCTTGATGCTTATAGGAAAAAGAAGTTTCTGAGGATGTGAACCACTACTTACAGGATGAGCCTACTTATACAAGAGAGAGTTCGATGGTACATTCAGGAGGTGCATAGCTGAAGAAGAGGTAAAGGGAGTTCTAGAGCATTGCCATGGTTCAGTGTATAGAGGTCACTTTGCTACATTCAAAACTGTGCGGAAGGTCTTCTGGCGAGGTTATGGTGGCCATCAATGTTCAAGGATGCTCAGCTTTCATCACCAGTGTGATCCTTGCAGAATGGGTAACATCGATAGAAGAAGCGAGATGCCTCAGAAGATGGAAGTTGAAGTGTTTGATGTGGGGCATTGATTTTATGGGGCCTTTCACCCTTCTTATGGGAACAGCTACATCTTGGTGGCTGTTGATTTATCTCAAATGGGTTGGAAGCGTATTACGTCCTACCAATGATGCAAGGGTAGTTTTGAAGATTTTAAGGCATCATTTTCCCAGTTTGGAGTGCGAGGGTAGTGATCGATGATGGAGGATCTCACTTCATCGACAAACTCTTTGAGAATCTGCTGAAGAAGCATGGGTAAAACAAATAGCTACACCATACCATCCTCAGACTAGTGGGCAGAGTGGAAGTATCTAATAAAAATCAAATTAGGCAAGGTAGTAGGGGTTTCAAAGAGATTGGTCTGCTAAGCTTGATGAGACTCTCTGGGCTTATCGGATTGCATTCAAAACACCTATTGGGAGAACACCATTCCAGCTACTCTACGGAAAAGCCTGCCATCTGCCTGTAGAGATTGAGTACAAGGCATTGTGGGCAACAAAACTCTTGAACCTGGATATCAAGACCGCTCAGGAGAAGAGAGCATTRGATTTGCATGAGCTAGAGGAGATCAGGCTAGACGCTTATGAGAGTTCTAAGGTGTACAAGGAGAGGACTAAAACTTTCCATGACAAAAAGATTCTGCCCAGAGAGTTCAAAGCTGGTGATCAGGTCCTCCTTTTCAACTCTAGGCTCAAATTGTTTCCAGGAAAGCTTAAATCTAGATGGTCAGGACCATTCACTATCAAGGAAGTATCACCATACGGAGCGGTCACCTTGACCGGACAGAGCGGAAACAAATTCACAGTGAACGGGCAAAGGATCAAACCGTACTTGGCCGATCGCATTATTCCAGAAGGAACTTCAATTCCTCTGGATGAACCTCTCCTTGCCTGAGTAAAACAGGAAGTCAAGCTTAGTGACTATAAACAAGCTCACTTGGGAGGAAGTCCCATGTCTATCCGTGTATATATTGCTTCAATTTTCTTTTTAAACCGTCGTTTAAGTAGGCTAAATTTTTGTTTTTGGTTTGTTTGTGTGATTTCAGGAGAGTATGAGTATTGAATCGCAAGGAAAAGGAAGAAACGAGCAAAATAGGCTTGACTCGACCACCCAGCTCGACCTCCCTGGTCGAGCCAAGCGATCGAGTCAGATGGGGGAACTAAAATTTGAATTTTGAAATTTTGAAGGAGACAGCTCGACCAGGTGGGGTCGAGTGGTGAAATCGAGTTAGCGAGCTCGACCACGTGCGATCGCGTCATCACCTCGAGTCAAGTATCTAAGCGCTCAAAATTCGAATTTTGAAATTCAAACGCAAGCTAGACGCTCCTCCCTTGTCATTTAGCTCCTTCCCTTGCCTATATAAGAAGAACTCGACCTCATGGGCTCTCCACACCAACAAAACTTCAAGACTTCTCTTCCTTTCACCAGAATCGTTTTTCTCATCTGTTCTCGAGTTTTCCTTCAAGATCTTTCAAAATGATCAATCAGCTCCTTTTCACTAAGCCAAGGAAGTCCCAGAAGCCACCTCAAACTCGTCGCCCATCCGCCGAAGCCATGGCCAAGCAATTTCAGAAGCTAAGAGGACCTGTTTCTCCGAGCAGGGTACCAATGGAGGTGGACGTTGTGCCCAGCTCGACCACCCATGGTCGAGTCARGGGATCGAGCCAGCACAAGGAGGAGATGGCCAGAGAATTTTCAAAAGCTAAACRAGATGTTGCTCGAGGGAAGAAACCGATGGAATCCAGCACGYAGCAACTTCGCAGTGAGGCTTACATGGAAGAGACATACCATTTCCTTTCATCCCTCAAGGTCCACTTCTATGAAGACGAACCGGAGTATGAATCTGACGAAGGTCCGGGTTTTATCACCTTCACCTGCAGGGGTTTCCTTTACTCCCTCACTATAAAGGAGATGGATACTTTATACGGATTCCCGAGTGGCACAGGAACGCTGCAAGATATTGAGTACATGGAGCTGCAACAACTGTGGACAACCATTGGTGATGATACCAAGCCTTATTCGTCATCAAGAAGCAGGGGCTCCCAAATAAGAAGCCCTGTGGTTAGATACCTTCACAAAGCCATTGCCAGCACATTGTTTGCAAGGACGGTTACAGGAAATGTGAATGAAGGAGAACTGCAAATGCTGGATGTGTGTTTAAAAGAGGTTCTGGGTTACAGAAGAGAAGGGCTGGAAATGCAAGGAGATAGAGCAGATACAAGCCTCACTTTTGTTCTTTTGGGACAACTGCTCTACTACAAGGATTGGGCATTGAGGATGCACAGGATGAATTCTGAAGGAGAACTTAGCATTGGAGGCATCATCACTCCAATTCTTATTGCATGTGGTGTAGAGCTCACATCAGAGCCACATCCGCCCAGATGGATCGATATTGAGTTCTTGAGGAGGTGTAGATTTTTGGATCACAACTGGCCTTCTGATGAATTTATGTATAAATTCACTCACCTAACAGCTGGAGAAGCCCACTTGCGCTTCCCTTGCACTGATATAACCAAGGTTAGATTGGGTGAAAACATCGACTTCTCTCCCCCACTTGACAAGCTCTATAACCCGTATGAAGAAGCACCGCAACCAGAAGAGAATTCCGATGATTCTGTTGATGATAATGAGGATGATGCATCGGGGAAGTTCGGTTTTGGGGAGTACCACCTACAGCCTTCATCTAGCCCAGCCTTGAAGGAAGCACACAAGCGCATTGGCATACTACAGAAATGGAACAAGTTCCAAGGTAAGACCATAGCTGCTTTGAAGAGGACAATGAAGGATCTAAAGGACCAGATGAAAGAAGTAAGGGATCAACTCAAGGATTTCCAGCTAAAGTTCAGTGCTCCTTCCTCCAAGAAAGTGGTATTACCCAAACGAGTATTGCTGGGAAGTGGTTCATTTCGTGAAGAGCCAAGGCCTCGTGCATCCCTAGAACCACCAAGAGCTTCTTCATTCGAGCCAAGGCAGCAGCCTAAGCAGTACACAAGGCAGAAAAAGAGGAGACCTGTGAGCGGGCGGCCTAGCGCGACCACGCAGCTCGAGCATCACATCGAGTCAAGCTCCCATTCTGCCTACACTCGGGAAAGCATGGAGGATTCAATCTCCTCTTTCTTCTCCAACCCTTGAGGTACATGTTCTATCCATTCTTGTATATATCATTTGCATTTCTTTCTTGCTTTTTGTTGTTTCTTAAACCTTCTTTCTAAATTTTTATTACACAAGGGACTGTGTAATTTAAGTTTGGGGGGAAAGCTTAAGTTGTGTTTGATTTGTTCTCTGTGTTCTTATTTTCCATTTTCGTGCATATTTGAGTCTGCATGCATCTAAGGCATTGAAAAACCAAAAAAAAAAAATTTGAAAAATTTGAAAATTTTGAAAAAAAACAGAGTGTTCATGTAGTTGCATTTACATTTTAGGGTTGAGTCTAGATTGTTTTCATATAGGGCTGCTGCATATGCATAGGGGATTATGATGATTATAACCTTGCAAGCTTGCTGATTTAATATGATAATCTCAATGCCCTCGTTTCTAGTAAAACTGCACCATACGTTGAATGCACAACTAGATTATGTCTCAATTGAAACATGCTGTGATTTGATACCATTTCCTATCTATTTGAACCTGAACTTGACTTATAATTATCATGTCTATGCACTGCATTTGAACTCATGGATACCATATACATACTTGGATTTTCTTTCACATGTTTACCACTCTTGCTAATCCAAGTAGTTGTTCTCATCATTAGAACAGTTTTACCATGCCCTTAGCCTAGCCCTCTTTCAAGCCATGTTATTACTTTATTGAGTGTGTGAGGCCTATTTCTGAATGAGCTTGGTGGAAAGTGTTAGGTTTGAGCCGACAAGGATAGAATCTCATGTAGTTCTGGTTTGCAATTTTCGAATCAGATAGGACTAGGTGGGATCCTGATCATTGGGTATGATAGGGTTTGGTTCTGTGAAAAGAAAGAAAACTTGGAGAAAGATGAAAGAAAAAGGTTAAGAGTTCTTAGGAGAGGGAATGATCTGAAAATGTGTTAACCTAGTAAAGGATTTGGGGGTGTGCTAAGAATAAGAAAAGAAAGGCAAAGCTTAAAGTTTGAAAAAAAAATATGTATAGAAAAAGCCTAAGCTGGTAGTGAAACAGCAAAAGAAAGACCTCAAATCTGCTAGAATTGTATAGAGCCTCTACTAGAAAAAAAAAAAAAAAAAAAAAAAAATGAGTCTGATCCAAGAAAAGTTCAAGGCAAATTGCCTAAGTGTTAAGGGTAGAATTAGGACAACTTTCTGGGTTTAGAACTAGGGGTTAAGAACACTTGTGTATGATTGGGTAGATGAGAGTCTATTCTTGTATGCATAGGTTGGTTCATACCTTTAGCATTCTAGTGAAGCTCATTCCTTTTTCTTGAGAGATCCTTGCTTTGAAATAATCAAACCATGTGAGAGGGACCATCATTGTCTCTTAACCTTACCTTTAGCCAAATGAGTTCATTGAATGTGCATAGCTTGATTCATGGTTTCTGCTTAATTGAATGTTAAAGGGAATGGTAGATTTGAATGCATGTCTAGGTTGAGACTTAATTGAAATTGTGCCGTGAATAGTATGGCTAAAGTTTTTAAGTAGAGTTCATATACTTTGCATTCTAAAACTAGCAACTTGGACATTGAGATCATGTATTATATCTGCAAGTTTTGGTTATGAATCCCCATTTTCAAACCTCTTCTCCAATCTTATTCTTATGTTTGCTTGAAGGCAAGCAAAGACTAAGTTTGGGGGAGTTGATATGTCTGCATTTTACATGGTTTTAGCATGCATAATTCATACATTTAGCCTTGATTATTAGCATGTTTTTAGCACTTGTCTCTAGYTTTGCATACTTAGAGTGTTTTGCATTAGGTTTGCATGCATTTTGCATTTTGGAGCTGTTTCAGGTGCATTTAAGGGATTTTGGAGATGTTGGAGCTTGTAAGCAGCAAGCAGCTCGAGCCAGATGATCAAGCCAGTGCATTCTGCACCAAAAACTGCACTTTTCACCCAGCTCGACCAGGGAGCTCGAGTTGGGAGGTCGAGCTCACATAAAAATGCAATCTTGAAGTCTTCTAGCCTAGCTCGACCATGGGTGGTCGAGCTAGCACGTCGAGCTGAAGATAAAAATCAAGTCTTGAAGTTTTTTGGAGCCAGCTCGACCACATATGATCGAGCCAGGGATCGAGCCAGAGGAATAAAAATGCAATCTTGATTTTGGCCTAGCTCGAGCACACAGCTCGATCACCCTTGATCGAGCTCTACTACGCATTAGTTTATTTCGCCTCTTTGTGATTTAGGGTTTCTATCTCTTAGTATAAATACCCTATAATCGCTTAACACTAAGAGGACTCGTTTTTAAGCTTTCTTCATCTGTTCTTGCTTCCTGGATCCTACAACTTTGAATCTACTTGTTATTTTTGTTTGAATCTTCCTATTCTATCTATTCTCTTCTTTATCTTTCTGATTATGCAAGTTTTATTGATTTTTGGGTTTGTGATTTTGATGTTCTTCATGTGTTCTGAGTAGTCATTAGGGTTCTTGAGGATGGGATAGATTAGATATGGAATCTTAGTCTCCTAGGTGGTTTAAGTGTTTATTGTTTGATTTCCCTTCTGGATTAGTGTTCTTAATGCTAATTTCTCTCTGATCAATTAGAATTAGAACTTAGGTATTTCCACACCCAGAAGGTGTTTGATGAAATGCCTGACAGAACTAATTCCAGAGATTTACTTCCTAGCCTAAGGGATTAGTTGTCTAGGGTGTTTATTGACTTTATTAAACTGATTCCTCATGTCTGCTAAGCTAGATTTCGCTAAGGGATTAGGTCTGGAACTAGATTAGCCTGAGGTTATTTATCATGGGAATAAACTTGACTGTTTATGAGTTTAATGTCTAGGGAATAGCTTTGCTTGAGTTTTGTTAAACCACCTAGGTAGATTAAGAGGAAGCACTGAGTCAATTACCCCATCCTTAGGAGCTTCTGTTGCTTGATTGATTTTTGTTTCATTGCCTTTACTAGTTCCTGTTAGTAGCTATCGTTCTGTTATTGCTCTGTTTTCGTTTCGCTAGTTGCTGCTAGTCTCTGTTTTTAGTTTCTGTTTAGGGTGATAGTTTCACATCTTATTGCTTGCTTGGCTTAACTTAAATTGTTTGATTGCATCTTTCTTGGCTAATATCGCACCCATTTGGATTGATACATTTCTGTACTACAATGACATGATAGTTCAGTAAGAAATTGACTATTTCAATTTGGCGCCGTTGACATTTGGGTGTTGTTTGTTATAATTACGATTTCAAATTGTTTTCGATCAAATTCTTATCCAGTCTACTCTGTTACTGACTTGATCTTTCTTTTCTTTGTCTTTGCATTTCAGGTACAAGCTTGACTCGACCAGCCTAGCTCGACCACGCCTGCTCGAGTCAGCCCATCGAGTCCTCCTCCACCTGCATGCAAACGAGATAAAAAAGAAGTCAGAACCTCATCCACTACCTCGACAATATTAACAAACTTCCCAGCCAGTTGCGAGAGCAGCGCGAATACATCGAAGTAGATCAACAAGATCCACTAGAAATGGCTGATAATAATCCACCACCACAGCCTGCACATGTGCCTTATCCGAGAAGGCAGCGTCTGATCGGTGCGGGAGATGCTCCCAATACTCACACCAACAGACAAGGGATTGTCCCTCCTACCGTCCAGAACAATATCTTCGAGATCAAGAGTGGCTTGATCGCTGTGGTGCAAAACAACAAGTTCCATGGACTTCCTATGGAAGACACTCTTGATCATTTGGATGAGTTTGATAGGCTCTGCAGCCTTACCAAGATCAATGGAGTCAGTGAAGATGGTTTCAAGCTACGACTCTTTCCATTCTCTCTTGGTGACAAAGCCCATCTCTGGGAAAAGAATCTACCCCATGGCTTCTTCCTGGGATGATTGCAAGAAAGCTTTCCTTGCCAAGTTTTTATCCAATGCTCGAACAGCCTCCGCCTCAGAACGATATCCGGGGTTTTCTCAAAACGGGAGACATTCCTGTAATGCGTAACGATTCAAAGGTTACACCACTCAATGTCCTCACCATGGTTTCAGTAATGAGTCCCTCCTAGCACACTTTACAGGAGTTCTCCCTCAGTCCGAATGCTTTGATGAATGGTAATTTCCTCAACAAAGATGTTGATGACAGATGGGACCTTGTCGAGAACCTTGCCTCAGGATGGTAACTACAACTGGAGTATGATGAATGTGGGTAAGGGCAGTGTTGATTCGATGAGCGGACTCGAAGGAAATCAAGGCTCAATGCCAAGTTAGATCAACTACTCAACAGCAAAGTTCACTTTGCTAGTGAGGATATGGTCTTCAGGTTCAAGATGGGAGGATGATGATATGGAAGAGGTCAGCTATGTTCGTAATCGGGGCACAACAAAGGTTTCATCAACTACATGAAATACCCAAATCTCTCTTACAGAAGCACCAACGTTGCTAACCCTCAGGATCAAGTTTACCCACCTCAGCTTCAACCGTCTCAGTCAAAGCCTCAGCACAAACTAATCAGGTTTGTTCCTAAACCGCTGCCACTGACAAGCTATCCGCAATGGGAATCATGGGTCCACCGCCTGGTTTTCCACCTCCCAAGCTCAGCCTTCTGCCTACAGACAATAGATGACGACCATGCGTAAATGCATTCTACAGTAAGTAAAGCAAGTGCAATGGACGCCCAAGAAGTTCGTGAAATGAAAACACAGTTGGATTACAGTTATAATGATCTTAATAGTAAGTTTGAGACATTGAACTCCAAGATAAAGTACATGGAGGGCAAGACCGCATCTACCTCTAGCACATCCCAGCTCCCAGGAAAAGCAGTCCAAAACCCAAAGGACTTTTTCTCACATCAATGCCATCATTTTTTGAGGGAAAGGAGCCCGAGAGGGAAGTGGTCCAAAATCACCGAGGAGAGGAGCTTCAAGATGGGGAGGATTTGAGTTAAAACGGACCAAAAATGTGTCCGAGGCTGACTCTAGCAAATTCACCCCGAGCTAGCCCTCCACCCGTTGAAACCAAGTGGTTTCGAGAAAAGAAGGCACCTTGTCCCTCCTCCTTACAAATCCAAACTGTCTTCCCGGAACGCTCAAAAGGACTTAATGGAGATGTAGAGTAATCTTTGACAAACACATGAGGGAAGCAGTAGATTAGGTTACCTCTCATCGATGCCTCTCTACGTTCACATATAAGAAATTCTCAAGGATTTGCATCGCAGCAAAGGAGATTCGTAGGTATGGTAGTTTTGTAAGAGTGCAGCCATTATCCAAGAGGGTTATCAAGGAGAAGCAAGCGATCCTGGTCGTTCACTCTCATGCTCTTTGGGGCCATTGATCTTCAAAAAGTCTCTCATGATCTTCGAGCATCTATCGCCTCTATGCGCCTCAATGCCAAGAAGTTAGGATTTAGTAACACTGCAACATCTCTTTGGTGCTTGCAGTGATCATCAGTTAGAACTCCTCACGTGTGCTACAAGATCTACCTCTAAAGGTTGGGGATTTGAGATACCTAGACTTCATAAGGTGTAGATGGATAAGAACAAGAGATCCCCTTATTCTGGGAAGACCTTTCTTAGCAATACTGGAGCGGTTATTGATGTTCGAAAAGGAAAGATTGATCTTAATCTTGGGAGTGATTTCAAGATGACATTTGACATCACCACATCTAAATAAAAAGCATCTTTTATGTTGAGAAAATGGATCAACTCTGATGAACTTCTCGGAAGAACTTAATGAGGAAGACCACATTCAGACTGCCTTAACCAAGAATGATAAAGATGGGTATCTACACGAAAACCTGGGTTATGAGATGATTTTGACTCACATAAGGTCAGGAAGGGTCAAGTGTTTCAAGATCCGATTGGGTGGAAACAGAGGTTTTGCTGTAACGCACCGACTCCACTACCCATCGACAAATTGGTCGAGCAGCACTCACGCTGCACCGAACCACTACAATGATCTCTAACGTCGAGTCGACTCTCGATCAGACGACGGTCGAACTCGAGCACCTAACGAGACCTCAAAACTCTTCCCCGTGCTATACGCCTTTCTTAATTAATTCTACATACCAGTCATAGTAAATGATATGCTTAGTGATGATGAGTTGTGATTTCTATTGATGAATTGAGGAAATTTAGAAAAGCAATTGGGTATTCTCTGGATGATATTAAGGAATTTCACCTAGCTTATGTACTCGAATTCATTAAAAATGAATCATATGATAAAGCATTGAACCTCGGAGGAGATTGAACCCGAATTTGAAGAAGTGGTTAAAAGGGAAATTCTTAAGTTGTTAGAAGCTGGAATCATCTATCCTATATCCGATATTACTTGGGTTTCTCCTCGCATTGTGTTCAAAGGGTGGTATAACTGTCAGAAGGAATGATAAGGATGAACTGATACCCACTAGTAACTATTACGGTCATATGTGTACGATTACAGTGAAATTGAATACTGTATCTAGAAAAGATCATTTCCCATTGCCATTCATTGATCGATGTTAGAAAGGCGCAAATCACCCTTATTACTGTTTCTGATGGGTATAGGTTTTCTTTCAAATTCTATTCATCCTAATGATCAAGAAAAACTACTTTCACCTGTCCATATGGAACATTTGCTTATGAGAATGCCTTTTGGTTGTAATGCACTTGCTACTTTTCGAGATGCATGACTTCTATATTCTCGATTTAATCGGGAGACCTGTGGAAGTATTCATGGATGACTTTTCCGTATGGCTCCTTTTTTCTCCTCCTGCTTGTTGAATCAGGTTGCTTACTAGTGTGAGGAGACAAATCTGGTTCTGAATTGGGAGAAGTGCCACTTCATGGTCAGAGAAAGATGTCTTCGTCAGAATTTCGAGAATGGGATGAGGTGGACAAAGCCAAGGTGATGTGACGATGCAGCTTAACCGCCTAAGAACGCTGATATCAGGAGTTTCGGGCATGCTGGGTTTTACGTAGGTTCATCAAGGACTTCTCAAAGATAGCCAGACCACTCATTAAAGCTATTATGCAAGGAACAAGAGTTCATCTTCGATTCAGAGTGCTTGAGAGCTTTCCATGATAAAGGAGAGCTTTGGCCTCAGTCAATAGTCCAAGCACCAAACTGGGACTATCCGTTCGAAATCATGTGTGATGCTTCGGATTATGCTGTGGGAGCTGTTCTGGGTCAAAGGATTGAGAAGAAGCTGCATGTAATCTATTATGCAAGCAGAACACTTGATGAAGCTCAAGGGAGATATGCAACAACAGAGAAGGAATTGCTGGCTGTTGTATTTGCTTTTGAGAAATTCAGAAGCTATCTAGTGGGATCCAAGGTAATAGTCTACACAGATCATGCAGCACTAAGGCATATCTATGCAATGAAGGAGACTAAACCAAGACTGCTCAGATGAATCCTTCTACTTCAAGAGTTTGATATGGAGATTGTTGACAAGAAGGGCATTAAAAATGGAGTGGCTAATCACCTATCAAGGATGAGGATAGAGGATGCAAAGCCAATTGATGATTCCATGCCTGAAGAACAGCTCATTTGTGTTGTCTTGACACTAGAAGAGAAGAGTGCGCCCTGGTATGCAAATCTTGCCAATTACCTTGTAAGCGGCGAAATTCCTGGAGGTCTTGATGCTTACAGGAAAAAGAAGTTTCTGAGGGATGTGAACCACTACTTCTGGGATGAGCCCTACTTATACAAGAGAGGTTCAGATGGTCKATTCAGGAGGTGCATAGCTGAAGAAGAGGTAAAGGGAGTTCTAGAGCATTGCCATGGTTCAGTGTATGGAGGTCACTTTGCTACATTCAAGACTGTGCAGAAGGTGCTACAAGCAGGGTTATGGTGGCCATCAATGTTCAAGGATGCTCAAGCTTTCATCACTGCGTGATCCTTGCCGCAGAATGGGTAACATCGCAGAGGAACTGATGCCTCAGAACCCACTCTGGAAGTTGTGTGTGGGGCATTGATTTTACGGGCCTTTCAACCAACCTTCTTAGGGAACAGCTACATCTTGGCGGCGTTGATTACGCCTCCAAATGGGTCAAGCAATGTCGTCCTACCAATGATGCAAGGGTAGTTTTGAAGATGTTCAAGAGCATCATTTTCCCAGATTTGGAGTGCGGGTAGTGATCAGTGATAGATCTCACTTCATCAACAAGCTCTTGAGAATTCTGCTGGAAGCATGGGGTAAAGCACAAGGTAGTACACCATACCATCCTCGACTGGTAAGTGGAAGTATCTAACAAGCAAATCAAGGCCATTCTCGGCAAGAGTAAGGGGTTTCAAAGAGAGATTGGTCTGCTAAGCTTGATGAGACTCTGGGCTTATCGGACTGCATTCAAAACACCTATGGGAGAACACCATTCCAGCTACTCTACGAAAAGCCTGCCATCTGCCTGCAGAGATTGAGTACAAGGCATGGGCAACAAAACTCTCAACCTGGATATCAAGACCGCTCAGAGAAGAGAGCATTGATTTGCATGAGCTAGAGGAGATCAAAGCAGACGCTTATGAGAGTTCTAAGTGTACAAGGAGAGACTAAAGCTTTCCATGACAAAAGGATTCTGCCCAGAGTTCAAAGCTGGTGATCAGTCCTCCTTTTCAACTCTAGCTCAAATTGTTTCCGGAAAGCTTAAATCCAGATGGTCGTGACCATTCACTATCAAGGAAGTATCAACATACGAGCGGTCACCTGACCGACAGAGAAACGACACAAAGTGAACTGGGCAAAGGATCAAACCGCATTCTGCCGATCGCATTATTCCGTAAGAACTTCACCTTCCCCGACGAACCTCTCCTTGCCGAGTAAAACAGAAGTCAAGCTTAGTGACTATAAACAAGCTCACTGGGAGGAAGTCCCATGTCTATCCGTATATATTGCTTCAATTTTCTTTTAAACCGTCGCTTAAGTAGGCTAAATTTGTTTTTGGTTTGTTTTGTGATTTCATGGGATGAGCATCAATCGCAAGGAAAAGGAAGAAACGAGAAAGTTTGACTCGACCACCCAGCTCAACCTCCCTGGTCGAGCCAAGCGATCGAGTCGATGGGGGAACTAAAATTGAATTTTGAAATTTTGAAGGAGCCAGCTCGACCTGGTGGGGTCGAGTGGTCAGATCGAGTCAGCGAGCTCGACCGCGTGTGATCGCGTCATCACCTCGAGTCAAGTATCTAAGCACTCAAAATTCGAATTTTGAAATTCAAACGCAAGCGACGCTCCTCCCTTGTCATTTAGCTCCTTTCCTTCTATATAGCAACTCGACCTCATGGGCTCTCCACACCAACAAAACTTCAAGACTTCTCTTCCTTTCACCGTAATCGCTTTCTCATCTGTTCTCGAGTTTTCCTTCAAGATCTTTCAAAATGATCAATCAGCTCCTTTTCACTAAGCCAAGGAAGTCCCAGAAGCCACCTCAAACTCGTCGCCCATCCGCTGAAGCCATGGCCAAGCAATTTCAGAAGCTAAGAGGACCTCGCTTTCTCCGAGCAGTGGTACCAATGGAGGCGATTGCTCGACCACCCATGGTCGAAGTCAAGGGATCGAGCCAGACAAGCGAGGAGATGGCCAGAGAATTTTCAAAAGCTAAACGAGATGTTGCTCGAGGGAAGAAACCGATGGAATCCAGCACGTAGCAAGTTCGCAGTGAGGCTTACAAGGAAGAGACATGCCATTTCCTTTCAACCCTCAAGGTCCACTTCTATGAAGACGAACCGGAGTATGAATCTAACGGAGGTCCGGGTTTTATCACCTTCACCTACAGGGGTTTCCTTTACTCCCTCACTATAAAGGAGATGGATACTTTATACGGATTCCCGAGTGGCACAGGAACGCTGCAAGATATTGAGTACATGGAGCTGCAACAACTGTGGACAACCATTGGTGATGATACCAAGCCTTATTCGTCATCAAGAAGCAAGGGCTCCCAAATAAGAAGCCTTGTGGTTAGATACCTTCACAAAACCATTGCCAGCACATTGTTTGCAAGGACGGTTACAGGAAATGTGAATGAAGGAGAACTGCAAATGCTGGATGTGTGTTTAAAAGAGGTTCTGGGTTACAGAAGAGAAGGGCTGGAAATGCAAGGAGATAGAGCAGATACAAGCCTCACTTTTGTTCTTTTGGGACAACTGCTCTACTACAAGGATTGGGCATTGAGGATGCACAGGATGAATGCTGAAGGAGAACTTAGCATTGGAGGCATCATCACTCCAATTCTTATTGCATGTGGTGTAGAGCTAACATCAGAGCCACATCCGCCAAGATGGATCGATATTGAGTTCTTGAGGAGGTGTAGATTTTTGGATCACAACTGGCCTTCTGATGARTTTATGTATAAATTCACTCACCYAACAGCTGGAGAAGCCCACTTGCGCYTCCCTTRCACTGATATAACCAAGGTTAGATTGGGTGAAAACATCGACTTCTCTCCCCCACTTGACAAGCTCTATAACCCGTATGAAGAAGCACCGCAACCAGAAGAGAATTCCGATGATTCTGTTGATGATAATGAGGATGATGCATCGGGGAAGTTCGGTTTTGGGGAGTACCACCTACAGCCTTCATCTAGCCCAGCCTTGAAGGAAGCACACAAGCACATTGGCATACTACAGAAATGGAACAATTTCCAAGGCAAGACCATAGCTGCTTTGAAGGGGACAGTGAAGGATCTAAAGGACCAGATGAAAGAAGTAAGGGATCAACTCAAGGATTTCCAGCTAAAGTTCAGTGCTCCTTCCTCCAAGAAAGTGGTATTACCCAAACGAGTATTGCTGGGAAGTGGTTCATTTCGTGAAGACTGAAGGCCTCGTGCATCCATAGAACCACCAAGAGCTTCTTCATTCGAGCCAAGGCAGCAGCCTAAGCAGTACACAAGGCAGAAAAAGAGGAGACCTGTGAGCGGGCGGCCTAGCGCGACCACGCAGCTCGAGCATCACATCAAGTCAAGCTCCCATTCTGCCTACACTCGGGAAAGCATGGAGGATTCAATCTCCTCTTTCTTCTCCAACCCTTGAGGTACATGTTCTATCCATTCTTGTATATATCATTTGCATTTCTTTCTTGCTCTTTGTTGTTTCTTAAACCTTCTTTCTAAATTTTTATTACATAAGGGACTGTGTAATTATTGTTTGTATTTATGGCATCTCCGTTGGGGAATTTACCCCCGGAGAATTTGTCTTTAGTTTTGGTTTAATTTTTTATGGAATATTTTTCCTTGTAATCGCTTTGTTTATTAATATGTAATCGATTTAAAAATCGTTCTAATAAAAAATTATATTTGGTTTTGTTTTTAGATAAATGGCAAACATTGAGAAGCTTAAATTCCCAGCTCTCAAAGTCACTGGAGCGAATTACATAGCATGAACCACCGATGTCGAACTCCATCTAGAATCGGAAAATTTGTCCGATACAATAAAAGAAGAAAATAAAACTTCTGCCCAAGAGAAGGCGAAGTCAATTATATTCCTACGAAAACATCTAGATGAGAATGTGACGCATGATTATGCGCACATAAAAGACCCAGCAGAGCTGCGGTCCTCTCTAAAGGCAAGGTTTGATAACCAAAAAGAGATTACTCTACCTCATGCCTTAGAGGAATGGAAAAACCTAAGGTTTTAGGATTTTGAAAAAGTTGAGCAATACAATTAGGCTATATTGCGGATTGTATCTCAATTAAAAAATTGTGGTAAGCCAGTTTCCGAGTCAGAAATGTTCGAGAAAACATACCTGACATTTCATAAGGAACATAGTGTCCTCCCTGAAATGTACAGAAGTCGGGGATACAAGAGGTTCTCCGAATTAATTGTGCCATTAATTCTGGCTGAGAAGAATAATGAACTTCTCATTAAAAACCACAATTCCCGACCTACGGGAACGAGAGCATTTCCTGAAGTGAATGCTATGGAAAGTCAAAATCCTGAAAGAACAGGCCAGACCAATCGGGGTCGTGGTCGTCGAAATAATCGTGGACGAGGAAAAAATTATAATCCTCAAGGGAGGAAATCGTTCAAATGGGTACGAAATGAACGATCTCAAAAAGGAAAAGAGATCAAAATAGATCACTCCCATAAACGTAAGGATATATGTTTCAGATGTGGAACGAAAAGGCATTTTGCCAATGATTGTCGTACCCCTGCACATCTATGTAAACTATATCAAGAGTCCACGAAAGGCAAAAGAAAAGAAGTGAACCAACGGAACACTCCGGGAACAACGCATCGATTCTGCCGACTTTGAGAATGATTTCGACGAAACCAATTACTGAAAATGCTTGTAATGAGACAAAAAGAATAAGTCTCCAGTTATGCATGAAGATGCTTATATTGAGAGAAAAGAATAAGTCTCGTGTTATGCCATGTAAAATTATTATGTATTTTCAATCGTTTTCCGAATAAAATATTTTTCAAACAAAACCATTATAAAATCATTATATGTTTTATTTATGAAATTCGCTAACGACTATTGATGTTGATTACAGAAATGGATATTGCAAGTGGATCAAAATCCAAAGAAAAAGAAAAAGAAATATGTATACCAGATAGTGGAACAACGCACACTATTCTGAAGAATGAGATATATTTCTCAAATATAAAGAGGACAAAAGTTATTGTCAATACAATATCAGGTCCTGTTGACCTGATAGAAGGAACTGGTAAARCCAGATTTTCGTTGCCAAATGGAACGAAATTTTCCATTGATAACGCCATGTATGCTCCAAATTCAAAAAGGAATTTGTTGAGTTTTAAAGATATCTACCTTCAAGGGTATGATACCCAGTCTGGGACTGAGGATGAAAAGAAGGTTATGTATATAACTTCTGAAAAAAATGGCAAAAAAGTTATCTTGGAAAAATTGTCAAAACTTCCTTCTAGATTGCACCATACATATATATGGGCAATAGAATCAAATCTCGTGATTGATAGAAATCAAGATGATTTCATATTATGGCATGAAAGACTCGGTCATCCGGGCACCACGATGATGCGGAGAATCATTGAGACTTCACATGGTCATGGACTGAAAATCCAAGGGATTTATCAGGGAAATAAAAAGACATGTGAAGCGTGTTCTCTGGGAAAATTGGTAATAAGGCCATCGCCAACAAAAATTGAAAAGGAATCACCAAAGTTCCTTGAATGTATTCAAGGTGATATATGTGGACCAATTCATCCACCATGTGGACCATTCCACTATTTTATGGTGTTGATAGATGCTTCTAGCAGATGGTCACATGTTTGTCCATTATCATCTCGAAATATAGCATTTGCGAGATTTCTAACTCAGATAATCAAACTGAGGGCACAGTTTGCTGATTATCCTATTAAAAGAGTTAGATTAGACAATGCTGGTGAATTCACTTCCCGATCATTTAATGATTACTGTATGGTATCGGGAATAGAAGTTGAACATCATGTGGCTTATGTTCATACTYAAAATGGGTTGGCTGAATCATTAATTAAACGTCTGCAATTAATTGCAAGACCGTTGATCATGAGATCAAATCTCCCAACATCTGTATGGGGGCATGCCATATTGCATGCAGAAGCACTGATTTGGATAAGGCCGAGTGCATATCAAAAGTATTCCCCATTACAGTTGGCATTTGGTCGAGAACCAAATGTTTCCCATTTTAGAATTTTTTGTTGTGCAGTGTATGTGCCGATAGCACCCCCACAACGTACAAAAATGGGACCTCAGAGGAGGTTGGAAATTTCTGTTGGATGTGATTCTCCATCAATTATAAGATACCTAGAACCAAAGATCGGTGATGTTTTACAAGGTTGCCATTGTCATTTGACGAAAAAGTATTCCCGGTTCTAGGGGAGAAAATAAGCAAGTAGTGAAGGATATCAAGTGGAGTGTACCAAYATTATTACACCTTGATCCTCCTACTAAGCAGTCAGAACTAGAAGTTYGACGTATTATGCATTTGCAAAGTATTGCAAATCAGCTTCCCGATGCATTTGCAGATACCAAAACGGTAACAAAAKCCCATATACCAGCTGCAAATGTTCCTGCTAGAATTGAGATTCCACAAGAAGGTGGACTAGCAGATGATACACGGGAATATAGAACCCGCAAGCGTGCTGTTCTAAGGATAAGAATCCTAGAAAAAGAAAGGAAGCAGAAATGCATAATTCTCCCAAAATGGTTGAAAATATTTTGGAAAATGAGAATCATGAGAATAATGATAATACAAATCATCATGAGAATAAGGATGATGCAGAGCATCATGAGCCTGATGAAAATCATGAAATATCTATCAACTATATCCATAATAGAAGGATATGGAATAGAAATGAGATAGTTGATATTGATAATGTTTTCTCATACCTCGTGTCAAAAGAAATAAATGAGGAAAACGAGGATCYAGAGCCAAAATCTGTACATGAATGTCAAAAGAGACATGACTGGCTAAAATGGAAAGAGGCAATAAAAGTCGAGCTTGATTCGCTTAATAAGCGAAAAGTATTCGGACCCATTGTACTCACACCAGAGGGTGTGAGACCAGTTGGATACAAATGGGTATTCGTTCGAAAACGAAATGAGAAAAATGAAATTATGAGATATAAAGCTCGCCTTGTTGCACAAGGTTTCTCCCAAAGACCTGGGATTGATTATGAGGAAACATATTCCCCCGTGATGGATGGCATCACGTTTAGATTCTTGATGAGCCTAACGGCTAATGAGAATCTAGAAATGCGTCTGATGGATGTCGTTACGGCATATTTATATGGCTCATTAGATACAGATATCTATATGAGAATACCTGATGGTTTTAAAATGCCAGACGCATTGAGTTCCAAACCCAAAGAGTTGTGTGCAATAAAGTTGCAAAGATCATTATATGGGTTAAAGCAATCTGGGCGAATGTGGTATAATCGCCTCAGTGATCACTTGATAAAAGAAGGATATGAATGATCCTATATGCCCATGTGTTTTATCAAGAAAACAATATCCGATTTGTGATAATCGCGGTATATGTTGATGATCGAATATAATCGAACTCAAAAGAGATGCAAGAARCATCAGATTATTTAAAAGGGAATTTGAGATGAAAGATCTCGGGCAGACAAAGTATTGTCTTGGTCTCCAAATTGAGAGATCTAAAAAGGGTATATTTGTGCATCAATCCACATATACCAAAAGAGTGTTAAAAAGATTTAACATGGATAAGGCTACTCCTCTAAGCACCCCTATGGTCGTAAGAACATTGAATGTYGATAATGATCCATTCCGACCATCTGAGGAAAATGAAGAGATACTTGGCCCAGAAGTGCCATATCTAAGTGCGATTGGAGCCCTTATGTATCTGGCGAATTGTACAAGACCAGATATATCATTTGCCATTAATCTTTTAGCAAGATATAGTTCATCCCCTACTCGAAGACATTGGAATGGGATTAAACATGTCTTTCGATATCTTCAAGGGTCGATTGATTTAGGATTATTTTATCCTAACAATTCAAATGGTCAAATGATTGGTTTTGCAGATGCAGGATATTTATCGGATCCTCATAAAGCTCRATCACAAACAGGATATGTATTTACGATCGGAGGCACCGCAATATCTTGGCGTTCGCAAAAACAAATGTTAACACGTTCAAATCATGCCGAGATTATCGCACTCCATGAAGCAAGCAGAGAATGTGTATGGTTGAGATCAATCAGACAACACATTCAATCAAGCAGCGGAATCAATGTTAACACGGAGCCAACAATCCTTTAKGAAGATAATGTTGCATGTGTCGCTCAAACGAAGGAAGGATATATCAAAAGCGATAGAACCAAACATATCCCTCCGAAGTTCTTCTCATACACCCAAGAACTTGAGAAGAATAAAGAAATTGAAGTCAGATACGTCAGATCATGCGACRATGCTGYAGATCTCTTCACAAAATCACTACCCACCTCGATGTTCAAGAAACATGTTCACAACATTGGAATGCGTCATCAACGAGACATATGAGATGACGTGACCTTTATTCGAGGGGGAGCTTGCGTGTTGTACTCTTTTTACCTTATCAGGTTTTATCCCACTGGGTTTTCCTATAAGGGTTTTTAACGAGACAACAAAGGCGTTAAGCAGAAAAACGCAACGCAAGTGACATTGGTCTCCAAGGGGGAGTGTTGTAAATGTCAAAAGTTAGGCAGCAAAATTTGACTCTCTTCCATCAAATTTTGCGTGTATAGGTGGAGTCCACTGTCACTATGCGTGCACAGTAAACTCCATCCTATAAATAAGATGCTTGCGACGTTGTAAAAAACATATATTCAATACAATAAAAAACACATTCTTCATAATAATATTCTCTCTTTTATATATCGATATACCCGAGTTCCACGGATACGATAAATTTATTTCGGTAATATAACTATATATATAAACACCGTTTTTATAACATATTATAATTTTTATAATTTTAAACTATTGAAAATGCTATATATAATAGTGAGAAATTACCGAGAATCTTGGAGGAGATAAATTTGGCGATTCAAAGTGAGATTTTGTTAGATTCGCAAGCTCGTTTCAGGTGTGATGGTTTCACGGCCGTCATTACCGGCGGCTATTGCTGGTGGTGAAAGCGTGGGTCTTTTGGCTGGTGTGACTGATTCGATGGCTGCTGAGAGTAATTTGGTGCTCGTGGTGGTGCCTGTAACAGAGGTGATGTTGTATCAGAGGCTCCTCCTCTTTCGGCTCAGTTTCCAGACATCGATTTACTATCTATGGAGAGAGAAAAACACACAAATCCACAAGCAAACAAGTCTTCCCGCATGGCAGCTTGCTAGAGTAATCGACAAGACGATCAAAAACAGAATTTTCCACCTTCCGATATGCAGAAAATACAAAATACAATAACCTTCTTCAAAGTTGATACATATATAGCCAATTTAGTTCGATAGATATGTCACAGCTCGATATTGGGATTGCTTCAGACTTGTAATAACTTTATTTTTTTATTTCAATAAATTTAACATTCCACCAAAAAATATTAATAATAATAATAAATAACAATTTATAAATAAAAAATAATGAAAGGAAAAAAAAGAAACAAGTCGGAATCTGATGCAGATTCTCTAATGGTTAATGTAAGGTGGTTTGAAACCGGTTTCAAGTAGATTACAATGACCATCTCTTCAAAAAGATGAATTTTCGTGATGAATTTTCAAGTCGAACGTCGTTTGGTCGAGTGAATTCTTCAATGGGTAAGTAGGCTCTATTTTGGTGCACTCAGGTATGTCTTCACATTAATCTGGCTGACTGGCTCGAGCATTTTTCATTCCACCTGAATAGAGTCTTTTAGGATGGTATTTCTTATGAATATCCAATCTTAGGACATTTTGATTATCCAATGTTGATTTGGGAAAGTCTCTTTCTTTGTGCTGGATCTAGGTGGATTAGACCGTGTGAATACTTGTTCGGGTTGCCCTTCTTCGTGTGTGGTATTGATGACCGTATGATACCCTCAATTTTCTCTTAGTTTTATCCTCAAATTGCATAACTTGTAGATAGAGAAGGCAAGTTAGAACTTCATATTAGTAGAGGGCTTAGGGAAGTACCTCGAGTTTGATGTTGGTTCGATATTAGGGTTCATAAAATTTCTCTAATGGAATAGAGTTAGAGATTCGTCTCTCCAAAACTTATAGAATTCTAAAAGTTAAGTTTGAGAATTAAAATATAGCGAGATTAAAAGCGGGCCCAACATGTACTATTATAGGCATGAGTCGGTTTTAGGTCAAAACATAAAGTCTCCGAGGCAAAACAGAAAATTCAAAACCTTTTCCTATTTTTGTTGCGAGAAGGTTGTCGATCAACACCAACAGAGGTATCTATCAATGCATATAAGGTTTTCCATCGATTTTTTCCAACAGTAGTGTTGCCTCATCTTGCCTTTGAAGGGGCTATCGATTGATGCCATAGGGACTTTCGATCGACATTATTATTTCCAATAGTTTTATTCGATTTTGCTCCAAAAACTCCTTTTTTTTTTGCCAATCATTCTATTACTTAAAATGATAGGAAATAAAAAAAAATCATTAAAACACCGAAAACACATTAAAAACAGAGTAAAAAATGGTAAAAATCATGACGTATCAATATCTTACAAGTTTATTTAGTCTGTGTAATAGCATGATTCTCACCTATTTATTTAAAATTTGCGTTACATAATCAATCAATAGAAGAAATAACGACATCAATTTTATTTTACTAAGTTCGTTATTGTATATTGATTTAGTATAGTCATAACATGTTTTTTAAATATAGAGAAAAAATGGCAAAAAAAACATAGAGAAAATAAAAGGAAAAAAAATGAACAAGACAGAAGTATAGTAAAAGAAAATTATAAATTATCATGCTCGATTACCATTGCCCCTCTCCATGTCTCTCCGGAAGCCACATCGACAGGAACGAGCATTGACATTGGACCTGTGCACACGAAGTAATGTTGCTTCCCATACTTGTCCCACATCGATCCTGGGGATCCCACATACATCTCTTCGAACCCTATCCTGATCATCCTGAAGAACAATCCTCTTCCCTGCAAAATTAAAATTCCAAACTCATCAGATTTTATTGAATTCAAAGTTAGTGTTAGAAAATCTCCCTTAGGCAATAAACTGAGATCCAATATAATATAAGTTAATTAAATTAGTTTTTGAATTGAAAGTTTTGTAAGACATCGTAAGATAAAACAAAACTTAAAAGAGTAACATATAAGAAACATACTCAAATATTTAGTCTTTACCAATTGATTTTGAATACAAAGCTCATGAACTTCGACATCGATCTAGTTAGTTATGTATTTGGATGTGACATCCATATTTAACATTGAGATGCAATATCAAGATTCAACATCTATTGTTGTTCGTTTCTAAAATAGATTTTTGTTTCTTAATGTTGTATTTTTGGATACACGTTTTTTTTTTTTTTTTTGTTCTTTGTGAGTTTGGTAGGAAATCTCAAAAAGTTATAAAAATTATGACAGTGATGATTTCAATAATAAAAATGCCATTTCGCATTGATAGCGTCAAAATGCTTATTTACAATTTTAGCACCAAAACATAATTCTACAATTTTGGGGCCCATCTTTTGATATTTTGGCGATAAAACATGATCCAATTTTGGGGCATGCTACTTGATAGCAAAAACGAGATTTTGATATAGGGCCTGTTTGTTTTCACATTGAGATGGTTCTCTGAATGAAGATTAGAACTGATGTTTGTTTAGTGTCTAAAATGAACATCATCCAGATGAACCATCTCAATGAGTTATAAAAATTTTAGGTAAAAATTTTAAATTCATCTAATTGATCCAAATTAGATCATTTGAATGGAGATGAATCAGTCAAAATAGCCAATACCAAGTATATCTCTCACTAAATAAAAAATTACAAAATACCTTAAATCCAAATATTTTTCCGCCAATTTTCTGCTAAAACCACAAGTTCACATTTCTCCCGCCAAAAACACGAGTCCGCGTTTTTCCCGCCAAAAACACGGTTTCACAATTTTTCCGCAATAAACACGAGTTCACATTTTTTCCGCTAAAAACACGGTTTCAAAATTTTCCATCAAAAAACACGGTTTCACACTTTTTCCGGCAAAAACACAGTTTTCCCGCCAAAAACACAAATCCGTATTTTTCCGCCAAAAATACGAGTCCATATTTTCCCGCCAAAAACACGAGTCCGCATTTTCCCGCCAAAAACGTAATTTCATTATTTTCCCGCCAAGAAACATGATGACAAAATGATAATATATGATGATAAATTATTAATTAGTTATTTTTATATTTATTGTTATTAAATTATTAATTAATTAATATTTTTATTTTTATTGATCAACTCATTTAACTATTATAACCATCAAATTAATTGGATTTATAGGTTAATTTATAAATGTCAAAAATAATAATTTGAAAAGTATTTAGTAGTAAATATATTTTAAATCAAGAATTAAAATTAATATGATTAAGGTTAAGATTAAAAATATGATTAGATTAAAGTATGAGTATATTAGTCATTTTCTTATTAAAAATATTTAGATGGAGATGAAGATTTACAAAAACTAAACAAACAAACAAATGTTCATTGTGATGGATTATCTAGATGAAAACTCAAAATGGAAACAAACAACATTTAAATAGACTATCCAAATGGAGTATTTGGATGAAAATATTAGATAAAGAAACAAACAGGTTCGTAGTGTCAAAATGTGATTCATCATTTTTAGGAGCATATGAATTTACAAAAAAAAAGATATGATTTATTAGTACTTCATGAGTTGGAAAGTTATTTTGGTATATTTTTTAAAGAGTTTTGGTGCAGATTTGCATCCAAAACATTTTTTTCTTTTTCTTCTATGTATATGGTGCAACATGGAATATAAATACCTAATCGATGTTGCATCCAAATGCAGAAACGAATGGTACCATAATATCATACTGAGAGTGACATGAATATACCTGATCTATGGTTTCAAATTTAGAAGGTGGAGTGTTATAGACAGCTTTTAATCTCTCAGCTGGAGGAGCACCATATATTCTACTCATCTTTTTCTCAAGAAGTGTAATCACAGAATCTTCTACTGCCCAAGTCCCCGGCTTCTCCCCTTCTCCCGACCCAAACCACCCGGAAGAGTCCGCCTTCATTGCCTCTGTAGGAGACAAGAGCTCAAAAGGCGATGACAAAGGAGGGTTGGGGCAATAAGAGCATCCCTTTAGTCCTTGAATTCCAGCCCCACTCCGTTTCTTGAACCTCAAGTAACTCATAATCCCCGGTTTAAGGGTAACCGGTTTGCGTCCATTGTTCTTCACCACCAGAGCTGTAGCCATGCTTACTGGGTAGAGAGAGACGATATATGTTATGTCGAGAAGCCCTGCCGTACAGCTCAGTTCGATCTGAGAACGTTCACAAAGATTTCATCATTGTGTGGACAAGATTTGATATATTGGGGGGTATAGAATCAATCACCTGAAGAGCATCAATAGCGTCTGAATCAGTATCTTTGACACTCCAATCATATCCTGAGATTACTGAAGACCCTCCTTTTGGTCCAGTAGCTTCTTCTTCTCCGTTTACGATAACAACACCAACCCCACCTCTGCTCTCATCACCGTCAACTGTGTAAAGGACTTCCTCAAATCCTTCGTCTTTCCAGTATACCTTTGGCTTATATGAAACTACATGAGCATCTGATAGACTCAGCTTTAACGAACTTCCATTTCTGACCTTAAGCTCCACCATAGGAATGTTGTTTGATTCCGAGAATTTTATGCCTTTTCGTCCGAATTTATCTTCAAGCCTCTCAATTACTGTCTGTGTCTGAGGAGCTGAAATTGAACTTCTTACGGCTTTTGGTTTTGGGAGAGAAGAAAAAGAGATAAGAGAAGCCATTGATGGAGAGTAAGGAGAAGAAAAGATAAGACGAGTGAAGTTTGTAGTGCGCTAAAGGCTAATCTTTTTCCCAACTTTGTTTTTCTGTCGTTTTCTTGCACTCTTTTCTTTAGCCTGTGGTTGTCCTTCTACATTACACAATATTACCCAGAAAATAATTGTTGGATTTTAACTCATAGTAAACAAAGCCATATTTGTTTTTTTTTTAAGTTATAATTTATACAAATTAGTATTATACCCCTAAATCGGGTTATATATTTTTAAATGTAAGTGATATCAATAGAAACACGGTAGCACATATGGTAAACTCTCCTCATGCGATCCGAGCAACTATGATTCGAAACTCAGATCCGTGATACAATTGGGTAATTACTAGTTGTACCGAACATCTAGGAATAACTAACTACAACGGGAGGTGATACCGTTGTATCATTGAGTACAACTGATACCTATTTCTATTTAGTTGTACCTAAATCAAAAGTATTTTTGTGTTTTCAATGAAGTGAAAGACGTAGTGAATAAGAAGGGGCAAAACTAGCTCTGGGCAAAAAAAACAGGAACCGAATAACCGAACCGAAAAATGAGAACCGAACCTCGAACCGACAAAATACCCGAAAGGGTACTAAACATTTATACCCGAAGACTGGAACCCAATCCGAACCGAAACGAGAACCGAATGGGTATCCGAAATACCTGAAATATAATTATATACCTAAAATATTAATTAAATTTAGATTTGATATAAATCAATTACCCAATATTACAATTACAAATTCGAAGATTTCAGTTATTTTTAGACCAAAATAAACAAAATACTTAAAATAATCAAAATATCCGAAATATTTTAGTTATATTTGTCAAAATTTAACCAAATTTATTTAAATTTCATATTTTTTATTTTTTTTCTCAATATTTCGGGTATCTGGAACTGAACCAAACCAAACCAAACCGATATTTTAAAATACATGAATGGGCACTAAAGTTCTCTACCCAAAATATCCGAACCGAACCTAATACTGGAATGTCCAGGGTCAGGCAAAATTGATTGAGTTTATTACATCCAATGCCACAAATTTTAAAAAAACTTTTAAGAAATGCCACATTAATAAAACCTTTCAAAAAATGTCATATTGTGTAATGTGCCTTTAAAACGAAATGACCATTCTACCCTTCCTTCTTCTCTCCCTTCTTTCTCCATTTTCTCAACTATTTGAGTTACGCTTCCGAGAGAAACCTTATCTCACACACAGTTCAAGACCATTTTCTAATCAACTTGCATCGCTCAGTCTTCTTCATCTGCCAAACTTCGTACGAGTCGCTGCTTCCCCAATGCTTTCTATGTATATACCATCATCTACGTTTATTTTCTCTGTGTTTGACGTTAAGAGATATAAGGGGGGGAGGGAGAGAGAGAGTTATGGGTATGGCTTTGATGATCCGAAACACAGCTTCATGGCGAGCAATGGCTCCGATCTCCAACGATTTAGGTGGTTTGAGATCTATGTCTTCATGGTGGAAGAGCGTTGAGCATGCTCCTAAAGATCTGATCCTCAGAGTTACCGAAGCTTTTCTCGCTGATCCTAGTCCTGATAAAGTTAATGTTGGTGCGGTGAGTCTCTCTTTCTGTGTTTTCCCTTGTTACTACTATAGATCTTACGGATTTTGCTTTTTCCTTTGGAGGATATTACGAGTTTCTGAAATGATATCAAAATTGAGGTCTTATGGATAAACAAGAATTGAGATTTGGTGTTTTAATCCATTGTGTTGAAAATTTAGGAGTTTCTGCGTTGGCTTTACTTTTGGTTGATGAAGCTAACCTCTATTACTTACTTATGTGTTAAATTGGCTAAATTTACTTTAGGGAGCATATAGTGATGATAATGGCAAGCCTGTTGTCTTGGAATGTGTCAGAGAAGCAGAGCGAAGACTTGCTGGGAGCAGTTTCATGTAAACGTTCTCTTTCTCTCCCAAATGAGCTACCGTCAAGTCTTCTCTATTGATTGACATGGAAAATATTGATTGTCAAGTTTTGAAATCTTCTTCAGTAAGCTCGAATCAGAATCTTAACCAAAATAATACGTGTGATTTACGATATAACCTTAAATATCGAGGTCTTATTAGCTATCCCTTTTCATGATGTCTACTTTCCTGCTTTTTCTGGAATCAAAGAGCCTCTATTTACTCTTTCAAATATGGTTATGTTCGCTTTGTAATACGAGTATTGTAACCTCATTTAATGTAAATTCCAGGAAATAATCGCATGTCGGAAGATGTCCGCATGTCGAAGATGTCTGCTTTTAAATTTTGCTTACTTATCTTCTCCTTTGATTGTGTATGCATCAGCGCATCACTAGAGCATGACACACCGATCAATCTCTCCTCCTACGTAGCTAGAGCTTAACGCACGAATCGCATACAAAGAAAAGAACTACAAATAGATGATCTTCCACAAGGTTTGCATGATGAGGAAGCGTGAACAAATACCTCCTCCACAACAACCCCAAGCTGTCGCTGAACGACACTTGGCGATTACAACCACCGATCAATTCTATGCCAATCGCAGCATCCGTATTCCGCAGGAATGACTTTCAGCCGAAGCCCGCTTCACTCTTGACAGACCCTTTCACCACCTCTCTCATGAGCACCCTATGGATCACATCGAGAAATTCGCGACTTGGCACGATGAAGACAATGAGCACTCACAGAATACCTCTTTCAGTTCTTTCCATACTCTCAGCAGTACCTCAACAGCCTACCTCCTGATCTCTCACTACTGAACGGACAGAACATTCCTCGAACAATTTCTACGAACGAGATCGAGATCTCGAACAAGATCTCTCAATTTTCTCTGTCGAACAAGACAAGCTGCTCGTGAGATTCGATCCTACCAGACTGTCCGCATCACTGCTCAAGTTCAGCCGATCTTTTACGTATGATTGACATGCGATCGATGGCATCGATTCCCGCAAGAACGGAACTTCAACACTAGGTTCCAACCGATGCCTAAGTCGATCAGAACCATGCCTGAAGCAAAGCACCAAGATTGAAATGAAAAGGCCGCTAGTTGATTTTGCCGCCAGAGCCGAGGTTCAGCGGTTAGACACGACGCACAACCTCTGGGAAACACAAGAAGACTGCACATTTCTGAGAAATAGGAACATCAAGATGAGGAGATGTTAACTACATTGGTGGTTCTGGTTTTCGTTTCTACAATAACAACCAAGTTTTCAACAACAATCAGCAAGGTAAAGTTCGAGGCAACCAATCTGGTTTTGCCACTCACTCCTCAAAACCACTTCAAAGCAGTGATTTTACTCGCCATACAATTCATCTTACCAACCGCATTCTCCGAGGTCAGTGAGAAGCACGAGATCCTCGAACAAATTCTCATAGGACAAGAAAAGATGATCGGATTTCAATGTAAAAGCTGGATAATTTATACACCGATCATAGAATCGACGCCTCAAATCCATCAAGATCGAAAATCAAATACTGATATCAAATCAGTGAAAGATAGTCAACCACAAAGACACATGTCAATGCAATCACCTCGAGCCAGGTAAGAGGATTTTGGTACCGAGATGACTATGTCCAGATTCAGCATATACTAATCGATACCCACCTGTATCGACGATCGATTTCCCAAGACCTCCGTATTCAAGGTTAACAAGACGAAGATAAGAATTCTGACATTCCACGAGTATCGATCGACACTCCCCTACCCGTGCCGATCGACACCAACCCGCAGAGATGATACAAAACTCCAGATCGATCGACACTCATCGTTTGGCCGATACCCTTCGCAGCAATCAATAACCGAGAAAAGGTGACAGATGGTCGAGGAACGGCATATAAACCAAAGCTCGAGGCATTGAATCTGCCGCGTAAACTCGAGACTAAATCGCTCGACCGCATAGCCGTGAGAAGACAAGAGGGTTTCTTCCAGGAAGACCGAAGATCCAAGAGCCTATCAACGCCATAAGTCTAAGAAGTGGAAAAGTGGTAAATTCAGAGTTGCACTAATACTAAAAATCCGATCTTCTTGAGACGATTTGAAATGACTGAAAATCCCAGTAGTCGACGACACCATCCCGGATCGATCGATACCAGAGCCAAGGAGGATGTCAACCTGCAAAGAAAGTGGTCTATGTTCTAAATTGCCTCTATCCTATTATTCCCAAGCGAAAGAGAGGAGCGGAGGCTGCTAAGCAAGTTTTTCAAAAATATGGTCAGACTCCTGCTGATACACCACCACCGCCGGATAGGACAAAGAGAAGCACCTGTGAAATTTTCGCCCACGCTCCATCTCTGAGTAAACTTCATGAGCCTCGTCACCTGCCACTGGCCAACGCCATGCCAGGCGCAGAGAGAAGTTGATAGAGATCTCCTAACACGCTCTCACATACGCGATTCTTCTAACTCCCCTTACGCTACAATTATCGATTTACCGTTAAGGAGATCATTCGATTCCTACTGATTTTCAGGTTGTGGAGATGAGCCAAGGATCCAGGGTGCCCTTGATTTTGGGAAGACCATTTATGGCTACTTGTTAGCGCCGATCATGGACACAAGAAGAGAATCTCTTTCTCTTGCATTGACGGAGCGCCTTCTCGATGTCATTCTCCTGGAGGAGCACCGCATTATGCATCACACATCTCCCGCGAGACTCGATGATAATCGGCTTCGATGAGTCTTATGATGAACCAAAAAGTCGCGAGCATGTTTCAAATGAACCCCAACACACAAGAAAGTTGTGGAGAAGACCAAGAAAAAGCGACGAGCAAAAGAAGATCAACAGTCGCTAATTTCACTGATTCCTCGAGGTGTGATGGAGATTCATCGAATATGGGGGTAAGTGCAAGTGGGCACCTCGAAACCTTTCTGGGTTAGAGTTCTCATTCCCTGAGATGAAAGAGAAAGAAGAGGATATGATGAGCAAACTTTGAAGCTAGACAGTTTGAGCTTATCTCGGAGTGAGTCTCTCACCTGTCTGATGATATCTTAGTCAAAGTCAAGCTCGTGACAAACAAGCGCTTAGTGGGAGGCAACCTACCAAGTCTATAAATATGAGTTTTTGTTTTTGTGTTTGTTGTGTCTTGTAATCAGGTCGAAGAAGGATGGCTTTACACCACCTTGGTATCGATCCACCACCTTGGTATCGATCGACATCACCTTGGTATCGATCGACACCACCGCTCTATGGTAACACCTCTTGTTCTTGACCTATTTCGTTTTGTCCTTTAATTTCTTTCACCTTCTCTGGCTTGATAAACACTGGGGAGTGTTGTTTAAGTCTGGGGAGGTAGCATCTATTATGTGTTCATTTTGAAAAAAAAAAAAAAAAAATGATTTTCGTGTCAAAACAACTTAGAGATTCCTCGATCGTCGGTTTGATGTGCTGGTTTTGCTTTTGAGTGCATTGTTACAGGTCAATATCCGTTCGACTAATGAAAAAATCCAGGTAAACCAGCCACAATTCATGGATTGTTTCCAACAAGTCACAAGTTTTAGCCAAATTTACTTCATCAATAAGGTAAATGTCAAAGAGCTTGATTCATCATTCATTACCTAGCTAAGGAACTATTGTGTATGAAAGAAATGGTGATCTCCCCCGTGATAAGTATCTGGATATCAGGTAGAACCGAATTCGGTAAGCTAACATCAATACTGCCGTCTCGAACCTTGATTTGTATATGCTAAAAAAAAAAAGAATCAATAAGAACTGGATACATGAGAGGGTGCCGAATTCGGTTAACACTATCAATACTGCCTCGAACCTTGATTTAGATATGCTAAAAAAAAAAAAAAAAAAATCAATAAGAACTGGTTGTGAAATAAGTCTGGGGAGTTAAATACCAAGAAAAAGTTGAATGAATTGTTCCTTAGCTATGGTATTGTGACCAAAGAATCTAGAAAGTTCGTGGACATTGATTTTAGCGATGAAACTTGATGATAAGCTTGGATGAACACTTAGCGGGGTCATGAGTGAAGTCGTGAAGCTGGGAATTCCGATGGAGAAGTACATGGAGGTTAGATCTGAAGCTGATCAGCAACAGGGCGCTTGGGAAAAGGGATCATTTACATGATTTCGGTACCAGATCAGATCTCTAAGGTTTTTCAAACCTCTTTCTCTCACTTAGTTTCTGTTTTGCTTGAAAGCAAAAAGCTAAGTCAGGGAGTTGATATATCATGGATTTTACCCGCTTAGCCATGATATAAGTCGTTTATCGAGTCTTTCTAGTGCTTTTTCTATCATTTTAGAGTCTTTTCGTTTTAGTTTGGGACGAAATGGAGATTTTGGAGACATTTCGGAGCCTTTTTGGAGCAAACCAAGAAAGTACTCGTTTTTCAGTATCGATCGACACCATCATGGTATCGATCGATACCACGAATCAACGCAGAAGAGATTTTCAAGGAAGCCCATAAGTCCAATACTTTCCCTTATTTACAGAAGCTCGTGCTTTTTTTTAAGCAAACCTTACTTTTAGTCAGGGACGGACTTTGAGACTTTACTTTGAACTTTGATTCTTGAGAGTTTTGTGAGGGAATCCAAGACTTTGTTCATCATGAGAAGATCCCGAACCCTTGTTTTATTCTTTGTTTAATTTCATGATCTATTCGTTATGTTATTTGTTTCATCTATCATGTCCGAGTCTCATTTTGTTCGGGTTTTCTCATATGGATTTCTCTGATTTATGATAATTGATTTGTTAGGTTCAAAATCTGAATAATTCTTCACCATATGTTGTTCTCAAAGCTATTTCTAACCGATCACTTAGATAGAACCAGATTAATCGATTAGGCACGCGCTGCAAGTAATCGATAAAACCTGGGTGAGCAATTGGATTATCTGATTTGGTTTAATCGAATTGTGAACATATCAAACTTGAATTGATTGCTGGTTTACTGTGTAGGATTTAAAGAGATTTGGAATTTTAGACTTTAGACTTAGTTAGTTTTCAGCGACAGTTAAGTTAACTATACGTGTTTGAGTTCAAGAACGCTTAATGAATTGAACCTTAATTGATTAATTGTTATTTATCATTGATTTCCTGAGAGTTACCCGAGCCTAATCCTTCGACTTGAATTAAAACAATCATATTTCGATCACCTATTTTACTGTTTAACTGTGATTTGCTTATTAATCTTCACTAAGTTATTTATTGTGTGAATTTTTCTTGAGTTGTTCTTTCGATATATCAACAACTGCTTTAGTACTTTTAGGGTATTAATTTGAGCATATCAGACAACGCACGGAAGGTTATCATGCCCGTACTGTCAAGATAACACAAATGCGTTCCAACTGAAGCACGGACGCAAAACGTCTTGGTTTGATTGTCATAGGCAATTCCTACCAAGAGATCATCCTTATTGTCGGAGCACCACATTGTTTAGGAAGAACTGGATAGTAATTGATGGTCCACCTCCTGAGTTAGATGGACAATATTTGTTGGATCAGTTCAGAGATTTTAGTGCAGATAGTACTGTTGATTGTGGTGGTAACGGGCATCATCCTGTTGATGGTTATGGTAACGTACATAATTGGGATAAGAGGAGTATTTTCTAGGATTTGCCTGATTGGAAGGACCATCTTTTGAGGCATAATCTGGATGTCATGCACATTGAAAATAATTTTTTCGACAACATTATGAACACCGTTCTCAATGTCCAAGGAAATATGAAGGACAATCTGAAGTCTAGATTGGACTTGCCAGACATTTGTTCTCGTAGAGCACTACATGTGAAAGGGAACGGGAAGCCTTCGGTCCCGGCTTTTCGTTTGGATGAACCTTCAAAGGCCGCGTTTTTTGACTTGATTGCCGAAAGTGTTAGATTTCCGGACGGATACGCATCTAACCTTCGGAACTGCGTTGATCATGGAGAAGGTAAGTTTACTGGGATGAAGAGTCATGATTGTCATGTGGTGATGCAGCGCCTCCTTCCATTTTCCTTTGCATATCTTCTACCACGTAATGTCCACGAAGCAATTGCAGGTATACAATCATTAAATTAATTTTTAATGACTTTACACAATACTATAGTAATAATTTATTTATTCATTTGTTATGCATATTATGCAGGGATTGTTGCCTTTTTTCGAGATATATCTTCACGGTCTCTTACATCAGACGAATTAGTGGAAAAGGTAAGAAGCGGAGACTTTCAGCACAGGAGCGAGATCATTTACACCTGTATATTCTTACAAACTGCGACGGCATTGAAGAATATGAGAGGTATTATATTGATCGATTTATTTTACTTATTGGTTCTTTGATTATATATATGTTACCGTGATGATCTCTTCAATCTCACATGATGTATATGGCATATCAGCATTTTGCATTTCCGAATAAAACAGAGGACGAGCTAATGTAGCTCAAACAGGAAAAGTTCGGACGTTGGTTAAGAGATTATGTAGGTGTTTTAATTGCTTTTTTTTATTATCATATATAATGAATGATTTATTTTACTAAGTTTAGATTTTATTCGTGCAGGTCACGAGAGAGAAGGCTAACGGACAAAGATTTCCCACGTGGTTAGAAGAAATTGTGCGTTTTCCACTAGCAAACGTACAATCACATGTGATGTATAGCACACGGGGGTATGCTTTTAAGATTATTCGGGATGATAGGAGTACGACAACTTCAGATTACGATGTATCTACTCAGTCCGGTGATCTTTTATATTATGGTGTCGTACGTGAGATTTTTGATGTTCAATACCCGCGAATGCTCGGTTTGAGATGCGTTGCATTTTTATGCGACTGGTACGACCCATTAGTAGGAAGCAGTGTGCGACACGACCAATTTGGTGTTACATCAATACATAGCAGAAGGCGACTCCAGAATTACGAGCCATGCGTACTTGCTTCACAAGCAGACCAGGTTTGTTTTTTTCTTTTATGTTAATTTTTAATTTAGTATTTTTGAATTTCCGTGGTTAAATTTTTATCTAACTTTATTACATGGTCTAGGTATGCTATATTCCCTATCCTCGGGTGACAAACAAGCAAGACTCGTGGGTTACAGTCACATCGATAAACTCGAGAGGTAGGGTGTATGGGATGTCCGATCATGAACCCCTCCAACAAAGCTCTGTAGATTTGGGTTCAATCGAGCATTCCCTTGAGGTCGACCTTGTTGTTGATTTCACCGTACACGCGGACGATCGGGTATTTGAGGATTCAGAGGAAGAATTTGAAGAATTTGGAGAAACTTTCGATTCAGGAGAATCAGATAACTCATCATCGGATTCAGAGTAGTTTTATAAACTTTGAATTGTAAAATATGTACTTGTAGTTGTACTAGATATTTGTTATGTGGAACGTATTAGTTATGTGTAATGTACTTGTAATACGTAAATTAAATATTTTTTAAAATGGTAAGTACTTTCCGACGGAGTTCTGACGGATACAGTGTTAAACGAAGGTTTAGACAGTCCAGACAGTCTAGACAGACCGAAACCAGTTTTAGCCGAAGAAAGTATACATCCGTCGGAAAGTTCCGACGGAGTACTGACGGATACAGTTTTAGCCGAAGGTTCAGACAGTCCAGGACAGACCGAAACCAGTTTTAGCCGATGGAAGTATATATCTGTGGGAAATCCTTCGGAATTTTCCCACGGCTTTCCGAGGGATGTATAAAAATGTGGTTTAGGGTATAGGGTATAGGGTATAAGTTGTTTTTAAGAAAATGGTTACAAACACTTGTATGATGTATATACAGTAGTTTGAACTTGTAATATTTCAAAATTAATGTGTTATATAGAATTTAGAAAATTTGATGGAAATGTTTATATAGGGTATAATATAAAGTATAGTTGATTTATGTTAAATGTATAGCTTTTGATATTGTATAACTTATACACTCATGGAAAGTCTTTAACAATGGTGTATTTATTATTTTTTGAATTAAACATGTAAATTAGGGTTCCCTAAATCATATAACCTAAACCCTAAACCTTAAACCCTAAATATACCCTAAAACCGTCGGAAATCTGTCGGAAATGTCCGACGGATTCCCGACGGATAATATATTTATGACGCGTGTCTGTTGACTGGCCAATAGCAACACATGCAGAGAATATACGGTATATTCCCCTATTCGTCGGAATTCCGTTAGAAATTTTCGACGGATGTTCGACGGTTTTAGAGTATATTTGGGGTTAATCGATCCGCGGGAAATTGGACCGCCTAAACGAAAAAAAACTAATGTTCCGACGGATTTCCGACGGATATTGCCGTCGGAAATCGGAATAAATCCGCAGAACGATCTGCTTCTTCTTCATTTCTCTCTTTTCTTTCTCTCTCTATAAACGATTTCTCTCTTCTCTCTCTCGATTTCTTACGAAAAAACGCCTAAAAATCTTCAATCTCTCCTCTTAATCCTCTTCTATCCTTCAATCCTCATGGATCACAACATGTAAGTTCCTAAATCCACCTCCTCTATCTTTCAATCCTCACTAATTTTCATTGTTAGAATTGTTAGATTAGTTTTTAGAATTTGTTAGATTTTTCGAATGAAATAATAGGGTTTATGAGATTAGAGAATGGTATTTAGAATTTGTTAGATTTTCGGAATGAGATAATAGGGTTTATGAGATTAGGGAATAGTATTTAGAATTTGTTAGGTTTGTTAGAATTTTTGTATAATTTAGTATATAGAATTTTAGGATTATATAAAAGGTTTTTGTAATTTTAGGATTATATAATTTAAGGATTACATAAAACATTTTTATATATAAGGTTGTTCGTTTTGATTTTTAGAAAAAGATATAAAAAGGTATTTTTATATTTTTAGAATTAAAAAAAAAATTTTTGTATATTTTTGGGTTTAAAAAAATTATAAATGATTTTTTCAGAATTTATTACTAATTTAAAACTTTTTGTAATTTATAATTTTAGATTTAGTAATTTAGAGGTTTGTTAAAACACGTTTTTATAAATATTATTAAAAATATATAAAAAAATGTTTTTATTAAACTGTTTTGTATAATTATATTAAAAACATTTTTCTAATTTTTTAAAAATTTTATGAAATTTTAGGATTTTTGTATTTTTTTGGGAATTTTTGAATTTTTTTGGAACTTTGGGGAAATGTTTTTGAATTTTTTCAATTTTTCAATTTTTTTAGTTTTTGAAAAATTAAAGAATTTTTTAAAATTATTAGAAATTTAAAAATTTTTGAAATTTTTGGGAATTTTGAAAATTTCAAAATATTCTAAATTTTTCGGGAAATTTTGTATTTTTCTTCAAATTGTGGATATTTTTTTTAATTTTCGTAAGTACTATCGATTTTATTGTTTTTCCCACAGGAGTAACGAGGACGCGCTACAGTTGGACGGCAGCTCCCAAGGTCGCCGTTCTCGGGCCACGCCTTCTGGCGGATCGAGCTCGGGAACTCAAATCCCAGAGTCCAAGCAATCCGCAGCTCGGAGCCGGATTAACTTCGAGGACCTAGTCCAACAGCCCAACCGGAGCCATTGCCTCCGTCTCGACCCGAAGTTTGAAGACAGGACTTGGTAAGTGAAATTTGATTGTTATTTCAATTTTTTAAGATTTTGAATCTAATTAAAGAGACTTAATTCTTTTTTTAATTGTTTTCAGGTTTAAGTTGTTGCATGAGATCACAAAGGCGATCTTACGGATGATCCACAACATGTTGGACAAACAACACGAGAAGTACTCAAACATCCCGAAAGACGAGAAGGACTTGTGGCACCGGAGTTTCGCTGTAAGTAAATTTTCTATTTGTATTCTTTTTTTAGTTTTTTAGTCAATTTTATTTTCGAATACTAACATTATGATTTTTTTTATAATGTAGCAAGAGTTCACGTGGCAGCCTTCCCTTACGGGGCAAGTACTTGCCTAATTCGACAGGTATGCCGCGCTTTCGTACTCGAACTACATATATGAATGGAAGCAGAAGTGGAAGTACGGCAAGGACCGCCGAAGGACCTCGATGCCGACGTCTGGAAGGGCTATCCGAAGACGAAGAAGCTATCCGAAACAAACACGAAGAACCGAAGAACGAACGAGGAGGGAAGGGGATGTACATTCACAACGGCGACGCAAAGACCGTCGAATGGGCAGCAATGGAAATGGTCAGTCTAATTTCAATTTTTAATTATTAATTTCGTGTTTATTATTATTTACTTAACAACATTTTATAGGCGAAAAGAGACGGGGTAGCTCCCGACTACCTTTGAATGATCGAGCAGAGGCACAGCAACAAAAAAATTGGTGTGATCCAGGATCCCGGCATGCGTGACCTCGTTGAGACGTGCAAGAAGAAGAAGGTGGACCGGGAACGAGAAGTTGGACTCTCGCAGCTCACTCTCGATGGTTCGTCGTCCTCGAACGAGTTATCCCGGGAAGAGATCAACGACATTGTCCTCAATGTAAGTGTCTAATTGTTTTCAATTATTATTTTTTTTCAAAATTTCATTACTAACATTATTTTGATGTTTTATTTTCATAGGAAACTCGGAAAGTCAAAGGGCGATTCGCTGGATTAGGCGAACTTTCGACTCAGGAATCGTCTTCTTCCATTCATTAGTTTCCTTCGGGGTACAGAGCCGAGATCGAGAGGCTCACCTAAACGGTGAAAGAACGTGTCGCGGAGGTCGAGGAGCTAAAGTCCGCATACACCTCAACCCAAAACCAGCTCACCTCAACCCAGACCCAGCTCACCCCTTTGCAGCAGACCATGAAGGCCGCCTTTCCTCATCTTTTTCCACCCGACGATCCCGATAATTCTCCTACCGTTTGAATTTTTTTTTTTGAACAATAAAATATTTTGTTTAATGAATTATTTTTTAATGGTAATGAATTTCATTATTTAAAATTATGAAATTTTTTAAAAATAATTTCATTTAATTATTTATTTATTCTAATTTATAAATAAGAATTCATCGAATAAAAATCACAAATCACAAAAAAATTCAAATAGAATATCCGTCGGAACAATGGCCGTCAGAACTATTGCCGTCGGAAATCCGTCGGAACTATTACTGTCGGATATCCGTCGGAACTAAGACCGTCGGAATCCCGTAGGTATTGTTACCGATGGTTTTCCAATGGCATTCCGGCGTATACTTCCGATCAAAAACTCGTTGGAATATCCGTCGAAAATATGACCCGTCAGAATATCCGTCGGAAAAGTTGCCGTCGGTCATCTGTCGGAATACTCCGACCCTTTTCCGACGACCATGTTCTGTCGGAATAGTCCGACGGATTTCGGACGGATATTAAGTTCCGACGAACTGTAACCGACGGAAATTATCCGTCGAAAAATGGTTGTTTCCGACGGATATCTGACGGAAACGTCCGTCGGAAATCGCTTGTATTCTTGTAGTGATTAAGAGACCAAACTCAATGATGTTCTTATGCTTTCTCTCAACATGACCATTTTGTTGAGGTGTATGAGGACAAGAAATCTCATGTTTGATCCTAGATTTGGACAAATGAAAAAGAAACCTTGAGCTTGTAAAATCACCACCTCCATCATATTGAAACACTTTTTAATCTTCTTTGAATTTTGGTTTTCAACTTGAGCTTGAAACTGGTTGAAAATGTTAAAAAAGTCTGATTTTAATTTCAGAGGGAAGATCCAACTATATCTCGAGAAGTCATCAACAAACACAACGTGGTACTTGAAACCTAGCACATATGGAATAGGTGAAAGACCCCATTAATCACTATGGATCTTATCAAGAGGAGTTACATTGACAGATTCTGACAAGGCAAAGGATAGACAAGAGGTTTTTACCATTTGAAACAGTTCACATATTGGAAAATCACTCATTTTATTAACTGATATAGCCTTGGAACTACAAAGATGTTTGATAACACCAATATTTACATACTTTCATGCGATCATATAGGTTAGTTTCATAGGTTTTAACTAGCATTTAGGACTATTTTAGTGCATTTGCATTTGTTTATGTGTTTATAGGTACTTGGAGGAAATCATGCACTTTAGAGTATTTTGGAGCCACATGGAGCCATAGAGACTTTGAAGCTACTTGCTTGGGCCAAGAACATTATGGAGAAACATCTCAAGAGCCTCACAAAGGAAGCAGCGTCCCTAGCATCGACCAAGAGTGGTTGATGCCCATCCCTAGCATGCCATCGACAGGCAGCGTCGACCACACACGGTCGATGCTCTGCCTCGGACCAAACTTGAAGACGACGACGAAACCCATCGACGCAAGCATCGACCAGGAGTGGTCGATGCTGACCCAGGAGCTTGAGCATCGACCTTGGCCAGTCGATGCGAACGTTTCGAACCGAAAAAGGAAAGTTTATGACTTGGCGATTCATGAGTGGACAACTTCATTTTCTTCCTGCACAGTCTGAAGACCTAGAGGCACGACTTTGGCTCCCCAAAACAGACCTAGCACTATATAAACACATGTACCCTCTTCATAAGGAGGTTCCCACGTTTTGCACAACTTTGTAGCCACCACTTAGAGAGAAATCTCATATGTTCTTTTGTTCCTAAGTTTTATTATGCGAGTTCTTTAATTCTTCTTCTTTTGATTCTTTGCTTTACTTTACTGTTTTTACTTATTGTTTTATCATGTCTTCTATCTCATATATTTTCGTCACCTTCGGAGTTATGAGCTAGTATATGTTTTAGATCTCTAGGGTGGAGATCGATGATGGGATCTACTGATTAGAGATTAGTGTTTTCTGTTCTTAATCGATTAGCTACCTTGTATGTGTTCCTAAAGCTAGACTTACTCCCTTGGGAGTTGTCTAAGAGCTTGGCCGAAAATCACATGCGTGGCCAAGTGTTTCAGGAATTCCCTACGCCACGAGAGTGGGTAGAGGGGTTTCGGATATACATACTTGGGATTCTAGTTAATCGATAAACCTATTTTCGACTTGTCAGCTTATCTAAATTAGCATTGATCAAGTTAGTTTAGCACCTTAGGGTCTTGATGCCGCGAGAGTGGATTAAGATCTCTGAACTAAACATGTTGAAAGCTTGACTACACTGTAGAGATGCAGTGGATAGTTGGGGCGGTCAATGACGAGATCGTTCTCAATGCTTGTAAGGGTACCACGAGAGTGGGCTTTTACAGAGAGATTAACATACCACGAGAGTGGACTAATCTATATACGAAATCTCTAGAACGATAGATATCAACAAAAGGTTTTAGAACATCAATTCTCGAATTAAAAGATTTCCGGATTCGTTCTCATTTACCCTTGGGATCGTTTTCTTTATTATTGTTTAATCGTTATTTAATTTTAAGTTGTTTAATTTATGCACTTTAGTTTACGCAATTTTAATTTATGCAATTTACTTTTTTGCAATTTACATTTCCGTACTTTAATTTATGCACTCTTATTTTATGCACTTTAATTTCCGCAATTTAATTTATGCACTTTAATTGATGCAATTTATTTTCTGCACTTTATTTTTCTGCAATTTATTTTACGTAAATTATTTTATGCTATTTGATTTACGCAATTTATTTTCTGTTATTTAAATTATGTAATTTATTTTATGCAATTTATTTTAAGTATTTAATTATTGTTTACTTATTTTACGTATTTTAGAATTCAGAACAAAACCCCCAAACTCTATAATTTACCTAGATTAGATTTATTCTTGCAATCTCTGTGTAATTATTCTCAGACTCTGTGGATCGATCTTGTACGTACTACAACTACATTACTGTGCACTTGCGGTATAATCGGGTTAAACTCTCGAGGAAACTTGGTTGAAACCTGTGAAAGAAGGTGTGACTAACCTTCCGCACACTAAGTTTTTGGCGCCATTGCCAGGGACTGTAGCAATAGCCATAGAGATTTGGTCTAAATCTGAGACTAGTTTTTTTTTAATTTTCCTAATTAGTTTAATTTTTGTTTTTAATTTTCAGGTTAAAAAGGAAAATATATATATATATATATATATATAATGAACGAGTTGCTGAACTGGATGGACGAACGATGGATGCGTAGGCCGATAGCTACTCGAACAATAGGAATGGTGGACGAGCCAACAAGCCAAAGCAACGATTTTGGCATACAACTCCCATCAATGGGAGATGTCGAGTTCGAAATCAAGGTCGATTTGATTAACATGGTCCCAAAAAAAAAGTTCCAGGGTCTATCAACGGAGAACCCTATAGAGCATCTGAACTTATTTGACAAGTTGTGTGATATGGTGCGCATAAAAGGTCTCTCTGAAGACGCCCTGAAGCTGCATTTATTCCCATTCTCACTCGAAGGTGAAGCCCGTCATTGGGAGAAAAGCATTCCATCGGGGACCATGGCAACATGGAGTCAATGCCAAAAAGCATTTCTAAAGAGATTCTACTCGAGCACGAGGACAACTTACTGGAGGAACAAAATATCAAGCTTCACATCGAGCAACACCATCAACCAGGAGTGGTCGATGGTTTCTTTCTGGCCATCGAAGAGCGAGTACATCAGACAGAGCATCGACCTTACACCATCGATGCCATGTCAGGGGAAGCCATCGATCAAGCCCATCAACATAGAGAGGTCTGAAACAACCGAACCCAAATTTTTTTTTTTTTTTGCATTTCAAACCAACTTTTAAACATCAAACTAATCATGAATACATCAAGATCTCAACTCAAACTCGAATGATTAGTTTCACAAACAACACACCATAATTTTTAACACTTGAAATTATACTCTAAATTATTACTAAAATTATTTATATAAATTCTTACTCTTTTTAACTTACTAAAAAAAAAACGATTTCTTCATACATGAATTTAACACATAAATATTCATCTACTCATATTCAACCGATTTGTTAAATTCCTCCCTTAAACAATTCTTCAACTTAGTTCGACAAAATTTATTCCCATTTCACCTACTACACTAATTAAATTACCAAAATAAACTCCAATTTAAACCTCAAATAAAAAAAATCAGGTTCATCCCTTGTGTACCCATCGACAGTAAGACTCCACCCCATAATAAATTTTTTTTTATCAAGCTCACTATAATGAATTATAGACACCAAATAAAAATCAAGAATCATCACTTAATAATAAAGAACTAAATGCCTCATCCACATAACCATGATTCATACAATCAAACAATTAGTTCTCAAATACCCATTTATCTTGAACATATATCCAACAATTGTTTGGCATACATAATATCGTACTTATTTTCCTTATTCAAAACTCATGAATCTAACACCAAGAAATCATTAGACTTTTACTTTATTAAAAAATTTATTCAACATGCTCTTAAGGTTTTCATGCCATTATTCAACCAAAATATTCTTGGGTAACAACATAATCCACAAATAAAAATCGACCAAGAACATATTAAAACATCAACATAGTAATTATTTTAAATTATTATAACATCCGAATTTATGGAGCATAAATTCTATAAATTACTACAAACAAACCGAGGTTAGAATCATCCTCCTCTTCATAGCCATGATTCCACGATCAAAACTTCTCTTTACCTACATCAAAAGAGATACATAAGTATTGATAATACTTAGTGAGACAATCCTCCCATCTACAAGCTATACACACATATGTTTATAAAAATTTAACAAATTAAACATGTTACCAAATACCACCAAAACAACCATATCATGATATGCACACTCTAGAACCCAACTTGGTTCTTCATAACATTTGGTCTACACACATGAATAAAATTGTCAATATTCATAAACACATAGATAAGCTCATGGTCATGCACTCACCATAGGATTGAAAGAGATAAACTAGGAAGTTTTTGAAGCTCAAGAACAATTTTAAGAACAAAGGAAGAACAAAGAGAAACAAGAGAGATTTTTCTTTCACACTTAGCAAAATTTAAAGAGCAAAAAGAATTCTCCTTCTCTCTCTTTAGGAGTCGCACAAGAGGAGTGCACAAATGGAAAATGATTTCTTTCTTTAGTACTTAGGGAATTAATTAGAAGAAAGAAACCTCACCTCACTTAAAGAATTAGCACTTAGGATTAAAATAACCCCATTAATTCTCAACCAAAGCTTTTATCAAAGTGTGAGAATTATTCCACTAATCCACACTTAAAAACAATTCAACACAAAATCACCTCCTTTTGACTCATGGAATCGTACACTTTGACTATAATTTTTAAATCCCCTTTTTAAAAAATTATAAAATCTCTAATTAATCCTTTAAACACATATTTAATTCATTTCAAAACTCCCATTTGAAATTTAATCAAATATCAAATCAACTTCAATTAGTTAAATTTCAAAAAGTCCAAATTTGAAATTTACCACTTCACTAATAATTCAACAAGGAAATAACATTTTTCCTTCTCCCAAAATGATGTCAAAGATTAAAATTTTAAACTCCATTTAAAAATTTAATCACTCTTCTAAAACTCCCATTTAATTAAATTCAAAACTCTAACTTAGAATTTTAATCAAATCTCCTATTTTTACCAACAAGATTTTTGATTTAAACCGTATCAAAAATCTCATTAATCAACCGTCAAGATTTTTACTTAAAACCGTATTAAAAATCACGCGACATGAATTTGTTCCCGCAACAAATTCAAATACAACTCTTGTATTTTCCGTGATACAACTCGAAACTCAAAAATTCTGGAACACGGGCGTTACAATTCTCCCCTCCTAATATAGATTCGTCCTCGAATCTCTCAACCTAGTCCTTCGACAACAAAGACTTACCTTTCATACATACACAGATTTTCTTTTCACTCGTGACCATCACCAACCACCCTATCTTTAGAACCTTTGGTTCATGCCCTGACCACTATGCTCAGAACTCACGCCCAACTTTGCTCATTGCTCCCAACTCATACCCATACTCTCACTCTTAGAAACCACTTATCCTTCGAGTGAATGCGGAACCAACTATCCCGCAAGGTATTAGAGAACCACTTATCTACTTGAGTTGTAAGGAACCACTTATCCTTAAAGAGCAAACGGAAACCACTTATCCCTTGAGAAACGGAGAACCACTTATCTCCAAGAGAAACCACTTATCCTCTTTGGCGTTAGAGAACCACTTATCTCTATGAGTCTTAAAGAACCAATTATCCTTAAAGAGCAATCGGAAACCACTTATCCCGATGGTCATAGAGAACCACTTATCTCATTAGGAAATTTGAGAACTACTTGTCTCCAAGTCAAAATCGCATAACATCGCAATGTCATGCAACACATCGATTCTTCCTAATCTCAACCAAGTCTTACATTAAGATTTCTTAAATAATTTAAGAACTCCTTGTTCATTTTATGTTTAACATAATGACATACTCAAGTCATAATTAATAAAATACTTCTCTTATTTTATTAATCTTGAATGTAATAATCAACTTTAAACTTTAAAATATATTTTTAACACATGAACATCAGAAAATGGGAACAAAGCAATTCTCCCTCGAAACTTAAGCCTCGGCTTCAGGCTGCTTCTCAAACCATTTCTTGAATTTTGCCTTCATTTTCACCTCTGGTTCCCAAGTCTCCTCGTCCACCCCATCACAATCCCACAAGACCCTTATCATAGGAGTTCTCCTATCCTCTTTGATTCTCTCTCCGAATCTTAACCGGTTTTGCTCTACGTCATGTTCGGGAAGATCGGATGGAATCTTAGCCAACACATTATCATCCCTATGCAAGCATTTTTTAACATCGACACATGGAAAACCTTGTGAAATGCCTGCATAACATCCGCAACTCTAATCTATGCGACCGACCAACCTGCTCCAATCTGAACGGTCCCATGTACCTGACTCATTATTCTCAGAAATGGATCGGTTAGACCCTCAACATTGTCATCTTGAGATAAACTCTATCCCCAACCACAAACTCAAGCTCTTTCCTCCGCTTGTCGGCATAACTCTTTCCGATCTTGTGCTTCCTTCATGTTCAACTTCAAAACCCGGATCTTTCCGTACTTGAGTCCAAAGATAATGGTGTACATACTTCGATAAAAGAGCCTCATATGGTGCCATTCCAATACTCGCCGTAACGTTATTATATGTGAACTCCACGAGATTCAAGTAATCCATCCACTGACCCCAATCTAAAACACACATCCTCAGCAAATCCTCAAGAGTTTGATAGTCCTTCGATTGTCCATCCGTCAGGATGGTAAGCAGTTAGATATACCTTAGTGCCCATTTCCGCCTGAAATGCCTTCCAATGCGGAAGTAAACTTGGAATCTCTATCCGACACTATACTCACTGGTACACCATCCAACCTCACAATCTCGCTCACATATCTTCAGAACCGCAGCTCCATCGGTTTTTCTTATGGCCGAAAATGTGCAGACTTGGTCAAACGATCCACAATGACCCAAATAGCATCCTTGTTCCGAGAAACTGGTAAACCGACCACAAAATCCATAGTGATCATATCCCATTTCCACTCCGGAATGGGTAAGCTCCTCAAGAAACTGGCAGCACTAACTGGCAGACGTCACAACCCGCCACCCAGTTAGCCACATCTTTCTTCATCCCACCCAATGATAATATCTTTTAAATCTCTATACATCTTGGTCGCTCCTGGATGAATAGAAAACATACTCGCATGGGCCTCATTTAGGATTTCTTTTCTTAAATTCTCGTCCCTGGGTACGCATACCCGCCCGTTCATAAGGATAGTACCATTACCCGACACTTGGTATTCAGACTTCTCCTCTTTCGAAACCTTAATCAAAGCCTCATCTTTCTCTTGAGCCAACCTAACCTTGCTCAAAATATCGGCTTGATTAACCGCTTCCAAACCCAACGTTCCTCAGATATAACACATAACCTTAAGGTGTTAATCATGCTCACCAAAACCTCCATATCTCTTTCTCGCATTTGTTGCCGCTTCCTACTCAATGCATCAGCTACGAGATTAGCTTTAGATGGTAAGCTATCTCTAAATCATAATCTGCAACCAACTCCATCCAACGCCGCTGTCTCAAATTCAACTCGGGTTGAGTAAAAATATACTTGAGACTCTTACGGTCCGTAAACCCCTGGACCTTCCCGCCATAAAGATAAGATCTCCAGATCTTTAAAGCAAAAACAACGCAGCCATCTCTAAATCATGGGTCGGATAATTATTCTCGTGCTTCTTCAGCTGCCTTGAAGCATACGCAATAACCTTCCCATTCTGCATAAGTACACATCCGAGACCTAATCTCGAAGCATCCGTATAAACCACGTAAGGTTCATTCGGCTCGCAGCTAAAACCGTGTACCGTCAATGTCTCCTTTAGACTCGGAAACTCTTTTCACACCGAGTCCACAAAAGGAACATTTTTCCCCGTTAACTTCGCTGATTGAGCCATACTTGCAAAACCTTTGACGATCTCCGATAATAACTTGCTAACCCAAGAAAACTGATCTCGGTGGCATTCATCGGTCTGCCATTCTCTAATACTTAATCTTCTGATCAACTGAAACTCCCACTTCAGAAACGATATGACCCAAGAAGCCTCTCGCTAAAAGCTACACTTACTTAGCTTGGCAAACAACTTCTGTTCACGCAACTCGAGAACACGCAAATGCACCTCATGTTCTTCGTGGCTTTTGGAATACACCAATATCCGATAAAGATGATCACAAACTCGCCCAAGAACTGCTGGAAAACTCCATTCATCATCCTCATGAACGCTGGTGCATTAGTTAACCCAAATGGCATAACTACAAACTCAAAATGTCCATAACGAGTCCTGAAAGCTGCTGTCTCATATCGGAATTTGATGATATCCCAAGCCAAATCAATTTTGAAACCAAGTAGCTCTCTTAGTTGATCCAACAACTCATCAATTCTTGGAAGAGGATACTTATTCTTCACCGTGACCCGGTTAAGTCCTCGGTAATCGATACACAATCGAAAACTACCATCCTTCTTTTTCACAAATAAAACCGGAGCTCCCCACGGTGAATTACTCGACGGATAAATCCTTTTTCCAATAATTCTTCCAACTGCTTCTTCAGTTCAACCATCTCTCTGGACCATTCGCACGGGCCTTAGATATTGGAGTTGTTCCCGGTTCTATTTCAATCGTAAAAGGATCCGACCGCGATGGTGGCAACCCTTGTAACGATTGAAAAACAACTTCGAAATCCCGAACCACCCGAATGTCTGGAACCGTAACTTCTCCAACAACTTCTGGAGTTGTTATGGTCGCCATCATCTCGATCATCTTCAGCCATAGCCGAGATCACCAAACTTCGTCTCACACCTTGATAAACCAGCTTCCGTTGTTCCCTTTCGAAAACTATACGACCTCGGTGACAATYCAGGTGAGCTTTAAATTTTCCGAGCCAATCCATCCCCAAAATAACGTCATAAAGTTTCACCGGACAAATGATCAAATCGGCTGTCATAATTTCTCCGGCTACTTGAATATTCACGTCTTTAACTCGGCCATGAATATTCAAAATTTGCCCTCCAGCAACCCTAACAATTCCAAGACACTCACCAGACTCTTTCTGGATATTGCCWTTTTTATTAATTCCGGAGTAACGAAGCGATGATCTGAATCAAACAACACGTGAGATTCAACACCTCCCACGATTAAGGTTCCTACACATTTTTATGTATTGAGAATCTAACACACCATCTCATAGAAAAATTATTGGAACGAATTAGAATTTACTCGAATATGTTCAAGAATTACAGTGATTGGCCTCGAGCTCGGCCTCCGCCTCAGTCCTCCCATGGAGTAAACTCAAGAACTTGCTTAGCTAGTGACGATCTGCCACTCCACCTACCTGCAACTTCGACACTTGGGCTTAATGTGTCCCACTTCCTGCAAGAACAAGTCCGCGTGACGCCTTGCTTCAAGTTAGCGATTCTTTACTTCCACATTTGAAGCAACCTTGGTTCCCATGACTAATCTTGGAAGTATCCTCCCACTTCCGCTTTTGACTCGGCACAGATTTATCTCCCTTGTTTGGACCGGATTGATGTTGAGGTTTTTAGCCTCGAAAGCCAGTTAACCTCATCCATCAATATCCTCAATCAAAGCGGCTTTCTCAACCAATTCAGCAATGCACCAAGCAGCGGCCTCAACCCGACCAGTTCCCTCATAAAACGCCTCATATGGGCTTTTTCATCATCGACCCACATAAGCTTTGAGACGGTGAACTCGATCTCGATCGAACAGACCCTGAGAAAGTCCCTCCGGTCCAAAGCCTCCTGGGAAAGTACTTGAGCTCGACAAAATCTTCCCAAGTCATCTCCCCGAGATTCTCCGCAGCCACACTTTTCCACCGAAGATGCGCTCCTCCTGATAGACAGCAAGGTCAACCCGGTATCAGGGCACCTTATCGAATCAAAGTTACGCTCCAATCTCGATCTCCACTCTTCGCATCCTCCGGTTTGACACCACCCATAAAGAAAGTGCCAATCCTCTGCATCTGCTCTATCATCTTCAGATAAGATGAAGCCGACTGCTGCACCTCAGCTCTGTAACCCATCTGCCGAGCCGGCATCACCTCTGGTAACCGCCTAGCAACCGAGTCGAAGATCCACCACATCATCCCCTGGCTGAGCTGGTCTACCAGCACCGGCCACCAGCCATATCCTGGTCACGACATGATCAACCACCGGATCTTCAACCCGCTCAACCGTGATACTTTGTGCCACACTCTCAGTCGCTGCCCTAGGGACCCTCACGTTCCTTCTCAAAGGAGAACGACCTCTACCTCGGTTCACCATCTACACAACCACAACCGAACCCAAAATTTTTTTTTTTGCATTTCAAACCAACTTTTAAACATCAAACTAATCATGAATACATCAAGATCTCAACTCAAACTCGAATGATTAGTTTCACAAACAACACACCATAATTTTTAACACTTGAAATTATACTCTAAATTATTACTAAAATTATTTATATAAATTCTTACTCTTTTTAACTTACTAAAAAAAAAACGATTTCTTCATACATGAATTTAACACATGAATATTCATCTACTCATATTCAACCGATTTGTTAAATTCCTCCCTTAAACAATTCTTCAACTTAGTTCGACAAAATTTATTCCCATTTCACCTACTACACTAATTAAATTACCAAAATAAACTCCAATTTAAACCTCAAATAAAAAAAATCAGGTTCATCCCTTGTGTACCCATCGACAGTAAGACTCCACCCCATAATAAATTTTTTTTTATCAAGCTCACTATAATGAATTATAGACACCAAATAAAAATCAAGAATCATCACTTAATAATAAAGAACTAAATGCCTCATCCACATAACCATGATTCATACAATCAAACAATTAGTTCTCAAATACCCATTTATCTTGAACATATATCCAACAATTGTTTGGCATACATAATATCGTACTTATTTTCCTTATTCAAAACTCATGAATCTAACACCAAGAAATCATTAGACTTTTACTTTATTAAAAAATTTATTCAACATGCTCTTAAGGTTTTCATGCCATTATTCAACCAAAATATTCTTGGGTAACAACATAATCCACAAATAAAAATCGACCAAGAACATATTAAAACATCAACATAGTAATTATTTTAAATTATTATAACATCCGAATTTATGGAGCATAAATTCTATAAATTACTACAAACAAACCGAGGTTAGAATCATCCTCCTCTTCATAGCCATGATTCCACGATCAAAACTTCTCTTTACCTACATCAAAAGAGATACATAAGTATTGATAATACTTAGTGAGACAATCCTCCCATCTACAAGCTATACACACATATGTTTATAAAAATTTAACAAATTAAACATGTTACCAAATACCACCAAAACAACCATATCATGATATGCACACTCTAGAACCCAACTTGGTTCTTCATAACATTTGGTCTACACACATGAATAAAATTGTCAATATTCATAAACACATAGATAAGCTCATGGTCATGCACTCACCATAGGATTGAAAGAGATAAACTAGGAAGTTTTTGAAGCTCAAGAACAATTTTAAGAACAAAGGAAGAACAAAGAGAAACAAGAGAGATTTTTCTTTCACACTTAGCAAAATTTAAAGAGCAAAAAGAATTCTCCTTCTCTCTCTTTAGGAGTCGCACAAGAGGAGTGCACAAATGGAAAATGATTTCTTTCTTTAGTACTTAGGGAATTAATTAGAAGAAAGAAACCTCACCTCACTTAAAGAATTAGCACTTAGGATTAAAATAACCCCATTAATTCTCAACCAAAGCTTTTATCAAAGTGTGAGAATTATTCCACTAATCCACACTTAAAAACAATTCAACACAAAATCACCTCCTTTTGACTCATGGAATCGTACACTTTGATTATAATTTTTAAATCCCCTTTTTAAAAAATTATAAAATCTCTAATTAATCCTTTAAACACATATTTAATTCATTTCAAAACTCCCATTTGAAATTTAATCAAATATCAAATCAACTTCAATTAGTTAAATTTCAAAAAGTCCAAATTTGAAATTTACCACTTCACTAATAATTCAACAAGGAAATAACATTTTTCCTTCTCCCAAAATGATGTCAAAGATTAAAATTTTAAACTCCATTTAAAAATTTAATCACTCTTCTAAAACTCCCATTTAATTAAATTCAAAACTCTAACTTAGAATTTTAATCAAATCTCCTATTTTTACCAACAAGATTTTTGATGTAAACCGTATCAAAAATCTCATTAATCAACCGTCAAGATTTTTACTTAAAACCGTATTAAAAATCACGCTACATGAATTTGTTCCCGCAACAAATTCAAATACAACTCTTGTATTTTCCGTGATACAACTCGAAACTCAAAAATTCTGGAACACGGGCGTTACACGGTCGATGCTCTTCTTGGGGGAGACAAGGAGCCATGTCCCTTAACGATTGAGACAAGTGAAATCGAGAAGGCAATTGAGAACATTTTAGTTGGAGAAACAAGCAGAGTTGTGAGGGTCGGTAAAGAGTTTACGAATATGGATCAACGTTGGAACAAGTTAGACGAGAGCTTCGAAGGTTTGGTTTCCAAGGTCCAACACATAGAAAAATGAACGAAGAAAGAATCACCATCAGTCAAAGCAATAAACTTAAAGAATGGAAATGAGCTCAGACCGATTCCACCTAAGCAACCAGTAAACAAGAAAAGCGAAGGGGCTAACATCGAGAAAGAAGACAACCCTATTATGATCGAGAAAGAAGAACAAATAATCGAGAAGGAAAATCCCAAGATTTTCGAGGAGGAACCAGAAGTCGAGGAGGTCATCATGGAGAAGCCAGACAAGGATAGGGAGCACGACATTCGTACTACGGAAATTCACACAGAGGAACCTGAGACTCGCATAAGGAAACAAGTGACACACAATCTCCCAAAGTATCAACCTAAAATCCCTTTTCCAGGAAGAATTAAGGGAAGAATAGCGGAGAGAATGAGGAACGCGTTCGAAGAACCAATGAAATCCGTAATCATCACCATGCTAATACTAAAAGCCTTAACGATGATTCCCAACGCTGGCATTCTTGACACACGAGTGCAGTGTCGTCATCCTCGATAAGAAGATTCCGAGAAAGCTAGATGACCCAGGCAGTTTCACTCTCTCTTGCATTCTCGGTCACATAACATTCGGGATATCTTTATGCGATCTTGGAGCTAGTGTGAATCTAATGCCCGTATCAATTCCATAAAAGTTGGGACTTACTCGATTCAAGGAGTGTAAAATGTCGCTGGTTCTCGCTGATCGCTCAGTAAAAACGCCTGTGGGATTACTTGAAGACATTCCAGTAATGATTGGTGAGTACCAAATACCAAGAGACTTTGTGGTACTCAAGATGGATCACGAGCCCATGGATCCACTTATCCTAGTGATATGTCTCCATTTTACATGGTTTTAGCATGCATAATTCATACTTTTAGCCCTGTTTAATAGCTTGTTCTCAGCGTTTATCTCTTGTTTTGCATACTTAGGGTGTTTTGCATTAGGTTTGCATACATTTTGCATTTTAGACCTTTTTCAGGTAAAATCAAGGGATAATGGAGACTTTGGAGTCAAATGGAGAAGGAGAATGCCTGACTCGATGACAGAGCTTGAAGGACGAGATCGAGCTGAGCAGAAAAACGCAATCTTGAAGTTTTAAAGACTGGCTCGACCACCCATGGTCGAGCTATCCGATCGAGTCCGCAATAAAAACGTAGTCTTGGAGTCCTGAAGTCCGACTCGACCAAGCCAGGTCGAGTCCCCGGATCGAGCGGAGGATAAAAGAGGAGTCTTGAAGATTTTGGAGTCAGCTTGAGCACTCACGATCGAGTCCCCATCTCGAGCCCAAAGAAATAAAAACGCGATCTTGATTTGGCTTAGCTCGAGCACAGAATTCGACCACCTATGGTCGAGCCTTCCTTCGCACTGAGTGATTTAGTTTTAGTATAAATACCCTAAAACGTTTTAAGACCAGAATCTCGATTTTCTTAAGTATTCTTCATCTGTTCTTGCTTCCTGGATCCTGTATCTTTGATTCTACTAAGTATTTGAGTTTGAATCTTTCTATTCTATCTCTTCTCTTCCTTATCTCTCTACTGATGCAAGTTATTTTGATTTCTGGTTTTGTGATTATGTTGTTCTTCATGTGTTCTGAGTAGTGATTAGGGTTCTTAAGGAGGGGATAGATTAGGTGTTGAATCTTAGTCTCTTAGGTGGTTTAAGTGTTAATTGTTTGATTTCCCTTCTGGATTAGTGTTCTTAATGCTAATTACTCTCTGATCAATTGGAATTAGAACCTAGGTATTTATGCTTGACTGAACTAATTCCAGAGATTTACATTCCTAGCCTAAGGGATTAGTTGTCTAGGGTGTTTATTGGCTTTATTAAACTGATTCTTAATGCCTGCTAAGCTAGATTTCGCTAAGGGATTAGGTCTGGAACTAGATTAGCCTGAGGTTATTTATCATGGGAATGAACTTGACTGCTTATGAGTTTAATGTCTAGGGAATAGCTTGATTGAGTTTTGTTAAACCACCTAGGTAGATTAAGAGGAAGCACTGAGTCAATTACCCCATCCTTAGGAGCTTCTCTTGTTTGATTGATTTCTGTTTCATTGTCTTTACTAGTTCCTGTTAGTAGCTATCGTTCTGTTATTGCTCTGTTTTCGTTTCGCTAGTTGCTGCTAGTCTCTGTTTTTAGTTTCTGTTTAGGTTGATAGATTCACATCTTTTTGCTTGCTTGGCTTGACTTAAACTGTTTGATTGCATCCTTCTTGGTTAATATCGCACCCATTTGGATTGATACCTTTCTGTTTTACAATGACATGAATATGCATTAAGGCATTTGACAGATAGCAAAACCATAAAAAATCTGCTATTTCAAATTGGCGCCGTTGCCATTTGGGTGTTGTTTGTTACAATTAGGATTTCAAATCGTTTTCGATCAAGTTCTTATTCAGTCTACTCTGTTACTGACTTCGTCTTTCCTTTCTTTTTCTTTGCATTTCAGGAACGATCTTGACTCGACCATCTTGACTCGACCCCTCCTAATCGAGCTAGCCTAGCTCGACCACGCCTGGTCGAGTCAGCTAATCGAGCCAGCCTTCCACCTGCATGCAAACGAGATCAAAAGGCAGTCAGAACCTCATCCGCTATCTCGACAATATTCACAAGCTACCACAACAGCTGAGAGAGCAGCGAGAACATCTCAGAGTGGATCAACAGGATTCACAAGATATGGCTGATGATAATCCACAACCACAGCCTGAACATTTGCCTCATCCGCGGAGGTAACGTCTGATTGGTGTGGGAGATGCTCCCAACACTCACACCAACAGACAAGGGATTGTACCTCCTACAGTCCAGAACAAAAACTTTGAGATTAAGAGTGGCCTGATAACTATGGTGCAAAGCAACAAGTTCCATGGACTGCCTATGGAAGATCCTCTTGATCACTTGGATGAGTTTGATAGGCTCTGCAGCCTCACCAAGATCAATGGAGTCAGCGAAGATGGTTTCAAGCTGCGACTCTTTCCATTCTCTCTTGGTGACAAAGCCCATCTGTGGGAGAAGAATTTACCCCATGGCTCAATCACTTCATGGGATGACTGCAAGAGAGCTTTCCTTGCCAAGTTCTTCTCAAATGCTAGAACTGCTCGCCTCAGGAACGAGATATCCGGGTTTTCTCAGAAAAATGGGGAGACATTCTGCGAATGCTGGGAACGATTCAAAGGTTACACCACTCAATGTCCTCACCATGGTTTCAGCAATGAGTCCCTCCTTAGCACACTTTACAGAGGAGTTCTACCTCAGGTCCGAATGCTTCTTGATACAGCCAGCAATGGTAATTTCCTCAACAAAGATGTTGATGACGGATGGGACCTTGTCGAGAACCTGCTCGTCGATGGTAACTACACGCGAGGATGATGTGTAAGGGGCAGATTCAGAGGAGCGGACTCGAAGGAAATCAAGGCTCGAATGCCAAATTAGATCAACTACTCCAACAGCAAGTTCACTTTCTAGTGAGGATACGGTCTTTCAGTTCAAGATGGGGAGGTTGATGATATGGAAGAGGTCAGCTATGTTCAGAATCAGTAGCTACAACAAAGGTTTCATCAAGTACAAGAATAACCCAAATCTCTTCGAAGCACCAATGTTGCCAACCCTCAAGATCAAGTCTCCACCTCAAGAACCACCGCCTCACCCACCTTTGCTGCTTACAACCAGAATCGGGTTTTTTTGTTCTAAGCAACCTTGCCGGGCAGCTACCAACAGGAATCATGGGTCCCCGCCTGGTTTCCACCTCCCAGCTCAGCGCATAGCTCGGATCGGCAGATGGCCACCATGCTGCTGACAAATTCTGGTCAGCAGTGCGATGACCTTCGTAAGAAGTTCGGTGAAATGGCTTGACTGGATTACACTTATAATGATCTTAACAGTAAGTTTGAGACATTGAACTCCAAGATAAAGTACATGGAGGGCAAGACCATCTACCTCTACACACGTCCACTCGGAAGCGGTCAAACCCGAAGGACTTTGCTCACATCGCATCCTTTTGGGAGTGGAAAGGAGCTCCTGGCGGGGAAGGGTCTTAAAATCACTGAGGACAGTGAGCTTCAAGATGGGGAGGATTTGAGTTGCAAAACGGACCAAAAACGTGTCGAAGTGACTCGACCACCCGCTCGAGCCTCACCCAGTCGGTAGCTCCTGCTGAAAAAGTGGTTTCAAAGAAAAGAAGGCACCTTTGTCCCTCCTCCTACAAACCCAAACTGTCTTTCCCAAAGCGATTCAAAAGGAAATGGATAAGTATAGGCTTTTTGACAAGCACATGAGGGAAGCGAGAGATTAGAGATACCTCTTGATACCTTCAATGTTTCCTGCATATCAGTTCTTGAAGGATGCGAAGAGAAAGCCAGGTTCAGGGTATGGTTTTTGTCGAGGAAGAGTGCGATCTTATTATCCGAAGAGGGTTATCAAGGAGAAGCTAAGTGATCCTGGTTCATTCACTCTACCATGCTCTCTAGGTCCATTAATCTTCAAGAAATCTCTCTGTGACCTTGGGGCATCATATCCATCATAATTTCAGTTGCCAAGAAGTTAGGATTCAGTAACTACAAGCCTTGGAACATCTCTTTGGTGCTTGCAGACAGATCTGTTCGAACTCCTCATGGTATGTTACAAGATCTACCTCTGAAGGTTGGGTCAGTGGAGATACCTACAGACTTCATAGTTCTGGAGATGGATGAAGAACCACGAGATCCATTGGGAAGACCTTAGCCATAGCTGGAGCGGTTATTGATGTTCGAAAAGGAACGATTGATCTTAATCTTGGAAGTGATTTCAAGATGACATTTGACATCAAAGACACGATAAGGAAGCCAGAAATAGGAGAACAGATCTTTTATGTTGAGGAAATGGATCAACTTGCTGATGAACTTCTGGAAGAACTTAATGAGGAAGACCACATTCAGACTGCCTTAACCAAGAATGATAAAGATGGGTATCTACACGACGAAACCTTGGGTTATGAGATGATTTTGGACTCACATAAGGCTGTGGAAGGGTCAGAAGTGTTTGAAGATCTGATTGGGGTGGAAACAGAGGTTTTCTGCAGAGCACGACTACTCAGCTCGACCAAATTGGTGAGCCGGACTTGCACGGACTCGACCACACGCATCTCAACGTCGAGTCAGACCTCTGCATCAGGCAGTGGTCGAACTTCGAGCACCTAACGTGACCTCAAAACTCTTCTCTGGGCTAGATGCGCGCTTTCTTGGACCAAATTCTACATACCCAGTCATAGTAAACGATATGCTTAGTGATGATGAGTTGCATTTGCTATTGACGGAATTGAAGAAGTTTAGAAAGGCAATTGGGTATTCTCTGGATGATATCAAAGGAATTTCACCTAGCTTATGTACTCATAGCATTGAACCTCAGAGAAGATTGAACCCGAATTTGAAAGAAGTGGTTAAAAAGGAAATTCTTAAGTTGCTAGAAGCTGGAATCATCTATCTATATCGATAGTACTTGGATCTCTCACATGCATTGTGTTCCAAAGAAAGGTGGTATAAGTAGTTAGAAATGATAAGGATGAGCTGATACCCACTAGAACTATCCTTTGGTCATAGGATGTGTATTGATTAAGGTTGAATCTGCATCTAGAAAGATCATTTCCCATTGCCATTCATTGATCGAGATGTTAGAAAGACTTCGAAATCACCCTTATGTTTCTTAGATGGGTATAGTGGTTTCTTTCAAATTCCAATTCATCCTAATGATCAGGAAAAAACTACTTTTACCTGCCCATACGGAACATTTGCTTATAGGAGAATGCCTTTTGGTCTTTGTAATGCACCTGCTACTTTTCAGAGATGCATGACTTCTATATTCTCAGATTTAATTGAGGAGACTGTGGAAGTATTCATGGATGATTTTTCCGTGTATGGCTCCTCTTTCTCCTCTTGCTTGTTGAATCTTTGCAGGTACTTACTAGGTGTGAAGAGACAAATCTGGTTCTCAACTGGGAAAAATGCCATTTCATGGTTACAGAAGGGATTGTCTTGGGGCACATAATTTCTGAGAAAGGGATAGAGGTAGACAAAGCCAAGGTTGATGTGATGATGCAGCTGCAACCGCCTAAGACTGTCAGAGATATCAGGTGTTTCCTCGGGCATGCTGGGTTTTACAAAAGGTTCATCAAGGATTTCTCAAAGATAGCCAGACCACTCACCAGGCTATTATGCAAGGAACAAGAGTTCATCTTCGATTTAGAGTGCTTGAGAGCTTTCCAGCTGATAAAGGAAGCTCTAGTCTCAACTCCAATAGTCCAAGCACCAAACTGGGACTATCCGTTCGAAATCATGTGTGATGCTTCGGATTATGCTGTGGGTGCTGTTCTGGGTCAAAGGATTGAGAAGAAGCTGCATGTAATCTATTATGCAAGTAGAACACTTGATGAAGCTTAAAGGAGATATGCAACAACAGAGAAGGAATTGGCTGTGTATTTGCTGAGAAATTCAGAAGCTATCTAGTGGGATCCAAGGTAATAGTCTACACGATCATGCGCACTTAGGCATATCATGCTAAGAAGGAGTAAGCCAGACGCTCGGATGGATCCTTTGCTTGGGGAGTGGAGATTGTCGACGAAGGGTATAGAGAATGGTGTAGCTGATCACTTGTCAAGGATGAGGATTGATGATGCATCACCAATTGATGATTCCATGCACGATGAACAATTCATGGATGTTGTCATGATAGTAGAGGAAAAGAGACCTGGTATGCAGATTTTGCCAATTACCTTGTAGCGAAATTCTGAAGGTCTTGATCTAGGAAAAGAAGTTTAGGGATGTGAACCACTACTTCTAGGGCCAGCCTACTTATACAAGAGAGTTCGGATGGTATTCGGAGGTGCATAGTTGAAGAAGAGGTAAAGGGAGTTACAGAGCATTGTCATGGTTCGGTGTATGGAGGTCACTTTGCTACATTCAAGTGCGAGAAGGTCTTTGCGAGGGTTATAGTGGCCATCAATGTTCAGGATGCTCAAGCTTTCATCACCAAGTGTGATCCTTGCCGAGAATGGGTAACATCAGGTAGAAGGAGCGAGATGCCTCAGGAACCCAATTCGGAAGTTGAAGTGTTTGATGTGTGGGGCATCGATTTCATGGGACCTTTCGATCCACATCTTATAGAACGTTACATCTTGGTGGCTGTTGATTATGTCTCATTCTCGGCAATGGCCTGCCCTACTAATGATGAAAAAGTTGTCACGAAGATGTTAGAGTGTCATCTTCCCAGATTTGGAGTGCAGAGTAGTGATCAGTGATAGAGGATCTCACTTCATCAAAGCTCTGAGAATCTGAAGAAGCATGGGGTTAAGCACAGGTAGCTCACCATATCATCCTCGACCAGGTCTTGAGTTGAAGTGTCAACAAGCGGATCAAAGCCATTTTGGCAAAGTAGTAGGGGTTTCAAAGAGATTGGTCTTCGCTTGATGAGACTCTCGGGCTACCGGACTGCATTGAAACACTTTGGGAGAACACCATTCCAGTACTTTATGGCAAAGCTTGCCATGCATGTTGAGTACAAGGCACTGTGGCAACAAAACTCTTGAATCTGGATATCGAGACTGCACTGAGAGCGTTGGATCTGCATGAACTAGAGGAGATCAGGCTGGATGCTTATGAGAGTTCTAAAGTTTACAAGGAGAGGACTAAAGCCTTCCATGACAGGAAGATTTTACCCAAGGACTTCAAAGTTGGTGATCAGGTCCTCTTTTTCAACTCTAGGCTCAAATTGTTTCTGGGAAAGCTCAAATCAATATGGTTAGGACCATTCACTATCAAGGAAGTATCACCATACGGAGTGGTAACTTTGACCGGACAGAGCGGAAATGAATTTACAGTGAACGGGCAAAGGATCAAACCGTACATGGCTGACAGCATCATTCCAGAAGGAACATCAATTCCTCTGGATGAACCTCTCCTTGCCTGAGTAAAATAGGGAGTCAAGCTTAGTGACTATAAACAAGCTCACTTGGGAGGAAGTCCCATGTCTATCCGTGTATATATTGCTTCAATTTTCTTTTTAAACCGTCGTTTAAGTAAGCTAAATTTTTGTTTTTGGTTTGTTTGTGTGATTTCAGGAGAGTAAAAGCATTGATTCGCAAGGAAAAGGAAGAAACGAGCAAAATAAGCTTGACTCGACCACCCAGCTCGACTTCCCTGGTCGAGCCAAGCGATCGAGTCAGATGGGGGGAACTAAAATTTAAATTTTGAAATTTTGAAGGGGCCAGCTCGACCAGGTGGGGTCGAGTGGTCAGATCGAACCAGCCATCTCTCCATGCTTGGCGCGACCACGCAGGTCAAGCACCACGTCGAGCCAAGCTCCCGCGCCACCTACACCAGAGAGAGCATGGAGGATTCGATCTCCTCCTACTTCTCCAACCCCTGAGGTACCTGTTCTATCCATTCTTGTACATAACATTCACATTTCCTTCTTGCTTTTTGTTGGTTATTAAACCTTCTTTCCAAATTTTTACTACACAAGGGACTGTGTAATTTAAGTTTGGGGGGAAGGGTTAAGATATGTTTGACATGTTTATTGTGTTCTTATTTTCCATTTTCGTGCATATTTGAGTCTGCATGCATCTAAGGCATAGAAAAACCAAAAACTTTTTGAAAAATTTTCGAAAATGATTACAAAAACAGAGTGTTTATGTAGTTGCATTTACATTTTAGGATTGAGTCTAGATTGTTTTCATATAGGGCTGTTGCATATGCATAGGGGATTATGGTCGAGCCCTCCTTCGCACTGAGTGATTTAGTTTTAGTATAAATACCCTAAAATGTTTTAAGACCAGAATCTCGATTTTCTTAAGTATTCTTCATCTGTTCTTGCTTCCTGGATCCTGTATCTTTGATTCTACTGAGTATTTGAGTTTGAATCTTTCTATTCTATCTCTTCTCTTCCTTATCTCTCTACTGATGCAAGTTATTTTGATTTCTGGTTTTGTGATTATGTTGTTCTTCATGTGTTCTGAGTAGTGTTTAGGGTTCTTAAGGATGGGATATATTAGGTGTTGAATCTTAGTCTCTTAGGTGGTTTAAGTGTTAATTGTTTGATTTCCCTTCTGGATTAGTGTTCTTAATGCTAATTACTCTCTGATCAATTGGAATTAGAACCTAGGTATTTATGCTTGACTGAACTAATTCCAGAGATTTACATTCCTAGCCTAAGGGATTAGTTGTCTAGGGTGTTTATTGGCTTTATTAAACTGATTCTTAATGCCTGCTAAGCTAGATTTCGCTAAGGGATTAGGTCTGGAACTAGATTAGCCTGAGGTTATTTATCATGGGAATGAACTTGACTGCTTATGAGTTTAATGTCTAGGGAATAGCTTGATTGAGTTTTGTTAAAACACCTAGGTAGATTAAGAGGAAGCACTGAGTCAATTACCCCATCCTTAGGAGCTTCTCTTGTTTGATTGATTTCTGTTTCATTGTCTTTACTAGTTCCTGTTAGTAGCTATCGTTCTGTTATTGCTCTGTTTTCGTTTCGCTAGTTGCTGCTAGTCTCTGTTTTTAGTTTCTGTTTAGGTTGATAGATTCACATCTTTTTGCTTGCTTGGCTTGACTTAAACTGTTTGATTGCATCCTTCTTGGTTAATATCGCACCCATTTGGATTGATATCTTTCTGTATTACAATGACATGAATATGCATTAAGGCATTTGAAAGATAGCAAAACCATAAAAAATCTGCTATTTCACCTAGGAAGGCCATTCCTAGCTACCGCGGGGGCCATCATCGATGTTAAAAATGGAAAGATCAACCTTCACCTAAACGATCAAGTAATGCAGTTTAGTATCGATGAGGTGATGAAGAAACCCAAAAAACGAGACCGTATTTTCTACATAGATGATCTCGATTTACTAGCTAATGGAGAATGGGACGAAGTTGAGCTCGAATGTGAAGAATTAAGTGAAGAATTCCAAACATTACAGATTGAAGATATGACTGACGTGATTCCTTGTAATATGGCGTGTGCAAGTCGAACCGAAAGTGACGAAGAAGAAGAAGCTGAAAAAGAGGGAAACGGCGATGAGACTTGTGACGAGGACGATTGAAGCGAACTCAAGGCACCAAAAGCGGAGCTAAAATCACTCCCAAAAGGGCTAAGGTACGCATTTCTTGGACAAAGTTCAACATATCCTGTCATAATTAGTGATGAGCTTAATGATGATGAAACCACAATGTTACTAAATGAATTAAAAAAAATATAGGAAGGCTATATGATATATTTAGAAGATGAATATAAAAATTCTATTGAACCTCAGAGGCATTTAAATCCAAATATGCGAGATGTAGTGAAATAGCAGATTTTTACGTTTATGCTATCTGTCAAATGCCTTAATGCACTAACATGTCATTGTAATACAGAAAGGTATCAATCCAAATGAGTGTGTAATTAACCAGACAGGATGCAATCAAAATGTCTAAGTCAAGCCAAACAAGTTGTAAATGGTGAAACTACCAACCTAGCAAAAGAGAATCAAAAGCAAGAACATGAACTAAAAACAGAACAAAAATAGGAGAGAAACAAAGCAAGAGGAGAATAACAGGGCAAAAGCAGTGAAAATAGAGCGAAGAAAAGAGATAAATCGAGAACAAGCAGGTCTTGGATGGGGTTGGTCAGTCTAACAACCTAATCCGGAGGCTTAACAAAAACTATCTAGCTAATCCTGACAATAGATTCAACAGCAGCTAAATCCACTTTCGTGGTAGATAACCCCAAGGTAAACTAGTTTCAGACCCAAATCTCTCTAGCAAAATCTAGCTTAGCAGACACTAAGATCCAACCTATTTTAGCCAATAAACACCCAGCATCTAATCTCTTAGGAATGCAAATCTCGAATTAGCTGGTTTCATCAACACCTTCTAGGTGTGGAAAAACCTATGATCTAATCTCAATTGATCGGAGAGAAATTAGCAGTAAGATCACTAATCCAGAAGGGATTTCATCTAATCTAACTAAACCACCTAGAAGATTAAGATTCCGAGCAGACTAACCGTCCTTAAGAACCTGAAAACTACTCACAGATCATGATGATCATCAAAAGCTCGAAATGAAAATAACTTGCATAATAAGAAAGATAAGGAGGAGAATACAAGGGATAGAAAGATTTAAAAACAAATACTGGGTAGATTCAGAGATATATGATCCAAGAAGTAAGAACAGATGAACAGATGAAAAAAAAAAACTTAAAAACAGGATGATAACGCCCTAATTACATACTGAGTATTTATAGTCTTAGTTAAAAATCCTAAATTTCAAAAAGACAAAATAGCAAATTATTAGGCGGACTCAGGCTTCAGTGGGGGGTCGAGCCCATCAGAAATCTTCAAGATTGCATTTTTATCTTATCGACCAGTACTCAGTGGCTGGTGAGCGAAATTCTTCATTTTGGTGTGGACTCGAGCAGGGKCTCGAGTGGATTAGGTCGAGCCGATTCCAAGACGGCACCTTTGGCTTCGACTCGGCCAGGGTACTCGAGCCATGTGGTCGAGTCATCCTCATTCGGCCTCAACAGCTTCAATACTCCTTAAGTGCACCTGAAATGACTCCAAAATGCAGAATGTATGCAAACCTAATGCAAAATGCCTAAAGTATGCAAAACTGAACATAAGCTAGGAACATGCTAATAGAGGTAAAAGGGTGATAAATGCATGCTAAAGCGTGTAAAATATAGACATATCAACTCCCCAAACTTAGTCTTTGCTTGCCCTCAAGCAAACAGATGTATAACCAGGAGGAGAGGTTTAAAAATGGGGATTCAGACCAAAACATGCTGATATAGTACATAATCTCAATGTCCAAGTTGCTAGTTCGGAATGCAAAGTATATGAACTCTACTCAAAAACTTTAGCCATACTCTTTAAAGCCTGACTTGATTAAATCTCAACTAGACATGCATTCAAATCTACCATTCCTTTAACATTCAATTAAGCGAAACCATGAATAAAGCTATGCACATTCAATGAACTTTATTTGGGTAAGGTTAAGAAACAAAGATGGTCCCTTTCACATGGTTTGATAAGTTCAGCAGGGATCTCTCAAGAAAAGGAATGAGCTTTAGTAGAATGCTAAAGGTAAGAACCAACTTATGCATACAAGAATAGACTTATCACTATACAGATGACCTTAACCCCTAGTTCTAAACCCAGAAAGTTGTCTAATTCTACCACCTTAACAATTTGCCTTGGACTTTTCTTGGATCATCATTTTTTTTCTTTTGTTCTTGTTACATGAGAGGTTCTTTACTTAGCGGATTGGGGTTTTCTTATGGTTTTTCACTACCAGGTTTTTCTATGTTTTCAGACTTTAAGCTTTTTGCCTTTCTTTTCTCTTTCTTAGCTATTCTTTACTAGATTAACACACCTTGATTATTCCTCTCCAAGAACTCTTAACTTTTCTTTCATCTTTTAAGTTTTCTTTCTTTCTTTTCACAATCAAACCATACCCAATGATCAAGATCCCACCTAGTCTATCTGATTCGAAAATTGCAAACCGAACTACATGAGATTCTATCCTTGTCATCCAGGCCTAACACTTTCTACCAAGCTCATTCAGAAAAATAGGCCTCACACCACAGAGTAATATCATGGCTTGAAAGAAGGTTAGGCTAAAGGCATGGTAAAATTGTCCTAATAATGAGAACAGTTACTTGGATTATCAAGAATGGCAAATAGGTGAAAGAAAATCCAAGTATGTGTAATGGTATTCATGAGTTCAGATGCAGTGCATAGACATGATAATTAATAGTCAAATTTAGGTTCAGGTTGATAGAGAATGGTATCAAATCACAACATGCTTCAATTGAGACCTAATCTAGCTATGCATTCAAAGTATGGTGCAGTCTTACTTCAAGTTCATTAACAATGCATTAAACAACTAGAAACGAGGGCATTGAGATTATATTATTAAATCAGCATGCTTACAAGGTGGTATAGGTCAATTTCTTACTAGACAAAAGTTTCGTTGTAGTATAGTAAGGTGTTAATCCATAAGGGTGAAGATATTAACCAAAAAGGAAGTGATCAAGCAATTCAAGTCAAGCCAAGCAAAGAGTGTATAGGACTCTAGCAACCTAGACAGAAACTGAAAACAGAAGATAAAATAGATACTATCTAGGACTAAGAGCGAGCGATAACGAAGCATGTATAGGACTAACAGAGAATTCAATCAATGCAAGAGAAGTTCCTAAGGATGGGGTAATTGATCGGTGTGTCCTCTTAATCTACCAGGTGGTCTAACAAAACTCATTCAAGCTATTCCCTAGACATCAAACATCCTGACCAGTTAAGTCCACTCGTGATAAGTAACCTCAAGCTAGACCAGTTCGGACCCAATCCCTTGAGCGAAAYCTACCCTAGCAGGCAATAAGATTCAGTTCAATATTGTCAATAAACACCCTAGACAACTAATCCCTTAGGCTAGGTATGCAAATCTCTAACATCAGTTCAGTCAAGCATTTTATCAAACACCTTCTGGGTGGAAAAACACCTAAGTTCTAATCTCAATTGATCAGAGAGAAATTAGCATTAAGAACACTGAWTTAGAAGGGAAATTAAACAATCTACTCTTAAACCACCTAAGAGACTAAGATTCCACACCTAATCTATCCCATCCTCAAGAACCCTAATGACTACTCAGAACTCATGATGAACATTAAGAACACAAACCCAGAAATCAATAAAACTTGCATAGATGATAGAAACAGATAGAGAAATGATAGAGCAGAAGAAATCAACTGAAAATAACAAGYAGAAATCAAATTACAAAGTCTGGAAATCAAGAACAAGGAAGAACAATGAAGAACAGATAGTAAACTCGAAAATTAGGTCTAAAAACGAACTCTCTGGCCTTAATCCCTCATTAGGTATTTATACTAAGTCTTAAAAACCCTAAAACGTCATGGGCAAAATGGTAAAAACGTGCAGGATAAGGTCCAGYTCGACCATGTCTTGGTCGAGGGGTGTGYTCGAGCTGGATGAAGTCAAGATTGCATTTTTATGTGTTGAGCTCGAGCAGGTGACTCGATTGTATGGGCTCGAGCTGGACTCAAAAATTCCAASACTCYTCTTTTATGTTGGGCTCGATCATGGAGMTCGAGCATGGGTGCTCGAGCTCGGCCAAAAATCTCCAAGATGCCAYCTTTTGTCTCAGCTCAATCCCTCAGCTCGAGCATAGGTGCTCGAGCTTAGCTTCTGCTACATCTCCTGCCTTAGCTCGACTCCTCGTCTTGAGCATGGGTGCTCGAGTCTGGTGTCCTAGACAGCTTCGAGTCTAACTTCTCCAGAATCGCCTGAAAGTACCTGTAACAAGCCAAATATGCAAGATGCGTGCAAACCTAATGCAAAACACCCTAAGTATGCAAAACTAGAAATAAATGACAAGAACAGGTTAAATAACATGTCTAAATGTATGAATTATGCAAACTAAAACGATGCAAAATGCAAACATATCACAAGGTTAATATCATCATTATCCCCTATGCATATGCAACAACCCTAATATGAACAGAATCTAGACTCAATCCTAAAATGCAAATGTAACTACATGAACACTCTTTTTTTTGTAATCATTTTCGAAAAAATTTCTAATTTTTTGGTTTTTCAATGCCATAGATGCATGCAGACTCAAGAATGCACAAAATCAAAATAAGAACACAGAAAACAAATCAAACACATCTTAATCCTTCCCCCAAACTTAAATTACACAGTCCCTTGTGTAATAAAAATTTAGAAAAAAGGTTTAAGAAACAACAAAAAACAAGAAAGAAATGCAAATGATATATACAAGAATGGATAGAACAGGTACCTCAAGGGTTAGAGAAGAAAGAGGAGATTGAATCCTTCATGCTCTCTCTGGTGTATGCAGCGTGGGAGCTTGACTCGACCGGTTGGCTCGAGTGCATGGTCGCGCCAAGGATGGAGGGATGGGTGGCTCGATCACCTAGCTCGAGCTGGGTGGTCGAGCCAGATGTAGACAGGGTGCTGGCTCTACCGGGTGACTCGAGCTGCTTAGTAAAGTCAGACCAATTCTGCTCATTTCCTCCTTTTCTCTATGATTCAATGCTTATTCTCTCCTGCAATCATACCAGCAAGCCAAAAACACGAATTAACACACTTAAACGACGGTTTAACAAGAAAATTAAAGCAATATATACAAGGATAGACATGGGACTTCCTCCCAAGTGAGCTTGTTTAAAGTCTCTAAGCTTGACTTCCTGTTTAGCAGGTCTAGGGTGGTTGATGGGGGGGGATTGAGGTCTCCTCTGTAATAATCTGACCATGGATGAATGGCTTGACCCCTTGCTCATTCATTGTACTCTCAACTCTATCCTTTCGTTCCAGAGACTTCTCTTTCTCTTCATAGACCTTTGGGGGTGGAGCGTTTAGTGGGTAATAGGCCTTGTCATTCACATTCATAAGAACTACCCTCTTGTTCTTGAAGTCCATGTTTGCACCAGTAGTGTTGAGGAAAGGAGTTCCAAGGAGCAGTGGGAGCTTGTTGGCCTTCTGCATTTCCATAATAACGAAGTCTGTTGGGACTACACAATCCCCAACTTTAAGCGTCTCCAAAAGTGACGGGTGATGGGTGATGAGTGATGCTTCTTATCCCTAGACTCTTTAACATCTCATGGGACATGACATTCACACTTGCACCAGAGTCACATAGAGCATCCTTAATTTCCAGATCACCAAGAAAGTGATATGCTCAAATTAATACCCTAAAATGATACTAAAGCAGTTGTTGCAGTAAAGTTAGGGGTCGAACACAGGAACTCAAGAAAACTCACGCAATAGATGAAAGATGCAGATTGTGCTAAGCAAACAATAAACAATGAGAAAACAAGTGATTGAAATAAGATTAGGTCGATTAATATGGATGGAAGCTAGGCTCAGGGTAACTCTCAGGAAATCAATGATAAACAACAATTAATCAATTAAGGTTCAATTCAATTAAGCGCCGTTCTTGAACTCAAACACGAAAGTATAGTTAACCAACTGTCGTTGCGAAAACTAACTAAGTCTAAAGTCTAAAATTCCAAATCTCTTTGCAAATCCTACACAGTAAACCAGCAATCAATTCAAGTTTGATATGTTCACAATTCGATTAAACCAAATCTCTTTGCAGATAATCCAATTGCTCACCCTAGGTTTTATCAGATTACTCAATTGCACTGTACTCTAATCGATTAATCTAGGTTCTATATTCTAAGTGATCAGGTTAGAAATAGCTTTGAGAACAACCTATGGTGAAGAACTATTCAGATTTTGAACCCTAACAAATCATTTATCATAAATCAGAGAAATCCATATGAGAAAACCCTGAACCTAAAAGGAGACTACTCAGACATGATAGATGAAACAAATAACATCACTGAATAAATCATGAAATTAAACAAAAGAATAAAAACAAGGGTTCGGGATCTTCTCTATGATGAACAGAGTCTTGGATCCGTCTCCCTCACAAAAGTTCTCAAATCTCAATGGTGGCTCAAGAATAATAGTGAAAAGTCAAAGTCCTCTAACCTAAAGACTAAGAGTTTGCTTAAATAGGTCTCAAAACACGAGCTGGGCTTCTTTGTAAATAAGGGAAAGTATTGGGCTTCTTTTGGCGAGAATTCTCGTACTTGGATATCTATCTCCGCGTCAGTTACGTCGGTATCGATCGATACCGGGATGGTGTCGATCGATACTCATGCTTCAAAACTTCGTCGGTATCGATCGATACTGGGATGGTGTCGATCGATACTCAGGCTTCAAAACGGGTACTTTCTTCGGTTTGCTCCAAAAAGGCTCCAAATGTCTCCAGAATCTTCAATTTCGTCCCAAACGTGCTAAAACCTGAAAAGACTCTAAAATGATAGAAAAAGCACTAGAAAGACTCGATAAAACGACTTATATCATGGCTAAAAACGGGTAAAATCCATGATATATCAGAAAGCAGGTGATGGAGAACATACCAGGATTGCCAAGCTTGGGGAGAGACTTAGGCTCAATCTCTGTCTTTCTTGGTGAATCAATACAATCGACATTACGCTTGTTTTCAACCATGGTTACGTCCTTGGGTAGAGTGAATGAACCAGGATCACTTAGTTTCTCCTTGATAACCCTCTTCTGAATTGTGGCACTGCACTCTTCTGACAAAACCACCATACCCTGACTGTTCTTGGCTTTCTCATTCACTGCATCCCTTAAGAATTGTTGTTATGCAGGTAACATTGAGAAGGTATCGATTAAAGGCATCCTAATCTCTGCTTCCCTCTTGTGCTTGTCAAAAATTTCTTTATACTTCTCCATTAAGTCCTTTTTGAATCTGCCTGGGAATGGCAGTTTAGGTTTGTAAGGAGGAGGGACAAAGGGTTCTTTCTTTTCCTCTGGAACAAGTGTTTTTTTAGCAGGTGGAGTGTTGGCTCGACCAACTGGCTCGAGCTACTTGGTAGAGTCATCCTCCAGTCGATTTTCTTTGTCTTCTTTGCAATTCAAATCCTTCCCATCCTCAACTTCACTGTCCACAGTGACCGGAGTAGTGCATATTCTTGCTGGGAGGGCTTGTCCGAGTGCATTGGTGGGAGCATCTAAACCATAAAGCAAAAACTCAATTTCTCTAACTGCAGCTTCATGATCGGCAATGGGACTTGACTCCATTGAAAAGATAGCATTGCAATACTCCTTGGGTTCTGAATTGCTTTTCCTGGAAGTTGTCCAATAGGCTTGGTTGAAGAAGTGGATGCACTGCTGTTCTCCAAGTATTTGATTCTGGAGTTCAATGTCTCAAACTTGCTGTTAAGATCATTAGGAGTAGTCCATCTGGGTTTTAACCTCACCAATTCTCTTAGCTACGTCCAATGCACCAGTTGCCTGGCCTTGTAGAATCTGTTGCAGCATGGTAGTCAGCTGGGGATCAAGAGGTGGCGAAAGCTGAGCTTGGGGATGTTGAAAACCCGGTGGTGGACCCATAACTCCCTGTTGCTGATGGTTGCTCTGGTAGTGTGGCTTGGGAACAAAACCCTGATGCTGGTTGTAAGCGGTGAAAGGCTTGGGTGGAGGCGGTGGTTGTTGCGCTGGGTAGACCTGATCCTGAGGGTTGGCAACGTTGGTGCTCTTGTAAGACAGATTCGGGTTGTTCTTGTAATTGAAGCCGTTGTTGTAGGTACCCTGATTCTGAATGTAGCTAACCTCTTCCATACTAGCATCCTCCCCATCTTGAATCGGAAAGACGGTATCCTCACTAGCAAAGTGAACGTGCTTCTTCTGGCTAAGGAGTTTATCCAATTTCGCATTCAAAGCTTTGATTTCCTTCCTTGTATGTTCAACAGAATCAACAATTCCCCTCATGCTTCTATCATAGTCGGCTGAGTAGTTCCCATCTGATTGAGCAAGGTTTTCCACTAATTCCCAGCCTTCATCGACATCCTTGTTGAGGAAATTTCCATTACTTGCTGTATCAAGAACCATCCTAATCTTAGGCTGAACTCCTCTGTAAAGGGTGCTGAGGAGAGACTCATTGCTGAACCCATGGTGAGGACACTGAGTAGTATAACCTTTGAACCATTCCCAAGCTTCGCAGAATGTTTCCCCACCTTTCTGGGCAAAGCCGGATATCTCATTGCGGAGTCGAGCAGTGCGAGCATTGGAGAAAAACTTGGCAAGGAAAGCTCGCTTACAGTCATCCCATGAAGAGATAGAACCATGGGGTAGATTTTTCTCCCACATATGTGCTTTGTCCCCAAGAGAGAAGGGGAAAAGTCTTAGTTTGAAGCCATCTTCACTGACTCCATTGATCTTAGTGAAGCTGCAGAGCCTATCAAACTCATCCAGGTGATCAAGAGGATCCTCCATAGGTAGGCCATGGAACTTGTTGCTCTGTACCATAGCGATCAGTCCAGTCTTTATCTCAAAATTGTTGTTCGGGATGTTAGGGGGCACAATCCCCTGCCGCTAGGTATGAGTATTGGGAGCATCGCCCGCTCCGATTAACCGAGGCCGCCTCAGAAGAGGTCCTTCCGCATGTTGTCCTTGTGGGTTGTTGTCGTCCATGCCCACGTGATCCTGATGATCCTGATTGTCTACTCTGAGGTGTTCTCTCTGTGCTATCAACTGTCTTGGTAACTGGTTGATGTTGTCCAGGTAGCGTAGGAGGTTCTGGTTCCCTTTTGATCTCGTTTGCATGCAGGTAAGGGTGGGCTCGACTGAATGGCTCGRGTGGGGGTGGGGCGAGCGGAAGGCCAAGGTAGCGTCTTGGTGTTCGGCTCGGTCGGGTTTTCGASTGGGTGGTCGAGTCGAATGCCAAGGTCACGTCTTGATGTTCGGCTCGGTCAGGTTCACTCGAGTGGGTGGTCGAGTCGAATGCCAAGGTCACGTCTTGATGTTYGGCTCGGTCAGGTTCACTCGAGTGGGTGGTCGAGTCGAACAAAGACGTGCCAAAGTACCTGAAATGCAAAGACAAAGAAGGAAACAGAATGTGAGTAACAGAGTAGACTTAAAGAACTTGATCTAAAACGATTTGAAATCCTAAATGTAACACACCTGACACGGCGCCAATTTGAAATAGCAGATTTTTACRTTTATGCTATCTGTCAAATGCCTTAATGCACTAACATGTCATTGTAATACAGAAAGGTATCAATCCAAATGAGTGTGTTATTAACCAGACAGGATGCAATCAAAACGTCTAAGTCAAGCCAAACAAGTTGTAAATGGTGAAACTACCAACATAGCAAAAGAGAATCAAAAGCAAGAACATGAACTAAAAACAGAACAAAAACAGGGAGAAAGCAGCAAAGAGACAAATAACAGGGCAAAAACAGAGTGAAAACAGAACGMAGAAAACAGAGATAAATCGAGAACAAGCAGGTCTTAAGGATGGGATTGGTCAGTCTAACAACCTAATCTAACCAGGGGCTTAACAAAAACTATCTAGCTAATCCCTAGATAATAGATTCAACAGCAGCTAAATCCACTCTCGTGGTAGATAACCCCAAGCTAAACTAGTTTCAGACCCAAATCTCTCTAGCGAAATCTAGCTTAGCAGGCACTAAGATCCAACCTATTTTCGCCAATAAACACCCTAGACATCTAATCTCTTAGGATAGGAATGCAAATCTCTGGAATTAGCTGGTTCAGGCATTTCATCAAACACCTGCTGGGTGTGGAAAAACCTATGATCTAATCTCAATTGATCAGAGAGAAATTAGCAGTAAGATCACTAATCCAGAAGGGATTTCATCTAATCTAACCCTAAACCACCTAGAAGATTAAGATTCCTGTGGGACCTAACCCATCCAAGAACCCTAGAAAACTACTCACATCATGATGATCATCAAAAGCAAAAACTCGTAAATGAAAATAACTCGCATAATAAGAAAGATGAATAGAAGGATAAAGATTTAAAACAAATACTAGGTAGATTCAGAGATATATGATCCAAGAAGTAAGAACGAAACATGTATGAAAAAAAACTTAAAAACAAGATGACAACGCTCTAATTACATACCGAGTATTTATATCTTAAAAAACACTAAATTTCAAAAGACAAAATAGAAATTATTGACTCAAAGCTCACTGAGGGGGGTCGAGCCCATCGAAATCTTCAAGATTTATATCTCTCGCTAACACTGAGGGTCTAGTCGAAATCAAGACTTCATTTTTATGTGGACTCACAGGGCTCAGTGGGATTAGTCGAATTCCAAGACGGCAATTTGCTTCGACTGCCAGGGTACTCTGAGCCATGTTCGAGTCATCCTCATTCGGCCTCAACAACTTCAATAACTGCACCTTGAAATGACTCCAAAATGCAGAATGTATAAACCTAATGCAAATGCCCTAAGTATGCAGAACTAGACATAAACGCTAGGAACATGCTAATAAGAGAGGTAAAAAAGGTTATAAATGCATGCTAAAACCGTGTAAAATATAGACATATCATGTAGTACGGAAAGAAATTATTAAACTTCTAGATGCAGGTGCTATTTATCTTATTTCAGATAGTACATGAGTTTCACCTGTTGATGTAGTCCCTAAAAAAGGTGGAATAACTGTAATAAAAAATGAAAATGATGAATTAATCCATATTATAACTATTACAAGACATAAAATGTGTATCGATTTCAAAAAATTAAATGCTGCCACTAGGAAAGATAATTTTCTTCTTCCGTTTATTGATCAAATGTTAGAACGATTAGCAAATCACTCTCACTATTGCTTCTTAGATGGGTACTCGGGTTTCTTTCAAATCCTGATACATCCTCAAGATCAAGAAAAAACAACATTTACGTGTCTTTATGGTACCTTCGCTTACCGAAGAATGCCGTTTGGATTAAGCAATGCACCCGCGACTTTTCAACAGTGCATGATGTCAATATTTTCAGACTTAATTGAATCAGTAGTTGAGGTATTTATGGATGATTTCTCTGTGTATGGTTCTTCGTTTGGTGGTTGTTTGTCTTATTTGTGGAAGGTGCTTGAACGGTGCGAAGAGACAAACCTAGTACTTAATTGAGAGAAGTGTCATTTCATGGTGAGAGAAGGAATCGTCCTCGGACATAAGATATTGGAAAGAGGGATTGAAGTCGACAAGGCCAAGATCAATGTAATGACGAGTCTAGGGCCTCCAAAAATGGTGAAAGACATACGAAGTTTCCTTGGTCATGCTAATTTTTATCGAAGAGTCATCAGCCTGCTATGCAATGATGTCGAGTTCAACTTCGATGACGAATGTTTTGAAGCATTTCGATCGATCAAGAAAGAACTAGTTAGTGCACCGATAGTACAACCGCCATATTGGACACTACCGTTCGAGATTATGTGTGATGCTAGCGACTATGCCGTAGGAGCTGTGCTTGGGCAACACAAGGACAAAAAACTAAATATTATCTATTATGACACTAGATGAAGCGCAAATGAATTATGCCACTACGGAAAAAGAACTTCTGGCCATCGTCTTTGCTTTTGAGAAGTTTTGCCAATACTTAGTAGGTTCTAAAGTCATTGTACACACGGATCATGCGGCGCTAAGATATCTACTTGCTAAGAAGGATGCAAAAGCGAGGCTGCTCCACTGGTTAATACTCTGATAGGACTCATAATTGCATGGTTTTATGTATTATAATAAGTTAGTTTTAGGCTTTATAACTAACATTTAGTATAATTTTAGTGTGTTTGCATGTGTTTATGTGTTTCTAGGTACTTGAAGCTAAAACTCGATGTTTAGAGTGTTTCTGGAGCCTGCTAGAACCTAAGGAAGAGTTGGCATTGGCACTTGGATCAAGGACATTCGGAGAAGGATTTCAGGGAGCCGTATAAGACCAATATCGACCTTAATATCGACCTGTGGGGGTCGATATTGAGTCCGAAGAATTCCCAGAGAGAAGTCTTGGAGGAAGAATCGACCAGTCAAAGGAAGAAGCAGAGAATCGACCCTAGCATCGACCTATCAGGGTCGATGCTGGCCTCCGAGAAAAGTGGAAGATTTCCTACATGGTGCTCCAAGAGTGGGCTAATCTTCTATTTTCGGTTTTGAGACTTTTAGGGATATGATAAACTCGAGTTTTTCAGATCTAACAACCCTAGGACTATAAATATACATGTAATCTCATTCATAAAGGATACACGGAGACATACAGATAATTCCCTACACTTTGAGATCTAATAAAGTTTCTTCAAGATTCTTTGTAACCCAATAGAGATAAGAGTCTAGATCTTTTAGACCACATGGGGTGGTGGTCACTGATGGGATCTATGTTTTAGGATTCATTACTGTACTTAACCAATCTAGCTACTTTAGTATACACTTTAGTGCTGAGTATTCTCTCATGGGAGATACTTAAGAGCACAACTGAATCTAGTAGGTGTCGTTGTCTATTTAGAAATGTTTGATGCCAGGAGAGTGGATTAAACCTTCAGATCTTCATACTAGAGAGTCATAGCTAGTGTCAAATTTGTTGTTTGACAGAATTAATTACAGATCTGGCTTTGGCCAAGTTAGATTGAATATCTTAGGATTATTTTGCCACGAGAGTGGGTTGTACTTTAGAAACAGATCTGTCACTCACTTTGTATTCTTGAGGCGAGAGTCTAAGGATACTTAGTATTCGATGATGGGATTAATGGAAATGCATATCCAGTTTATCACGAGAGTGGATCTAGATATAGAGTCTAGCATACCACGAGAGTAGACTAGCAAGATATGGAAAATCTCTACAATGACAAATATAAATTATTTTAGATAAACATGAATTCTTGACTTAGGTTTCCTGATTTAGACTATTGATATAAGTTAATTTGATATAATTCAAACTGATATGGGTCAATTCCCTAATGCACTGTCATTGTAGCACAGAAAAGTGTCAATCCAAATGGGTGAGCTATTAACCAGAAAAGATACAATCAAACCAAATTAAGTCAAGCCAAACAGTAGATCATGAGATTAACAATCTAACAGAATAATAATTAAAAGCATTACAAAAACTAATAACATAAAATAACAGAACTAGCAGTTACTAACAGAAGCTACAGAAGCGATGTAAACAGAATTCAATCAACTAAACAGAAGCTCCTAAGGATGGGGTTATTGATTAGTGTTGTAACATCCGTGTTCCTAAGTCGTCCTCTCGAGTTGTATCTATTTATATTGTTGTTGCGATGAACCCTCGGGATATTGTATTTTCGACGTTGATTAATAAAATGATGGATGTTTATGGATCAATTGTGAGTTATAATACATGATGAGGTATTTCATGTATTGGGGTGTCGAGTACATGATGTGGCATTTCATGTATCGACGGGCGACATATGATGTGGTATTTCATGTGTTGCGGGATTGAGCGAAGTATTCGTTCCGTCTTGGTTCGGGGATTTTCGGGTTTACGTCAATAGATCCTACTATGTGGTTGGGGTCGGTAGAATTATGTGTTATTTAATTACATCGGCGGGGTCATAGGATTATGTGGTATTTAATCCTAATGACGAGGTCAAGTTATGTGATATTTAACTCTAGATGTGGAGTTAGGTTATGGCGATTTAATCTAACGGGTGGTTTACCGATAAGGATTATGGGTGATTTAATCCTAATAGAGCGGTAAACCAGAGGTGAATACCGGTGATATAGGTTCTCACAGTATATTAGGGTCCGGTGTTATTGGATTACAATATGCTAGGTCATTGCTTGACTTAACTCGTTGAATCCGGGGATAATTGAATTTCGGCGGTTAGCCGTTGGGTGACCACGTAGGATCTGGTGGTGTTGACCGGGAGTGTTAGTGAACTAAGTATGAAGCTTGATGCAGGCTTGATTGGTTGCCAGGCGGAAATGAGGTGAAAGCGATCAAAGGAGTGATCGTTGTGGAGGAATCCGAGTTTCGGTTTGAGCGAATTAGCGGTAATTCCGGGTTTCAGCGGAAGTTAAGGGTGTTTTGAGACAAGGAGGTGTCTCAAATATTTTGAGGAAATTCAGAGTTATTAAACCGAGGAAAAGGTTAATTAGAAGAATTAATGGTTGCGGTTTAGTAATTTCGGGTCGGTTTTAGTTTAATTAGACAGCAATTACATATACATACATGTATATGTATTCTCTCTTCTCTCTTCTATAAAATTCTTGAGCTTCTTTTGTTCATGGGAGAGAAGAAAAGAAAAGAGAAGAGAGAGAAAGGAGAAAGAAAGGGAAGAAGAAAGAAGGAAAGAAGGAGAAGGAGAAGAGAGAGAGAAGAAATTGGAGAAAACAGAATTTTTGGGAGACTTGTGAGGTCGGTTGGGATATCAAGAGAGCTCGGTTTGAGCTAAACCTTTGTGGGTAAGTTCTCCAATCTCTTGCCTAGTTGGGAGATATGATTTTTCTACTACCCTTTTGTACTTGACGAGTTTGATGGAGTGTTTGGGCACTCTTCTTTTGTTTGGGCTGAAATTTGGTAGATAGGTTGTTAAGACTTCGATCTTCAAGTTCACCGAAGGAAGTTACAAAATATGATCTAGGGCAAGAGATATGGTTGGTTAAGTAAAGCCATTTTTGGGGAAAGGAATCCGAATTTGTTGAGTTAGGCTCTTGAGTTGGGAGCTTGTAATCAGTCTTTTAGAGTGTGTTGATGATCTCTTGGCAGGAGGTTTGTGAGATCTTGGTGTTGTGTTATGTGTCCAAAAAGTAAGCTTAAGGCTTGAAACCGTCAAAAAGTGTTCTTCGCTAATGGTGAGTGCGTGTAGCATATAATCATTAGTCTTTTAAATGATTGATGTGTGATGTAGGGCTTGTCCATATGGGTGTGATTTATGGCTAGTCCAAGTTATGTGATGTGTGTGACGATAGAGCTCATCATAAAATACTTGATTGTTGCATTGCATGTTGATTGCGGTAAGTCTTGTGAATGTATGTACTTGTCGCTGTGGGGGCGGAGGACCGCCTCACTTAAGCATATAATCTTTGGTGCAGGTAAGGACAAGGAAAAGGCTTAGATGTGGAGCGCGTGGAACCAAGGTCGAGGAGAAGGGATGATCTCGGGGTTAAAGGTTTTTGGTTTGATTATGTATTCATGTGTTTTGGACTTGTCTTAATGCATATTGGTATGTTAAGATGGTGTTTGAATGCTTAAAAGTTATATGTCAAGTTTTGTTGGTCAAGGTGTTATTACTTGATTTTGGTTTGTTGTTGTTGTTGTGCTCTTGGGTTGCAGGGCAAGAGGGGATCGACCGATCCAAGTAGGATCGATCGATCCTACAGGTTGTTTTCGAAGCGGAAAATTTCTGGTCAGTTTTTAGGGGTTAGGATCGACCGATCCCGGGGTGAGATCGATCGATCCTAGCAGGGAAATTTTGGTCAGATCGTTTGGGTTATTTTTGGTGGAGATCAAGATCGACCGATCCTAAGGAGGATCGATCGATCGACACCACTCTGTTTTGTAGTGTTCTGTTTGTTAGTCGAAATCGACGGATCCAAAGGAGGGATCGATCGATCCGTTTTTGCTGTTAAATTTTCTGGATAGTTTCAAGGGGGTCAGATCGATCGATCGTAAAGGAGAACGATCGATCGTGTGTAGTTGAGATCGATCGGTCGAAGGAGGATCTTTTCAATTTGGTATCAGAGCCAGACGGTTCTAGGATGTGTAGGGAGTCTTGCTTGTGATTGCTATTGCTTATTGTTGTTATATGATTGGGGTTAAAGATCATCCTCTTCAGCCAAGGAAAGGTTCCACGGTAAGACTTCTCTTGTGCTTGTGTTATGGAGTTTTGGGTTATTGAATCCTGTGTTGTTTTTGTAGTATGGTGAAAATCTAGTAGTAGAGTAGAAGTGGCGCGGGGCCAGGCCTAGGGAACAAGCGTACCCCCGGGGTGAAGACCAAGTGGTGGTTGAAGATGTTGTTGAGTCGGGAAATGGGGGAGCTGCAGGTGATGCAGCTCAAGCGGCAGCGAGTGAGCCGCAAGTTCAAGGGCAGCAACAAGAGGGTCCGAATCAAATGGGGCAGAGGTTACCCGGAGCGGTTCCAGCTCTAGCTCCCGTAGCGCCACCAGAGATTGTGGAGCCACCGAGAGTGGTTAATCCTGAGGCTAGGGGAGATAATGTGGGTCATGTGATTCCCCCGTATCTCACGGTGCTAGACCACATGCAACGGCTTAGCACCAAGTTCTTTCCGGGAGGTGCTAAACCGGTGGAGGCGGATGAGTGGAAGTCAAGGTTAGAGAGAAACTTCCTCTCGGTGAGATGTCCGGAGGAGTACCAGAGGGACTTGGCGGTGCATTATTTAGAGGGGGATGCACATATGTGGTGGAGGAGCGTGTTGGCTAGAAGAGCCAATGGTGTGAATACTTGGGAGGAATTCCTTGAGGAGTTCAACCTCAAGTATTTCCCGCAAGAAGCCATGGATCGATTAGAGACGGAGTTCCTAGAATTGTCTCAAGGGACGAAGTCGGTGAGAGAATATGAGGTGGAGTTCAACCGACTTCGAAGGTTTGCGGGAAGGGGTCTTGAGGATGAACCGGCTCAAGTAAGAAGGTTTCTAAGGGGAATGCGCTTGGAGTTGAGGAATAGGTGCATTGTGAGATCATATGCATCGGTGGCCGAGTTAGTGGAGAGAGCGGCCATGATTGAGGAGGGTATGATAGAGGAGGCTAAAGCGTTTAAGCCTCAAGCTCAAGGGAAGAAGTCTTTTACTTCTGATTCAGGAAAAGGTGGCAAGTTCATGGGAGGACAGAAGAGGAAGTGGGAAGGCTCTTCTCAGAGTGCTTCTAGCACTCAATCTGAATGCTACAAGTGTGGGGGCAAAGGTCATAGAGTGGCTAACTGCCCTAATAAGGACACCAGGACTTGCTACCATTGTAAGGAGGTGGGGCATATCAAGGCTTCATGTCCCAAGTTAAAGCAAGGCGGAGAGAGTTCCGGAGCTCCACCAGCTAAGAGGACGACGGTGACTCCTCGGATTTTCGGGTTTACGTCAATAGATCCTACTACGTTGGGTGACCACGTAGGATCTTGTGATGTTAGACCCGGGAGTGTTAGTGAACTAAGTATGAAACGGTACCGAGCTTGATTGGTGGCCCTAGGGGCGGGAAATGAGGTGAAACGATCAAAAGAGTGATCGTTGTGGAGGAATCCCGAGAGGTTCGGTTTGAGCGGAATTAAGCGGGAATTCCGGGGTTTCAGCGGAAGTTAAGGGAATGTTTTGAGACAAGGAGGTGTCTCAAATATTTCGGGAAATTATTCGAAGTTATTAAACCGAGCGGAAAAGGTTAATTAGAAGAATTAATGGTTGCGGTTTAGTAATTTCCGGGTCGGTTTGGTTTAATCTAATTAGAACAACAATTACATATACATACATGTATATGTATTCTCTCTTCTCTCTTCTATAAAATTCTTGAAGCTTCTTTTGTTCATGGGAGAGAAAGAAAAATCTAGAGGAAAAGAGAGAGAGAAAAGGAGAGAAAGAAAGGGAAGGAGAAGAAGGAAAAGAAGGAGAAGGAGAAGAGAGAGAAGAGAAGAAATTGGAGAAAAACAGAGTTTTTGGGGAGACTTGTGATATCAAGAGAACTCGGTTTGAGCTAAGCTTTTGTGGGTAAGTTTTCCAATCTCTTGCCTAGTTGTCTACCAAATTTCGTGGGATTATGTTAAGTGGTTTGGGAGATATGATTTTTCAAGGAGAACGATCGATCGTGTGTAGTTGAGATCGATCGGTCGAAGGAGGTTCGAGAGATCCTTCAGTAAAAAAAAAAAAAAAGGGGTAGGTCTTTTCAAGTGTTTCCTCGTAATCTACCTAGGTGTTTAACATACTCAAGCAGAGCTAAACCCTAGGCAATAAACTCATCAACAGTTAAATCCATTCTCATGACAAATAACCTCAAGCTAAGCTAGTTCCAGACCTAAATCTCCTTTACCCAGAGGGCAATACAAGGTATTTATAGATTAGGACAAAACCCTAACTCACTAACAGACAAAATAGCTAAGTTCGGAGGTGCACTCGAGGTGGTGGTCGAGTCCTTTGGTCGAGTCCGGCAAAAATCTTCAAGATGTCAACTTTGTGGTGGACTCGACCGGCTGACTTGAGTTTCTGGCTCGAGTTGGTTTCAAGGTGGCAACTTTGTGGTGGACTCGAATCGTGCACTCGAGTGGCTGGTTCGAGTTGGCTTCCAAGTCCTCGCCTTTGGTTCCAGTTGACTCCCTACTCGAGTTCTTGTTCGAGTCCGGTTCCAAGGTCTCTGTTTTGTGCTCCACTCGAGTCTCCTGGTCGAGTGCATGGTCGAGTTAAGCTCTCCCTTCTTCCCTTCTCTCCATTTGACCTCAACATCTTCAATATTCCTTGAATGTACCTGATACAGCTCCAAAATGCAATATGCATGCAATCCCAATGCAAAACACTCTAAGTATGCAAAACTGGAAACAAGTGACATGAAATGCTAAGAATATGCTACGAGACAAGGCTAAACGGATGATAAATGCATGCTCAAAACATGTAAAATATAGACATATCAACTATCACCCAATTATGTGTAAATATTAGTTTAGAATTATTTAATATTTAATTCATGTTCTTTAGCTGCAAGATACTATTTATTGTTTTCTTAGTTTAGATTTATTGTTTTATATAATTTAATGCATGTTAGATTAGGAAACCCCTCTTGCTTCATTTTTGATGTGACCCTAGCTCATGAAGCATCATCAACAACCAATTGGACTACATTTTCAAGTCATCAAGGGAGGACCTCGGGGTGGAATCAGCCCAAAAGAAGATCACATGTGGAGGATATGGCTGACATAAGACACACGGGTCAGAAGCTGCCGGATTCGAACCAATATGCACTCGTCGGAGGATTCCGGCAAGACCAAGAAAAACCGAGCGACAAGAAGACATATTGTGGAATCTTGACTCAAAGACAAAGCTCTAAGAGTTGGAATCAGGTCGAGATCTTTTCAGAGTCAAAAGTCATGCTTGTCACAAAATCGACGGATACTACACCAGCCTAATCTTGAAGTGCACCACACAGACCCGAGAGTGAGCCGAGAATAGAGTGGCTCACAGACATGCAGCTTTGGCAAGACCTTATGCAAAGTAAGACACTCTTTCCTTACTTCTAGTTTTACCACATCGGGTTTCTAGAAAAGGGTTTTAACGAGGCTCGAAACGTCTAAGGCATCACATCTCTTATCCCTTATGTGTTTGACTTAGAACCCTTTAATGACAAGTCTAAGCACATATAGATGTGATCCTATCCCAAGGAAGTCACTACAAATGCTTCCTTTTCCTTAGTTAATTTGCTCTTTTTGTGAGACTTTGTGTTTAAGTTGCTTTTAGGGCTTTTACTTGGTTGGGTTTATTTGGTTCATGGACCTAAGTATCATGATTTTTCCCAATGGCTTAGGCCCCATTTAACTTAAGTATTCCTATTTGTAAAAGCCTATATAAGGGCAAACTCTTTCCATTAAGAAGGTAAGCAATCATTAAGTAAAAAAGTCTTGTTTCTAGTCTTGGAGGCTAGGGTTCTCTTAGGTCTTAAGGTTGGTCCTCTACCTTTGGGGTGGCTGTATCAAAGGGAGAACCATCCCCTTTGTGGTGCCTTCACTATCCACTGGTTGCTTCACCATCATCATCACACTATCACCCATTATTTCCGCCCCATTCCACATCCTTTCCGTCCGTTTCACTACAAGAAAACAAAGGATTTGCGATGGACGTATACATCGCAAATCCCTCGCAAATACGGTATTGCGACATCATTGCGAGGCACAACAAATCGTCGCTAATCGCTGGTCGCAAATCGAAAAGCATCGCAGTGTCGTCGCAGATTTTGCGACGGACATAAAACGTAGCTAATCCGTCGCACATRACACCTCGCAAATACCTCGCAATCCAGCGACGGATTCGCKGGAAAGAACTGCACTCGCRAAGGTAACGCCGCAAAATTGTAGCAAATTTTGCGATGGACTTGCGATGAGCATTACAACTGTCATCGCAAGTCCCTCGCAAAATTTGCGAGGAACTTGCGATGAGCTTAACAATGGTCATCGCAAGTTCATCGCAAAAGTGCGATGGACTTGCGATGGATTGTGAAAATATTAATAATTAAAAAAAAAAGTGAAATTAAAATATAATTAAAATAAATTTAAAATTAAAATCTAAATAAAATTAAATTTCATAATATTAAAATTAATATAAACTACAATTTTAGTTTTTACTACCAAAAAAAAAATAACTAAAAAGATTGTGACGGTCCGGTCCCGGCTCCGGTTCCGCTACAAGAACCGGGATCATCTCCGAATTCGTCCTGAAGAAGCCGTGCCAACTCCGCATCCTTTGTGCCCAAGTAGTTAAAAATCTTACCAAACTTGGACATTTGCTGACTCTGAGCTTCGATGATGTTCGCCTGTGACTGGATGATACTCTGAAGAGCTTCTGAATCCTGTCGGGATTGAGATGAAGACGAAGCAGAAGAAGTGCAAGAGTCAATCTTCGATTGCAGAGAACCGACACCAAAAATTCTCCCTTTTTTACGGGGAGCAACCTGAAAAAGAAAAAATATATTTGATTGTAATTTATAATAAACATAATTACAAACATTTACAACAATTTTAAAGACATACCTCAGTAAAAATTTTGTTCTTCATGGCCGGAGAGACGGATGCCGTGCTCTCGGGATCATCACCATCAGAAGCCTGAGTCAGCTCCTGCATCCTGGAAGTGACGTCATGGTAGAGCTTCTCCGATTTCCCGTCGACAAACGATCCATCCGGTCTCCGTTTCGTCTCTTCCAGAACCGCGAGCAAATCCGGAATCGCATCGTCTCCACGGGTCTCAGCCTAAGTATATATAAATAATTACTATCATATTTAATTAAAAAAATTTAATAACTTTAAAAAAAAACTTACAATCTTCCGTGCTCGTGCTTTAAACGAAAGCTGTCCGGAGCGATGCTTATGATATCCGTCTCCATCACGATCAGAGAACCGGGCCGCTCGAGCATTTCCGCTCTTAGTCTCACTCGCCGGATCAGACCAATACGCCACGAGGCCTTTCCAGACCTCAGGATCCAACTACCTAGGCATCGCATTGTCACCCTCTTTTTTCCACTTCTTCTTCCATCGTCCCACCTGGTCACACATGCGAGTCTTCAGCTTGTCCTCAAATTCTTTGCGAACCAAAGATGTTATCACTGAATCCCAGTGATAAGATTGCTACAAAAAAAAAAAAGAGTTATGATGATAAAAAATAATAGTAAAGATTTTAAAATAAATAAAATTTGTTTAACTTACCGCAATGTCTCAAACCATCGGTGAGACACATATTTTGGAGTCTGTGTCCAATTAGCATGAGGTTCTTTGAAATCTCTTTCAAAGATCGATCTCACCTTAGCAGCTACACATCCATCATCTTTAAACCTGAAATATTTAAAAAAAAAAAGAATTAAAAATAAATATATTTGCAAACAACTTTAAATTAAAAAATTTATAAAATTAAAAAATTTATAAAATTAAAAAATTTATAAAATTAAAAAATTTATAAAATTAAAAGAAATTACCATAAAGTCCTTCGAGGACGGTCTGGATGAAGGTGTGGTAAATGATCATGACCGGGCTGATCAAGAAGCGCCGCTATGACCCGATTATGCTCCGCGTCAGTCATCGTGTACTGTGACGATGAGTGGCTGTCGGTGGGTCCTGAGAAACTATAGGTGGAAGTGTATCGTGGTGATGAGTCTCGGGAATATGTGACCCGCGCAGCTGAGAAGTAAAACTCGCCCCAGAAGTAGACGGCGCTGATCCGCCTCTCGAAAGAAAACGAGTGTAATCGTTATAAAAGCCGGACATCTGCAAGTAAAAAAAACGAAACTTGTTATTAATTACATTTTCAAATTATAAAATCTATTTTCAAATTAAAAAAAAAACAAAAATAGTTAAGTTTGTAAATTCATGAAAAAATCCTATTAAAATCCTAGAATCTAAAATCCTAAAACTCATGAATCAATTATAATAATTCTCAAATTAATGGACATAATATTATATAAACATTTGTTATATATAGTTTTAATAATATTTATTAAAAAGGTTTTAACTAACATAAAATTAATTAAATAAAAAACCTAAAAACTATTTTGAAATTTAAAAATTCTCAAATTCTCAAATTCTAAATTTTTTAAAATCATGAATAAATATTAATAATTCTCAAATTCATGAAAAAAAAATCATTTTCAAATCCTAAAATCTAAAATAGTAAAATTTTCAAATTAAATCCTAATCAATAAAACATAATTTAACAAATTAAAACTCCAATCAAAAATATAATTCTATAACACATCCAAAACCTAATCAAATATAACACTTAATTTAACAAATTAATTCCAATCAATAACAATTAATTTAAGAAATAAATCTAAAATTATATCAAATTCATCAAATATAATTTACCAAATTATAAAACCTAATCTACAAAATCTAACAAATTTATATAAAATTCAACCTAATCTAACAATAAAATGCAACCTAATCAACCTAGTCTAACAATTTGATTAATGTAAAATTGAAATCCATCAAACAACTAATCTAACAAAATCCATCATTCAATTAGTGTTACCTTAGGAAGAGGAATCGACGGCGGCTGGACTGAGGAGACACGGCGGCTGAGCAGAGAGCGGCGTTGGGACGAGGAGAGACGGCGCGGGCGAGAGAGACGGCGGAGAGGAGGGACGGCGACGTTGGAGAGGAGGGACGGCGGCTTGAGAATCGACGGCGACAGTTTTTTTTTTTTTGATATTTCGTTGTCGAGTTCCGAATGAGGAAGAAGAGGGTAATTAAAATACCCTTCCCTCGCAAGTCCATCGCGAATCCATCGCGGAAATAGGGTTTTCGGTTCCCAATTTGCGAGGGAATTGCGAGGGCTCCCTCGCAAATCCCTCGCTATCTTCTTTCCAAATAATTAAAAATTATGTTACCGCGAAACCTAAAAATTATATATTTGCGAGGGCACTGCGAGGGATCCCTCGCAGTTCCCTCGCAAATCGTAAAAAAATATTTTTTTTTAATGAATTTGCGAGGGATCTGCGAGGGATCCCTCGCAGTCCCCTCGTAAAATCGTAAAAAAATATGTTTTTTTAATTAATTTGCGAGGGATCTGCGAGGGATCTTCTAAAAAAAAAAAATATTTGTTATTCTACACATATTACACATGAAAGACCTACAACATACAAACAGTTAATCATATTCATTTTCAGATACATAGGAGTTTTCACTTTCGCCATCGGTTTCTTCWTCGTCATCTGTCTCCTCGAACTCATCACATTCCGGATCGTTACCCGTTTCATCCATGATCATCTCTTCTACTTCTCTGTTTCGTGGATCAATATGTAAGATATCTTCTGTTGATTCGCTTGCTACGGAGACGTCTGCTGATCTTTCCTGTTGCAAAGCGACATCATCAATTTCTCCGACTATTCGACCTCTCGGATTGACTTTTATAACAGATAACCACGTCTCTCGTCTTTCCCTTATCCGGGGATATGGAATGAAACACACTTGTTCTGCTTGACATGCTAAGATGAACGGTTCAAATTTAGGAAATTTTTKGTTGGCATTGACATCAGTGACCCCTAACGAGTTTGTGCGAATGCCTCGACCGACCGTTGGATCATACCAATGACATTTCAACAAAATGCATTTCAACCCGATAATTCCTGGATATGATACTTCCATAATTTCGTGACAAATACCGTAGAAGTCATTTTCACCTGGCACGTGAATTCCATAATTTGCGGTTGACCTCTTGGAGCCATGCTCGTATGTGTGAAAAGTATAACCGCGAGTGAAGTACATTGGGGCAGTAGTGATCTTTGCAATTGGTTCTTGAACAATCTCGTGTAACCAGAGAGGCAAGGGATGGTTTGCACATCCACTCATCACCTACACCATGTTTAAGAAATTATGTAATTTGATTTTAACCAAAGTGTCATCCCTCTCTTGAACCACCCGTACTCTACTCAAAATATCGGCTTGGTTAGTCGCCTCTAGCCCCAACGGCTCTAACTCCTCAGAAACAACACATAGCTGCAAAGTACTAATCATACCCACCAACTCCTCAGTATCCCTCTCGATACTTGCAGCTACTCGCTTTCTGCTTAGGGCATCGGCAACAAGATTAGCCTTCCCTGGGTGATAAGCTATCTCGAGATCATAATCCGCCATAAGCTTCATCCATCTCCTCTGTCTCAAGTTCAACTCAGGCTGAGTGAATACGTACTTGAGACTCTTATGATCCGTGAACACCTGCACCTTACCACCATACATATATGATCTCTATATCTTCAACGCAAACACCACTGCAACCAACTCTAGATCATGAGTAGGGTAATTGGCCTTATGCTCCCTCAACTGTCTCGAAGCATAAGCTATAACCTTCCCATGCTGCATTAAAACACAACCCAATCCTAGCCTCGAGGCATCCGTATAAACCAATATGGCTCCTTAGGATCCGGTAAAGCCAACACTGGAACGGTAGTCAACATCTCCTTAAGTCTCAAGAAGCTCTCCTCACACTTAAGAGACCAACAAAGGGAACATCCTTCCTTGTCAACTTCGTCATAGGCTGAGCAATGCTCACAAAACCCCTGACGAATCTCCGGTAATAACCAGCTAGACCGAGAAAATTTCTTATCTCCGTAGCATTCTTGGGTCTCGGCCATTCCCTGATGGCCTTAATCTTCTCTGGGTCGACGGAAACTCCACTCTCAGAAACCACGTGATCCAAAAACCCAATCTCTCTTTGCGGAAGCTACACTTGCCAGCTTGGCAGAAAAGCTTCTCTCTGGCTCCACGCCTTCCTCGGATGATCACCATGCTTTCGTCGAACTCTTGAATACACCAATATGTCATCGATGAAGATGATTAAAAATTCATCAAAATATTCCCGAACACATCATTCATAATCTGAATATACTGGTGCATTAAGACCCAAAGGCATTCTTACTAACTCATAATGCCCGTATCTTGTTCGAATATGCTCTTAGAGATGTCGACTCCTTAATAGGAATCTGATGGTATCCAGAAGCAAAATCAATCTTCGAGAACCAAGTAGCACCTCTCAACAGATCCAATAACACATCAATTCTCGGAAGAGGGTACTTGTTCTTAATCGTCACTCGATTCAAACCTCGGTAGTCGATACACAATCGAAAACTTCCGTCTTTCTTCTTCATGAAACAAGGCGGGTGCTCCCCATGGAACTACTCGGTCTTATGACCACTTATCCAATAGCTCCTCAACTGCTTCTTAAGCTCCGCCATCTACGCCGGTGCCACGGTATGGAGCTTTAGAAATAGGAGTCGTTCCCGGTTTTAACTCAATCGTGAAAGGATCAGATCTCGGTGGCGGTAATCCTTTCAGCTGTTGGCACATCCTCAATTCTCACCACAGGAATATTTTGAAGCATTGAATCTCACCTCCTCGGGTATCGAGATAGTCGCGGTATGCTTCACATCCTTTAACATCTTCGGCGAATAGCCGATATCACCAAACTTCCTGGCATGGTCTTACACCTTGGTACCACTTTTCCATTATACACCTTTCGACCTGCGTGACAATCCAGGTGAGCCTTATGCTTCTAAGCCAATCCATTCCCAATATCACATCATATAACTCCACTTGGCCACACAATCCAAGTCGCTGCTTCGCCACTCATGATGTGAACCTCGGCATCTTTTAATAGACTAGTCTCAAAAGTCGACCCCAGCCACTTCACCTTCCTCAACAGTCACTAGGCTCTTTCAGGCCTTCCCTTCCCTCACTAATTCGGAATGAAACGATGAGATGCTCGAGATCAAACATACGTGAGATGTAACCCTCCCACGTTTAGGGTCCACACACATAATCTGCATTGAGACCACACAATGAGCAACCACAACACACACAAATGACCAAAACTCATAATCACAAAAAATAATTAATAAGAGAAGAATTCTAACCAGTGATCGGCTTGGTGTTGCTCCCTTATCACTCGATGCTCGAGAGAATACTCGAGGAGTTCTACTAGTCCTTAGCGGGTGGAGCTCAGAACTCCCTCCACCTTGTTGTAGTTTGGGACATGAAGTCTGATATGCCCACTCCTTACAAGTCGATAGCACCGTAAGATATGGTGGAATTACAGGACTACAACGTCTCCCCAACCTCGGGGTTAACCACTCTCGGCTCATTCACCGGGCGGTGCTTTGGAGCTAAATGCGGTAGTCTATCAGAATCTGAGCAAATAAACCCAACATTGGTCTCATTTGATTTAGACCCTCTTGTTGCTGATCCCACTTGCGGTTCATTCTCATGTTTGACGCACCCGCTCTACCATTTCACTCAGAACATCCTCGACCATCACTTGGTCTTCACCGAGTCGCTCGTTCCAGGCTCAGCCGGCTCCCGCGCCACTCCTCCTACCCCCAGTTCTTGTACTTCTTTGCCATCACATCGAGCATTGATAATCGAACTTAACAAAAGCGGAACGAAGAAATGCTACCGTGGAAGCTTAATAGGCCAAAGGATGATCTCAACCCCACAATTCAATAACAACAAACATCACACAATCACAAGCAAGCAAGATTCACACACATCCAGAACTGCGGCTGCACCAAAAATGAAAAGACCGGCAAAAGCGAAAATAATAAAATACGGAATTAAAAAAACTTTTCTCAAAACAAATTAATACCATTAATAAGATCGCTTGCTATCAAAGCTACTACTACACAACCAAGACAGCGATCGACAAGTCTTCATTTTAACACACCAACACGCAGTCATTTACAGCGTTCAAAACACTCCTACACTTGAGCACGCAATAGCAAGTCCCAAACATTGAAACCCAAGCAAAGCATATGAACATAAGATACGAAGCGAAACCCGTCGAGCACCTAGATCACCCCTCTTCTCCGGCCCTCGGTTCCATGAGCTCCAAGACTTATGACTTCTTTTTACCTGCACCAAAAGAGGTGCGTAAGCATTGATAATGCTTAGTGAGGCGGTCATCCCGTCCCCACGGCTATACACATATATGATCAATGAATTTAACGCAATCAACATATGCTTAAAGAACAAGCCAATACATACCATGAAAGAGCTCAATCACACACAATCATCACACATTATGGCTAAGCCAAAAGTCACACCCATATGGACTAGTCCCTAAACACATATCAATCACGAAAACTCAAAGATCACATAGCTAAGCCGACGGTTACACACTCACCTTTGCTCAACGGTTTGTACAAGAATACTTTGACGGTTTCCAAGCTTTAAGCTTACTTCTTCTTGGCTCTTACTCAACTCAACACCAATATATCACCAAATAACCTAACAAAAGGTCACCAAAACACTTCTCAAAGGGTGATAACAAGTAATCAAACTCGGATTACTCAAACCCCCAAATCGGATTTCTCTTCTCAAAAATAGGGTCAACTTTAGATGATCATAACCAAATTTCAGCTCAAAAGAACAAGATTTGAGTGTCCAAACACTCACTCTACTCAACCCCGACGAAACTGTTCTGTTTTGAGCGGTTTTGGGAGAAAAATCATATCTCCTAAATTACTCAACATTTCTCAACGAAATTTGGTAGATTACAAGTTAAGAGGTTAAAGAACATACTCACCAAGTTTCAGCTCAAACCGTGATCAATTAATGCCCCGACCGATTCCCAGAACTGACAGAAAAAACACAGTTTTCTTAAGCTTCTTCTCTTTCTCTTCCTTCTCCTTCTTCTTCTCTTCTTCCTTTCTCCTCCTTTTTTTTTTTCTTTCTCTCCATTTCTTTCTTCTTCCTCTCTCACGAACACTCTCCTCTCTCTTTTAACCCAAGAGAAGCTTGTAGAAGGTTTTAGAAGGGAGAAGGAGATATTTCTTATACACATATATAAGTGTATGTATATGTTGGTTTAATTAAGAATTAAACCGAACCAACCCGGGAATTACTAAACCGCAACGATTAATTCTTTCAATTGACTTCTCCCGCTCGGTTTAGTAACTCCAAATAATTTCCTGAAATAGTTGAGACATCTCTCCGTCCCAAAATATTTCTTTCACGCCCGTCAAAACCCCGTAATTTTTGCTTAATTCCGCTCAAACTGAGCCACTCAGGATTACATCTCAACGATCAATCCTTTGATCGAATCAACCCGCCTACCGCCCCTAGGGCCATCACTCAAGCTCGGTATTATTCTATACTCGGTTCAATAACATCCCCGGGTCTGACATCATAAGATCCTACGTGGTCACCCAACGGCTAGCCCGTCGAAATCCAATTATCCCCGGATTCGAACGAGTTAAGTCCGTCAAACGACCTAGTACATTAGAATCCAATAACACAAGACTCTAATATACCAAGTCCCCGTGAGATCCAATACAACAGGACCCCACCCCGGTCTACCGTTATATTAGGATCAAATACCACATGATCCTAATCGGCAAACCCCTGGTTAGGATTAAATACCATATAACCCTATCCAACATCATTAGAGCTAAATATCACATAACTCTAATGACCCCTCATTAGGGTTAAATATCACATAACCCCAATGAGATCCGTCAATAGGATTAAATACCACATAATCCCATTGACCCCAACCACGCATTAGGATAATGACGTAGACCCATAAATCACCGAACCAAGACGGAATAATACTTCGCTCTCAACTCCGCAACATATGGAACACCACATCATGTACTCGACATCCCTAATACATGAAATACCATATCATGAATTAATCATTCTCGACAAATTCGATAAACATCCACATATTAATAATTTCTCGTCAAGTACAACAATTCCCGAGGGTCCATTACTACAAACATCAAATACAATACAACTCGAGAGGATGGCTAAGGAACATGGATGTTACAGTTTAAGAATTAAATTTCCGGTTCTCTTGTTTTGATCCCTAAGTCCGATTTTTTTGTTGTTGTTTGTGAGGTCTCGTTCTATGGAAATTGAAGAAGAGGCTGAGGATGAACTCAACATTTCAGAAGTAGATTGGGGAGGAGAAGAGGTCGAATCGGATAATGGCAAGAGCGCATATAGTGATGAAATCCGATATGAAGAAAATGAGGCTGAATTCGGTTATGGAAGGTGTGATGAGGCTTTGGTGGAAGAAGGTGAAATAGCAGATTTTTACGTTTATGCTATCTATCAAATACCTTAATGCACTAACATGTCATTGTAATACAGAAAGGTATCAATCCAAATGAGTGTGTTATTAAGACAGGATGCAATCAAAACGTCTAAGTCAAGCCAAACAAGTTGTAAATGGTGAAACTACCAACCTAGCAAAAGAGAATCAAAAGCAAGAACATGAACTAAAAACAGAACAAAAACAGGGGAGAAACAAAGCAAAGCAGAGACAAATAACAGAGCAAAAACAGAGTGAAAACAGAGATAAATCGAGAACAAGCAAGTCTAGGATGGGGTTGGTCAGTCTAACAACCTAATTTAACCAGGGGCTTAACAAAAACTATCTAGCTAATCCTTAGACAATAGATTCAACCGCAGCTAAATCCACTCTCGTGGTAGATAACCCCAAGTTAAACTAGTTTCAGACCCAAATCTCTCTAGCGAAATCTAGCTTAGCAGGCACTAAGATCCAACCTATTTTAGCCAATAAACACCCTAGACATCTAATCTCTTAGGCTAGGAATGCAAATCTCTGGAATTAGCTGGTTCAGGCATTTCATCAAACACCTTCTGGGTGTGGAAAAACCTATGATCTAATCTCAATTAATCAAAGAGAAATTAGCAGTAAGATCACTAATCCAGAAGGGATTTTGTCTAATCTAACCCTAAACCACCTAGAAGATTAAGATTCCGAGCCTAGACCTAACCCATCCTTAAGAACCCTAGAAAACTACTCACAGATCATGATGACCATCAAAAGCACAAACTCAGAAATGAAAATAACTTGCATAATAAGAAAGATAAGGAGGAGAATAGAAGGGATAAAAAGATTCAAACACAAATACTGGGTAGATTGAGAGATATATGATCCAAGAAGTAAGAACAGATGAACAGATGAAAAAAAGCTTAAAACAGGATGATCACGCCCTAATTACATACTGAGTATTTATAGTCTTAGTTAAAAACCCTAAATTTCAAAAAGACAAAATAGCAAATTATTAGACGGACTCGGGCAGGCTCACTCGAGTGGGGTGGTCGAGCCCATCAGAAAATTTCAAGATTGCATTTTTATCTTCGGCTCGACCAGCTACTCGAGTGGCCTGGGTCGAGCCGAAATCAAGACTTCATTTTTGGTGTGGACTCGAGCAGGGGCTCGAGTGGATTAGGTCGAGCCGATTCCAAGATGGCACCTTTGGCTTCGGCTCGGTCAGTGGGCTCGGTTGGAATGGGTCGAGCCGACTCCAAGACGGCACCTTTGGCTTTGACTCGGCCAGGGTACTCGAGCCATGTGGTCGAGTCATCCTCATTCGGCCTCAACAGCTTCAATACTCCTTAAGTGCACCTGAAATGACTCCAAAATGCAGAATGTATGCAAACCTAATGCAAAATGCCCTAAGTATGCAAAACTAGACATAAACRCTAGGAACATGCTAATAACAGAGGTAAAAAGGGTGATAAATGCATGCTAAAACCGTGTAAAATATAGACATATTAACTCCCCCAAACTTAGTCTTTGCTTGCCCTCAAGCAAACAGAAGTATAACTAGGAGGAGAGGTTTGAAAATGGGGATTCAGAACCAAAACATGCTGATATAGTACATGATCTCAATGTCCAAGTTGCTAGTTCGGGAATGCAAATATATGAACTCTACTTAAAAACTTTAGCCATACTCTTCAAAGCACAACTTCAATTAAATCTCAACCTAGACATGCATTCAAATCTACCATTCCCTTTAACATTCAATTAAGCAGAAACCATGAATCAAGCTATGCACATTCAATGAACTCATTTGGCTAAGGGTAAGGTTAAGAGACAAAGATGGTCCCTTTCACATGGTTTGAATAAGTTCAGAACAGGGATCTCTCAAGAAAAGGAATGAGCTTTAGTAGAATGCTAAAGGTAAGAACCAATGATATGTTTGCATTTTGCATCGTTTTAACTTGCATAAATCATACGTTTTTGATGTTATTCTTAGTTATTTATTGAGTTTTGCATCTTAGAGTGTTTGCATAGTTTACGCCCATCATATTTGGCTTGTTATAGGTACTTTCGGGTGATTTTGGAGAAGTTAGACCAGAAGCATGCTGGAGACTCTTGGAGTCCATGAGCAGTTGTGATCGAGTCCATCAGGCCGATTGTGATCGAGTCCGTCTTGAGCAGATGCAGGGACACTTGATCGAGTCCGTGCTGGCGAAGCTGTCAGGGCATGCTGATCGAGTCCGTCTGAGATACCCATGCGAGGCGTGATCGAGTCGGCAGGGAGATGGAGCAGAAGCTCAGCTGAGCACCCATGCTCGAGCTGTATGATCAAGCGAGACAAAGGTGGCGTCTTGAAGTTTGAGAACCCAGCTCGAGCCTGATCGAGTGGGTACTCAAGCTCATCTTAGAAAAATGCAGTCTTGATTTCGTCATTTTGAGCACAACACTCGACCAAGACTTGCAGCTGGACCTTATCACGCACATTTTACTATTTCGGCGTTTTAGGGTTTAAGACTTAGTATAAATACCTTATGTTGGGTGAAGAAGTAAGACGTTTTACAATATTTTGAGTTTTTCCTTGTGTTCTTCTCTTGTTTCCAGAACTTGTAATTTGATTTCTACTTGTTATTTTTGAGTTTGTTCCTTACGTTCTCATTATCTCTATCTATTTCTATCATCATGCAAGTTTTTATGATTTCTGGGTTTGTGTTCTTGATGTTCTTCATGAGTTTTGAGTAGTCATTAGGGTTCTTGAGGATGGGATAGATTAGGTATAGAATCTTGGTCTTTCGTGGTTTAAGTGTAGATGGTTTGATTTCCTTCTAAATCAGGTGTTCTTAATGCTAGTTTCTTTCTGATCATTGGAATTAGAACTTAGGTGTTTTTCCACCCAGAAGGTGTTTGATAAAATGCTTGAATGAACTGATGTTAGAGATTTGCATACCTAGCTTTAAGGGATTAGTTGTCAGGGTGTTTATCGACATATTGAGCTGATTCATTGCACTGCTAGGGTAGATTTCGCTAGGGATTGGGTCTGGAACTGGTCTAGTTTGAGGTTACTTACCACGGAGTGGACTTAACTGGTTTTGATGTTTGATGTCTAGGTAGCTTGATTGAGTTTTGTTAAACTTGAATAGGCTAAGAGGACACCTAGTCGATTACCCCCATCCAGGAACCTCTTTACTGCTTGAATTGTTGCTGCTAGTCTATCATGCTCTTTACCCCATATGCTATTTCTGTTATTGCTTGGTTTCTGTAGTTCTTGTTAGTCTATACGTTATCTGTTTTAGTGTCCATTCTCAGGTTTTTGTCTAGGTTCTTTGAACTGATATTATTTGCTTGGCGACTTGGTGCTTGATCGCATCCTTTTTGGTTAATATCTTCACCCTTATGGATTGACACCTTACTACTACGAAGACTTGGTCTAGTAAGAGAATTGACTTATACCACACTATACAAGAATAGACTATCTACCAATATACACAGATGACCTTAACCCAGTTCTTGAAAAGTTGTCCCAATTCTACCTTCTTGAGGCAATTTCCCTTGGACTTTTTGGATCAGACTCATTTTTTCTTTTTTACTTGTTCAGGAGAGGTTCTTTACTTCTAGCATTGGGGTTTTCTTATGGTTTTCCTTGCCCAGGCTTTTCTATGGTTTTCAGAACTTTAAGCTTTTTGCCTTTCTTTTCTCTTTCTTAGCACACCATATCCTTTACTAGATTAACACACCTTGATTATTCTCTCTAAAACTCTTAACTTTTTTTCTTTCATCTTTTTAAGTTTTCTTTCTTTCTTTTCACAGAATCAACCTACAATGATCAAGATCCCACTAGTCACATCTGATTCGAAAATTGCAAACCGAGAACACATGAGATTCTATCCTTGTCGGCTCAAACCTAACACTTTCTACCAAGCTCATTGAGAAAATAGGCTCACACCAGGAGTAATATCATGGCTTGAAAGAAGGTTAGATTTAAAGGCATGGTAAAATTGTCTAATAATGAGAACATACTTGGATTAGCAAGAGTGGCAAATAGGTGAAAATCCAAGTATGTGTAATGGTATCCATGATTTCGATCAGGTGCATAGACATGATAATTAATAGTCAAATTTAGGTTCAGGTTGATAGAGAATGGTATCAAATCACAGCATGCTTCAATTGAGACCTAATCTAGTTATGCATTCGAAGCATGGTGCAGTCTTACTTTAAGTTTATATACAGTGCATTAAACAACCAGAAACGAGGGCATTGAGACTCTATTACCAAATCAGCATGCTTACAAAGTTAATATCATCATTATCCCCTATGCATATGCAACAGTCCTATATGAACAGAGTCTAGACTCAATCTTAAAATGCAAATGTAACTACATGAACACTCTTTTTTTTTTGTAATCATTTTCGAAAAATTTTCTAATTTTTTTTTTGGTTTTTCAATGCCATAGATGCATGCGAGACTCGAATGCACAAAATCAAAATAAGAGCAGTGAAAACACATCAACAAATCTTAACCCTTCCCCCCAAACTTAAATTACGTCCCTTGTGTAGTAAAAATTTGGAAAGAAGGTTTAAGAACCAACAGCAAGAAGGAAATCGAATGTTATACGAGAATGGATAGAGCAGGTGCCTCGGGGTTGGAGAAGAAGGAGGAGATCGAATCCTCCATGCTCTCTCTGGTGTGAGGTGGCCTGGGAACTTAACTCGGGCTGGGCTCGAGTGGCTTGTCGAACATGGGAAAGGACGGCTCGAGCAAATGACTCAAGCTGGCTGCTCATTTGGAGTGTGCTCACCGAACCCTCTCTTTTTCCTTGTGCTACTTGACTTGTTGCCTTGGCTCGAGCGATGAGGCTCTTGGCGGTTCCACGTGCTCGAGGCCAGGTGGTTCAAAGCGACCCACTTCACAGTACTCGTTTGGGAGGATCACCGTCTTGGAGGAAGTGGCGAACTTTAGAAATCCTTCAGTTGATCTCTCACTTCCTTCATCTGGCCTTTTAACTCCTTTACCGTCCTTTTTACAGCAGCTATGGTCTTCCCCTGGAATTTGTTCCACCTCTGGAGGATTCCAATTCTCTTATGTGCTTCCTTCAGGGCAGGGCCAGACTTAGGCTGAAGGGGGTACTCTGCAAAACCAAACTTTCCTGAGCCATCGACTTCATCACTATCCACTGAATTCCCAGAATCTTCTTATGATCTTGGAGCTTCTTCAAGGCTGGTGTAGAGGCGCTCTAGTGGGGGAATGAAGTCGATATTGGCGCCGAGTCTAACGTAGCTCTACACCACAAGCCACCAGAATTCGGGTTATCACTCCACCAATGCTAATTTCCCCTGTTGACTTCTTTTTGTGCATCCTCAATGCCCAGTCTTTGTACCATATCAACTGACGCAGCAGAACGCAGGCTAAGCTTGTGTCTCCCCTATCCCCCAGCAGTTCTCGTCCATCCCTTGTGTAGTCCAGAACGTCTTGTAATGCTATATCCAGCATCTGTATCTCGCCGTCATTGACGTTTCCGGTGGCCTTCCTAGCGAACAAAGTGCTTGCAATGGCTTTGTGAAAGTACCTTAGCATGGGACTTCTGATCTGAGACGCCTTRGTGCGGGATGACGAGTAAGGTTTGTCGTCTCCAATGGTAGACCAGAGGGCTTGTAGCTCAGTGCTGTCAATGTCTTGTATCGATCCCATTCCACTCGGGAAACCATACAAGATTTCCAGCTCCTTTATGGTGAGGGAGTGAAGCAACCCTCTGCATGTGAAGGTGATAAATCCCGGACCTCCATCTGATTCATACTCAGGCTCATCTTCATAGAAATGTACCGAGAGTGAGGATAGGAAATGGCATGTCTCCTCCTGGTGAGCTTCAAGCTGAATTCTCATGAATGTTCCCAGGCCGCTGACTCGGTACAAGTATTCCACATCCTTGGCAATTCCAAGTTTTGCACATGTCTCCAGGTGCGGATACCGTGTTCCTGCAAAACCTCTCTCAAGGAAGATGATAAGATATTCCTCATCAGAAGGCTCCTGCTTAGTCTTTCCGGGTTGCATGGTGGCCACTTTGGTCGCTTCTCTAACACTTCCTCTGCCATGTTCAAACACACTAGGTTCCTCCGGTTTCTTTCCACGAGCGATTGCATGTTTGTCGCGCGAGAATTCTTCAGCCGCGGAATGCCTTCTATAACTCGACCCCTTGGCTCGAGTGGGGTGGGACGAGTCATCTTCGGGTAACTCTAGTTTTTCCTTTTTCCGACGGCTCGAACCACGGACTCGAGCTGGCGGCTCGAGCTGAACTTCATCAATCTCCATTGGCTCGATTGGTGTAGAAACCGGTCCTCTTAGCCTCTGAAAGTGTCTAGCCACGGCTTCAGCAGATGGGCGTTCACCGGACTCTCCTTGGTAGGGTCTTCTTCTGGGCATGGTGGAGCGAATTTGGTTGATCATTTTCGGAATTTTTGTTGAGAACAAGTGAGGAGTGGTGTGAAGAACTCAAGAGGCTGGATCTCCTTATATAGGCGTAGGATGTAGCTAGAGGACAAGGGAGGAGCGTCCATTTGAATTCAAAATTCGAAATCTTGGGCGCCCAAAAGATCGCTCGAGCACATGACTCGAGTGGGCCAGGTCGAGTCAGCCTTTGTCTCCTTGTCGGAATTCAAATTTGAATTTGGGCGCCACTTGACTCGACCACTTGACTCGACTGGTGCTGGTCGAGTCAAATACACCTGCTCTGCTTTCTCCTGAAAACACACAAACAAACCACAAAACAAAAATTAGCAAACTAAGGAGGTGTTATTGGTTTGTGTATTTAGATGGAGTTTTGATGACTTTAAAAATTATAAAAAGTAACTACTTTAAAAGATTTTAAAATATTTTAAAAGATTACAAAAGAGTATCTCCAAAATATTGCATAATATTTTCAAAGATTAAAAAAGAGTATCTCAAAGTATCTCAAAGTATCTCAAACTTTTATAAATTATTTCTCCAAATATAGAGTCATCAAGACATCTTTTTCTAAAATATCTCCAAAATATCTCAAATTTTTATGGAAATACTCCAAAATTGTTTTTTTTCATCTTCTATAAAATTGTTCAATTGCTACATCAATTCTGAGAAACACGAGCTTTTTAGCAAATAATTTCCATTAGTGCTTCTTTGAATTTTTTTTGCTTAGGAAAATAGTTCCCGTATGATGTTTATTTTATTATTGTCCCAAAATAATTTTTTATTAATTGATTTGCCGTCTTTGATGAGTGTGAGAGAGAGAGAGAATAATGAAACGATGGTTTAAGCATTCATATTGTAAACGATGGCTTCTTATGTTTAAGCGATGACTTCGTAGGATTATCATTTAAACGATGGTTTCATATTGGGGAAGAGGAAAACATGGAAGGCTCGGATTTGGTGATAATGACAAGAGCAGTAAAATGCTTCCACAAAAAAAAAAATCCTAGAAGAATACTTTGAGAATCTCTTACTAAGTACAATACTTTTGATGATTAGATTTGTGAAGCAAAATGTGTAAAATCAATAAACCAATAACACGATATTTTAATTCAATGACAAAATGAATTACTTTTATGTTATTTGAATAACACAAGATTTTTATTGACTTTATAAAATCATAAATCTAATACCTCTAGATTAATAAATATTTTAGATTACTTTTTACAAATACATAAACTAATAACATCAAACTTTAATAGAGTTTTGAAAAATCTTAAATGAATAACAATAGAATCTTCATAACATTTAAATCTTTAAAACTCCATCTAAATACACAAGCCAATAACACCCCCTAAATGACGGTTTATCAAGAAAATTAGATCAATATATACAGGGATAGACATGGGACTTCCTCCCAAGTGAGCTTGTTTATAGTCACTAAGCTTGACTTCCTGTTTTATTTAAACAGGAGGAGGTTCATCGAGAGGGATAGAAGTTCCCTCTGAAATGACGTAGTCAGCAAGATAGGCCTTGAGGCGCTGCCCATTCACAGTAAACTCGGAGTCTCCTTTCCCGATCAGAGTAACTGCACCATAAGTTGAGACTTCCTTAACTCTGAATGGTCCTGGCCATCTAGACTTCAGCTTCCCAGGAAATAGCTTGAGTCTCGAGTTGAATAGGAGCACTTGATCACCAGCTTTGAATTCCTTGGGAAGAATCCTTCTGTCATGGAAGGCTTTTGTCCTCTCCTTATAAACCTTGGAACTCTCATAGGCGTCCAGCCTGATTTCTTCCAGCTCATGTAAATCCAATGCTCTCTTCCCCTGGGCGGTTTTGATGTCCAGATTCAGAAGTTTCGTTGCCCAAAATGCCTTGTACTCAATCTCCACTGGCAGATGGCAAGCCTTCCCATAGAGCAGCTCGAATGGTGTTCTTCCAATTGGTGTCTTGAATGCAGTCCTATATGCCCAGAGAGTCTCATCAAGCTTGGAGGACCAGTCTCTCTTTGAAACTCCTACTACTCTTGCTAAGATGGCTTTGATCTGCTTGTTAGACACCTCCACCTACCCACTGGTCTGAGGATGGTATGGCGTGGCCACCTTATGCTTAACCCCATACTTCTTCAGAAGACCTTCAAAGAGCTTGTTGATGAAATGGGATCCCCCATCACTGATCACTACTCTAGGTACTCCAAATCTGGGGAAGATAATGCTCTTGAACATCTTCAGAACTACTCTTGCATCATTGGTTGGACAGGCTATAGCTTCAGCCCACTTGGAAACACAATCAACAGCCACCAAGATGTAGCTGTTCCCATGAGATGGTGGGTTGAAAGGCCCCATGAAATCAATGCCCCATACATCAAATACCTCGACTTCTAGAATTAGGTTCTGAGGCATCTCGTTCCTCCTGCTGATATTGCCCATTCTCTGGCAAGGATCACACCTAGTGATGAAGGCCTGAGCATCCTTGAACATTGAAGGCCACCACAATCCTGCTTGGAGAACCTTCCGAACTGTTTTGAAAGTAGCAAAATGACCCCTATAAGCTGAACCATGGCAGTGCTCCAAAACTCTTGTTACTTCTCCCTCAGCAATGCATCTTCTGTAAAGGCCATCTGAAACTCTCTTGTACAAGTAAGGTTCATCCCAGAAGTAGTGGTTCACATCCCTCATAAACTTCTTTTTCCTGTAAGCATCAAGTCTCTTAGGGATTTCGCCAACTGCAAGGTAGTTAGCAAAATCTGCATACCAGGACAGCTTCCCTTCTATTGCCAAGACAACAGCAATGAGATGTTCCTCAGGCATGGAATCATCAATTGGCAATGGATCATCTATTCTCATTCTCGACAAATGATCAGCTACTCCATTCTCTATACCCTTCTTATCAACGATCTCCATGTCGAACTCCTGTAGTAGAAGTATCCATCTGAGCAATCTTGGCTTGGTCTCCTTCTTTGCATAGATATGCCTAAGTGCTGCATGATCTGTGTAGACAATCACCTTGGAACCCACTAGGTAGCTTATGAACTTCTCAAAAGCAAAGACAACATATCTCCTGTAGTTGCATATCTCCCCTGAGCATCATTAAGTGTTCTGCTTGCATAATAGATCACATGCAGCTTCTTGTCAATCTTCTGTCCCAAAATAACCCCCACAGCATAATCCGATGCATCACACATGATTTCGAACGGATAGTCCCAGTTTGGTGATTGGACTATCGAGCCGAGACCAAGGCTTCCTTTAACCGAATGCTTTCAAACACTCGAATCAAAGATAACTCTTGGTCCTTGCATAACAACCTGGTGAGTGGTCTAGCCTATCTTGAGAAGTCTTTGATGAACCTTCTGAAAACCCAGCATGCCCAAGGAAACTTCTGATATGACATTTTTAGTTGTCAACCATCACATCAACCTTGGCTTGCTACCTCTATCCCATTCTCAGAAATTTTTGCCCCAAGACAATCCCTCTCTAACCATGAAGTGGCATTTTTCTCAGCCTCAGAACCAGATTTGTCTCCTCACACCTAGTAAGCACCCTGCAAAGGTTCAAAGACAGAGGAGAAAGAGGAGCCATACACGGAAAAATCATCCATGAATACCTCCACGCCTCTATTAAATCCGAGAATAGAAGTCATCATGCATCTCTCGAAAAGTAAGAGTGCATGTAAAGACCAAAAAGGCCTCCTATAGCAAAGTTCCATATGGACAAGTGAAATTAGTTTTTTCCTGACATGTAGATGAATAGGAATTTGAAAGAAACCACTATACCCATCTAAGAAACAATAATAAGGATGATTGCAGCCTTTCTAACATCCGATCAATGAACGGTAATGGGAAATGATCCTTTCTAGATGCACGCTCAATTCTCCTGCACATTCTATGGCAGTGATAGTTTTAGTGGGTATCAGTTCATCCTTATCATTCCTAACAACGGTTATACCTCCTTTCGAACACAATGCATGAGAAACCCAAGTACTATCGATATGGTATATGATTCCAAATTTCTAGAACTTAAGAATTTCCTTTTAACTACTTCCTTCAAATTAGATTCAGTCTCCTTTGAGGTTCAACGCTAGCATATGATTCATTTTCCTGTGAATTATAGAGTACAACGTGAAATTCCCTTAATATCATCCGCAGAATACCCTATTGCTTCCTAAATCTCCTCAGCTTCAATCAATAGCAAATGCAACTCATCATCACTCAGCATATTATTTACTATGATGGGTATATAGAATTAGTCCAAGAAAGGCGCTTAGCCCAGCAGGAAGTGGTTTGAGGTCTACCTCAAAGCTCTGAGTTCCTGACCCCGCTTGACGCAGAGGGAGTTTGACTCAGCAACGGCTCGAGTGACTGGCCGAGCCAAGCCGCTTGTCGGATTGGCTCGAGTAGCTGACTCGAGCTGATCGGTCAAGCAAGCTGGAGCGAGCACGGCTCGACCTGATGACCTCGCTGCCTCGAGCTAATGTGTTTGCAGCAAAAACCCTCGCTCCGACCCCCAATCAGATCTTCAAAACCCTCTGACCCTTCCAAAACCTTATGCGAGTCCAAAATCATCACATACCCCAAAGTTTCGTCTGTAAGTACCCATCTTTCCCATTCTTTGTCAAAGCGGTCTGAAGGTAATCTTCCTCATTAAGTTCCTCCTGAAGTTCATCAGCAAGTTGATCCATTTCCTCAACATAAAAGATATGTTCTTCTATCTCTGGCTTTCTCATTGTGGCTTTTATATCGAATGTCATCCTGAAGTCGGTCCCAAGATTGAGATCGATCTTTCTTTTTTAAACATCAATAATCGCTCCAGCTGTAGCTAAGAAAGGCCTTCCTAGAATCAGAGGGTCTCTCGGTTCTTCATCCATCTCCAGAACTATGAAACTGTACCTAAATTTCTAACCATCAGAGGTAAATCTTCTAACATGCCATGAGGAGTTCTAACTGACCTGTCTGCAAGCACCAAAGATATGTCGCAAGGCTTGTAGTTGCTGAATCCTAACCTCTTAGCAACGGAGAGCGGCATAAGACTGATAGATGCTCCACGATCACAAAGGGATTTCTTGAAAACTATTGGGCCTAGAGAGCATGGTAGAGTGAATGAACCAGGGTCATTTAGCTTCTCCTTGATAACCTTCTTCTGAATAATGGCACTGCACTCTTCTGACAGAACCACCATACCCTGAACTGCCTTGGCTTTCTCTTTCACTGCATCCTTCAGGAATTTCTGATATACAGGTAGCATTGAAAAAGCATCAATGAGTGGTAGCCTAATCTCTGCTTCCCTGATATGTTTATCAAAAATTGCTTTGTATTTCTCCATTAGTTCCTTTTTGAACCTTCYTGGGAAAGGTAGTTTGGGTTTTCAGGGGAACTGATGCTGCCGACGGGTGTTGTTCCGAATGGACCGTGGCGGGCCTCCGATGGGCAACGATGAAAACGTGAGGTTGGCGTGGGCCAATGGATTGATAAGCCACACGAGTTGTGGAGTCTCGGATACAGATGATGTACTCTTGCTGGAATTCGCACAAACAAGAAGAAAGAACAAGAGAGCTTAAGCGGTGACGCTTCAGCGAAAATAGTTTTCGCTTATTCAAAGTCTACCTTCTTAGGGCTGCGAAGTTTCTATATGGCTCGACTACAAATGTCTCAAAAGCAACCTTAAACGTGGCCTAACACGGCCAAGAAGTTTCCCAAAACAAAAGGAAAAGTTCAAAAAGGAAAGTTCATTAAAATGACAAGGCAAAAACACCTAATCATAAGTGATGTGTCTTGGTGACTTGCTGACGCCTTCATGGGCCTAAATGGACTTCAAATACCCTTAGAATGCTGGAATCGAACTAGAAGGCATGGTATGGGCTTCAGACAACTCAGCCCTCAAAGGATGTCTGAGGCCATTTTCGCACCAACTAGGCTGCCTCGTTAAAACCTTCCTTAGTAAACCACGTGGAAACCTAGGTAGGAAAGAGTAATTCCTAGTGATGTTTTTATGCCTCGATCATAGCGAGAGGACAAAGAAAGTCTCCTTCTTTGTCCGCATGAGAGGCCACTCGGTTGTGTAAAGTATGAAGCATTCTGGAGGAATCTCGTGGTTGCCTCGGCAACATCACTGCCGATGCTTCTCGATCATTGGTGATGAACGGAAATGCCCTTGGTCGGCATTGTCTCTTCGTTATGTCCGCATGGGCCTCGGCCCGTCCGAATGGTCCTTGTCAAGAAAAAGGTCCACGGCCTTAGTGAATCCCTCGAGGCTCTTGGTTCTGATCGGGTCATTGGTGCTCCTCTAAGTGGTGGGATCTCCACTGATTGAGCTGGTTCCATTTGGATGTCCGCATCATTCTCCCCTTCTTGAAAAAGTTCTTCCGTCATGTCCGAATCACCTACATCAAAAGGAGACAAGTCAGAAACGTTGAACGTTCKGGAAACTTGGAACTCACCTGGTAACTCGAGGCGGTAAGCATTGTTGTCGATCTTCTCAATGATCTTGAACGGGCCATCCCCTCGGTGCTAGTTTGGAGCTACGCTTATTTGGGAACCGCTCAGGCCGCAAGTGTAGCCAAACCCATTCTCCGGGTAACTGTATTTCTTGCGCCCTTGTCTCGTTGGTGTTTGATTTGCTCGCTCCTCTTGTTGATTCTCCTTAACCTTCTCGTGGATCTTCTTGACTTGCTCGGCTTTGGCGATTCCATCGAGACTAACTTGATCCGCCTTTGGTAATGGTAACGGAGTAAACTCCAATGGGGTCCTAGGGTTAAAACCATACACAACCTCAAAAGGGGAAAACTTAGAAGAAGAGTGAGTAGCATGATTATAAGCAAATTCAACCAAAGGCAAACACTCAACCCAATTCTTTAAGTTTTTACCGATGCTAGCTCTAAGTAAGCTAGATAAGGTCCGGTTTACCACTCCGCTTGACCATCGGTTTGGGGATGACACGTCGGGAGAAGAGAAGCTTGGTGCCTAGCTTTTTCCACAAAGTTCTCCAGAAGTGGCTCAGGAATTTCGTGTCTCGGTCCTACACGCATCATTCACCTCTTTAAAGAACAAACTTTACACGGAATGAAATGGGCCATTTTGGAGAACCGGTCCACAACAACGAAGATGGAATCCTTGTGTTGTATGTTCGGCAAACCTAGCATAAAATCCATAGAAATATCCTCCCAAGGAGCGTTAGTATGGTAAAGGCATATAAAGACCATGAGGTGTGACTTAGCCTTGTGGCAAACAATGCATTTAGCACAATGACGCTCAACGTCTCTCTTGATATGTGGCCAGTAAAATGCTCCTTGAGTGTGAGGAGAGTCTTGTCTTAAAATGTCCCATGAGTCCTCCACCATGAGCCTCTCGACCAAAAAGTTCTCTCATCGATCCTTGTGGAATGCAAAGCCGCTTATCCCGGAATAGGAACCCGTTTTGTAGGTAATAGGACCCGGTTCCTCCCTTTAGACACTGAACATAAGTCTCTCCAAGGTCTGGATCCTCAGCCTACTGATCCTTAATGTGCTCAAAACCGAACACTTTAGCTTTCATTGTCGTTATAAGCGCATGACGTCTCGATAAGGCATCTGCGACCACATTTTCTTTGCCCTTCTTGTATTTGATGACATATGGGAACGTCTCCACGAACTCTAACCATCTTGCATGTCTCTTTTTCAACGTGGTCTGGCCTCTGAGGTGCTTGAGAGTTTCATGATCGGTGTTGATATATCATGGATTTTACCCGTTTTTAGCCATGATATAAGTCGTTTTATCGAGTCTTTCTAGTGCTTTTTCTATCATTTTAGAGTCTTTTCAGGTTTTAGCACGTTTGGGACGAAATTGGAGATTTTGGAGACATTTGGAGCCTTTTTGGAGCAAACCGAAGAAAGTACCCGTTTTGAAGCATGAGTATCGATCGACACCATCCCGGTATCGATCGATACCGACGCAACTGACGCGGAGATAGATATCCAAGGACGAGAATTCTCGCCAAAAGAAGCCCAATACTTTCCCTTATTTACAAAGAAGCCCAGCTCGTGTTTTTAGACCTATTTAAGCAAACTCTTAGTCATTAGGTTAGCGACTTTACTTTGAACTATTATTCTTGAGCCACCATTGAGATTTGAGAACTTTTGTGAGGGAGACGGATCCAAGACTCTGTTCATCATAGAGAAGATCCCGAACCCTTGTTTTTATTCTTTTGTTTAATTTCATGATTTATTCAGTTATGTTATTTGTTTCATCTATCATGTCTGAGTAGTCTCATTTTAGGTTTAGGGATTTCTCATATGGATTTCTCTGATTTATGATAATTGATTTGTTAGGGTTCAAAATCTGAATAGTTCTTCACCATAGGTTGTTCTCAAAGCTATTTCTAACCTGATCACTTGAATATGAACCTAGATTAACGATCAGCTGCAATTGARGAATCTGATAAAACCTAGGGTGAGCAATTGGATTATCTGCAAAGAGATTTGGTTTAATCGAATTGTGAACATATCAAACTTGAATTGATTGCTGGTTTACTGTGTAGGATTTGCAAAGAGATTTGGAATTTTAGACTTTAGACTTAGTTAGTTTTCGCAACGACAGTTGGTTAACTATACTTTCGTGTTTGAGTTCAAGAACGGCGCTTAATTGAATTGAACCTTAATTGATTAATTGTTGTTTATCATTGATTTCCTGAGAATTTCCCTGAGCCTAGTTTCCTTCCATATCAATCGACCTAAGTTTAATTCAATCATTTGTTTTCCAATCAATTATTGTTTGCTTAGCAATCTGCATCTTTCATCTCAGTGAGTTGAGTTCTGTGTTCGACCCCTAACTTTACTGCAGAACGCTTTAGTATCATTATAGGTATTAATTTGAGCATATCAAATTTGCGCCGTTGTGGGACTCTAAAAATTCACCATTAGAATTTTAGTTGTCGATTTTGTCAGCTGTTGCCAGTATCGATCGATACTCCATTGGTATCGATCGACACGCCTGTTTTAATTTTGTTACTTATTTTTCATCTTTTGATTTTCAGTGTATGCATCAGCGCAGAGAAAGAAGGATGATATGCTCAAATTAATACCCTATAATGATACTAAAGCAGTTGCTGCAGTAAAGTTAGGGGTCGAACACAGGAACTCAAGAAAACTCACGCAATAGATGAAAGATGTAGATTGTGCTAAGCAAACAATAAACAATGAGAAAACAAATGATTGAAATAAGATTGTTTTAATTCAATTCAGGGAAGGATTAGGCTCAGGGTAACTCTCAGGAAATCAATGATAAACAACAATTAATAAATTAAGGTTCAATTCAATTAAGCGCGTCTTGAACTCAAACACGAAAGTATAGTTAACCAACTGTCGCGTAAAACTAACTAAGTCAAAGTCTAAAATTCCAAATCTCTTTGCAAATCCTACACAGTAAACCAGCAATCAATTCAAGTTTGATATGTTCACAATTCGATTAAACCAAATCTCTTGCAAATAATCCAATTGCTCACCCTAGTTTTATCAGATTACTAATTGCACGTCGTGCCTAATCGATTAATCTAGGTTCTATATTCTAAGTGATCAGGTTAGAAATAGCTTTGAGAACAACCTATGGTGAAGAACTATTCAGATTATGAACCCTAACAAATCAATTATCATAAATCAGAGAAATCCATATGAGAAAACCCTCGAACTAAAAGACACTCGACATGATAGATGAAACAAATAACATAACTGAATAGATCATGAAATTAAACAAAAGAATAAAAACAAGGGTTCGGATCTTCTCTATGATGAACAAAGTCTTGGATCCGCCTCACAAAAGTTCTCAAATCTCAATGGTGGCTCAAGAATAATAGTGAAAAGTGAAGTCCCTTGACCTAAAGACTAAGAGTTTGCTTAAATAGGTCAATGCAAAACGATTTGGGCCTCTTTGTAAATAAGGAAAGTATTGCTTCTTTGGCGAGAATTCTGTCCTTGGATATCTATCTCAGTCGGTATCGATCGATCGGTATGGTGTCGATCGATACTCATGCTAAGCTTAGGTGGTATCGATCGATCTTGGGATGGTGTCGATCGATACTGGGCTTCAAGCAGGTACTTTCTTCGGTTTGCTCAAAAGGCTCAAATGTCTCCAAAATCTCAATTTAGTCCCCAAGCGTCTTAAAAACTGAAAAGACTCTAAAATGATAGAAAAAGCTTGAAAGACTCGATAAAAGCGACTTATATCATGGTAAAACGGGTAAAATCATGATATAAACTCCCCAGACTTAGCCTTTTGCGCCAAGCAAAACAGAAAATAAGTGAGAAAGAGGTTTGAAAAACACTTAGAATCTGATCTGTACCGAAAATCTGTAATGATCCCTCTGGCGCCTGTTGCTGATCAGCTTGAGATCTAACCCATGTACTTCTCCCATCGAATTCCCACCACAGACTTCGCTCCTTGACCCAGTAAGTGTTCATCAGCTTATCATCGCCATTTCATCGCCAAAATCAATGTCCACGAACTTTTCTAGATTCTTTGGTCATCTGTACCATAGCGAGGAACAATTCATTGACTTTTCTTGGTATTTACTCCCTGAGACTTATTTCACAACCTTTATTGATTTTTTTTTTTTTTTAAAATGAACACACGTATCGATACTACCTCCCAGACTTAAACAACACTGTCCCCAGGTGTATATCAAGCTTAGAAGGTGAAAGAAAAATAAATGGAGAAAAATGGTAAGATGAAGAGCGAGAGGTGTTACCACGAGGCGGGTGGTATCGATCGACACGGTTGGTATCGATCGATACAGAGCATCGAGATGAAAAACCTCTTTCTCTAACTGAATGAGCTGACCGTGTTAGATGATCCAAGTTAGAAACTGAGATACCATTCAAACACGAGTTAGAGACAACAAAGATCATAACCATTAAACCACTTAGGTCACACAAAGAGACATCGTTCATAACAAAACCAAAGGAAAAGGAAAAAAGAAAAACAAGTGAATCGGAGATGACTAATCCTCATAGCGTCGGAATCAGAGTCATAGGCAGCAGCCTCAGCTGTGCGTGATGGTCCAACAGCGGTTGGTGCAGGGGCGAGCGAGGCGGAGTCATGCGTGCATCGAAATGGTGCTCAGATCGCTGAAGGCTGAGCACGTCTTCTGAAAGGTCCAGGTCCATGGTCGGCCGAGGAGGAAAAGTAGCAGCAGGTGCAGGAGTAGGAGTCTGAGTCGGCGCGTCCTCGTCAGCAACAGGAGGAATCCGGACACCACGGCGTCAGTGGCTGGTGCTCGAGTCATGTCCGTCGACGGAGTGAGCACAGCTTGGATGCATCTGAATCTATGTCCGTCGATCGTGTTGGGCTGGACAAGGAAGTCCCCCTGAGAGGTGCTGAATACCCAACGTCGTCCTGGCTTAAGCCAGCGCAGATGCTCTAAATGCGACTCATCCATCACAGCTCGAGTAGAGACAATCGAACAGCTCGAAACATCAATCCCAAAATGAAGAAAAATGGGAGTGAAGGTTACCCACGACTTGGCGAAATCTTGCCACTCTTGCAGCGGTGAAAGGTTTCACCTTGGTGACTCAGGTGATGTGCGAATACTGCACCCAAGTTAGCTGAATCCAGCTCAGGCCATTCATACTCCTCATCATCAATAATGTCTCAATGGCCATAGACATCGCTCAGATACCCGCATCTTGTTGGGCTCCATCTTGCGTCAGTGTTGCTCAGAATCCGAGCTAGGCATGAGACTGGGTGGCGGATATCCATCTGCGTCGTCGTCTTGCTGTGATATTGCCCGTGTCGAAATGCCGCCAAGTTTTGGGCGTCCGGGCTTGGTGGGCTCGCGGCGAAAGTAATCTACGGAAGCCGTAGATGCTGCAGAGATCCTGGAAAGGAAGACGGTATCTCACTCCGCGAATCATGAAAGTAAGCACTCCACGCTGCGCAGCGAGGGGCCTCTCCGGTAGTAGACACGTGCAGGCAAGGCTGGCGGGCGAGATCTGGGTAAGCGGATACCACCTCGTAGGCGTAGTACCCGACGATCTTCTCGAGTCTCTAACTCCCATCAAAACCAGATGCGCATGGTAAGTGGATCTGCAAATCTGGTCCTTGATCTCAACGTCCAGCCATGCATTGTAGAAGATGGAGTCGTAGTAGTCCCAGTGTCGAAATGGGATGCGTGCAGGCGGCTCTCGATATTGCCTTGTACTCTCCCTCGAGCGTGCAGAGGCGAATCTTGGCTCTCTCGTCTCTTTTAGGCCAAGGTGGCCTAGATGTGGTGGTGGAAGGTCTGGAAGAGGGAGGAGGGAGGCGATGCGATGGTGCGAGGTGGTTGAGATGGCCTTGAGCCGGCCGGTGAAGGTGGCGCAGGTGAGCAGAGATGAGTTGGCGCCTCTGTAGCTGCTCTAACCCGGTCTCTTGTGGCGGAATCTCTCAGTGACTCATCATCGCCACGATAACTTGCGTCTTCATATGGCTGTCACTTTCCCCTACGTCATATCCGTCGAAGATCTCAGCGCGTCCATTAGTCGAATTGGTTCGGAAGAGAACTTCGTCCATTCGTGACTTCTTTCAGGGAGGCATCTGTACCAACAACACAAAACATAAATAGAGAGTCAAAAATCACCAAAATGTACGGTATCGATGCACCAACATATCAAAATGCGTATCGATCGATACTCAGGTGGTATCGATCGATACCATCGCTTTTGAAGCAATCGAATCGTCGATACACAAGTTGTAACTAAATGATACATGCAAGGCAAGGTTCGATAGGCTAGATCCGTATCAATATTCAACCAAAAACAAGTTTAGAGGCCAAAATCTCAAACCCAAAATTGATTCCATGGATTGAAAAATTGCAAAATCGAGATGTTACCTTGTGTAATCGATTGAGCAGGATAGATATTGTTAATGCGAAGAAAAATCGAGTGGAATAGGCGAAAGAATCACTCAAAACCGTGAGAAAATGAAAAGAGGTGATTTTGTGTTTGTGTCGGCGATGAGGCAAAGTGAGTGTGCGATTCAGCCTAGGGGTTTTATAAACTTACGGCCGGTAGTCGATACCAGGTGGTATCGATCGATACTTGATAGACAAATTCTGATTCACGACACAAAGAAAACAAACAAAACAAAATTAGTATATGCAGACCTACCGTGGGTTGCTCACTAAGCGCTTGTTTAATGTCACGAGCCTGACTTTAATGACGGTTGAGCGGGGTGGATTAGCCGGGCATGATTTGTCTGCTGGAATCTCGGCTTTCGCCCATAGTGTTTAACCCTTTGCCCATTCACGATAAATTCGTCTCTGACGAATTAATCAACGATAGCACCATGTGGTCGTACCTCCTTGATAGTGAAAGGACGACCAGAGGCGAAGTTTACCGGAAACAAGTGCAAGCGAGAGTTATAAAGAAGAACACGTCGTTTGGTTCGAATTGTCGTGAAAGGATCTTCTTATCATGATAGACCTTGGCTCGTTCTTTGTATAACTTCGAGTTCTCATAGGCGTGATATCTGATCTCATCGAGCTCATTCAACTGAATCAATCTCCTCTCAGCAGCAGGTTTGATGTCGTAGTTGAGTAGCCTTGTCGCCCAGATTCCTTTATGCTCAAGTTCAACAGGGAGATGACATGCTTTCCCATACAGCAAGTGAAATGGCGTAGTCCCCAGCGGTGTTTTAAAAGCAGTTCTGTATGCCCATAGTGCGTCATTCAGCTTAGTAGACCAGTCCTTCCGCGAAGTACCCACAGTCTTTTCAAGGATCTCCTTGATCTGCCTGTTGGAAACCTCAACTTGTCCACTTGTCTGAGGATGATACGGTGTAGCGACACGATGATTAACCCCGTACTTCTTCAACAATCGCTCGAAGACCTTGTTGATGAAGTGACTGCCGCCATCACTGATGACGATTCGCGGGATCCCAAACCGCGGGAAGATGATGGTCTTAAACAGCTTAAGAACCACCGTATGATCATTGGTTGGACTAGCAATTGCTTCCACCCACTTGGAGACATAATCAACAGCAACCAAGATGTACCTGTTCTTGTGCGACGATGGAAAAGGACCCATGAAGTCAATACCCCAGCAATCAAACACTTCGACCTCAAGGATGAAGTTTTGTGGCATCTCATGTAAACTTCTGATCTTCCTCTCCGCTGACAAGTATCACGAGCAACAAAAGCATTAGCATCTCTGAACATAGTCGGCCACCAAAACCGGCTTGMAGAACCTTAGAAACTGTCTTGAAMGTGCGAAGTGTCCAGCATATTCAGAACCATGGCGTGGAAGAGAGCGTCGAACCTGGCTGCCAAACATCTTCTGTAAAGACCATCAGAGCAATGCTTGTACAGATAAGGTTCATCCCAGAAGAAACGCCGTACCTCTCGCAGAAACTTTTTCCTCTCATAAGGTGTTGTGTGATGCGGCTCAGTTTCCGTCGCTAAAAAGTTGGCGATGWCAGCATACCAAGGCCTGAAGCGGTTGTCACAGCAGTGAATAGGCGGCATAAGAACTGATGCCATCTGTCGACAAAATGGTGTGATCCGTCGAAGGGTGTCGATCGATACCCAGGTGGTATCGATCGATGCTGATGCTCAGATCGTCAGAGAAGTCGAAATTTTTCCCAAAATCAGCCCGCTCCTCTGTAGAAATGAAGTAGATGCGCTCCTCTGGTAGGTAATCATCAATAGGCACGTCCCCATCTATCTTCATTCGCGACAAGTCTGCACTCCATTCTATCCCTTTCTTGTCCTTAACCTCGATGTCGAAGCCTTGAAGCAAAAACAGGAGAGGCAGGCTTGAGATCTTTGTTCTTAAACAGGTATCTAAGAGCAGCATGATCAGTGTGAGCGACTACTTTGCTTCCAACCAAATAAGATCTAAATTTCTGCGAACACAACTGCTAGGAGCTCTAGTACTGTAGTTGCGTTGGGCATCATCCAATGTTCGGCTGGCATAGTAAATGACATGCAGCTTCTTTTCTTTCCTCTGACCCAGCACAGCACCTACAGCAAAATCACTTGCATCGCACATGACCTCAAAAGGTAAGTTCCAATCCGGAGGCTGAACAACAGGCGCGCTCACTAGCGCCGCTTTGATGGCCTTGAAAGCAGCATGACAAGCTGATATGCTCAAATTAATACCTAAAATGATACTAAAGCAGTTGCTGCAGTAAGTTAGAGGGTCGAACACGAACTCGAAAACTCACTGATAGATGAAAGATGCAGATTGTTAAGCAAACAATAAACAATGAGAAAACAAATGATTGAAATAAGATTAGGTCGATTAATATGGATGGAAAGGCTCAGGGTAACTCTCAGGAAATCAATGATAACAACAATTAATCAATTAAGGTTCAATTAGCGGTTCTTGAACTCAACACGAAAGTATAGTTAACCACCGTCGTTAAAACTAACTAAGTTTAAAGTCTAAAATTCCAAATCTCTTTGCAAATCCTACACAGTAAACCAGCAATCAATTCAAGTTTGATATGTTCACAATTCGATTAAACCAAATCTCTTTGCAGATAATCAATTGCTCACCTAGGTTTTATCAGATTACTCGTTGCAGCATGGTGCTGTCGATTAATCTAGGTTCTATATTCTAAGTGATCAGGTTAGAAATAGCTTTGAGAACAACCTATGGTGAAGAACTATTCAGATTTTGAACCTAACAAATCAATTATCATAAATCGAGAGAAATCCATATGAAAACCTAAACCTAAAAGGAACTACTCGGACATGATAGATGAAACAAATAACATAACTGAATAAATCATGAAATTAAACAAAAGAATAAAAACAAGGGTTAGGGATCTTCTCATGATGAACAAGTCTTGGATCCGTCTCCTTACAAAAGCTCAAATAATGGTGAAAAGTGAAAAAATCCCTCCTAAACTAGAGTTTGCTTAAATAGGTCTCAAAAACACGAGCTGGGCTTCTTTGTAAATAAGGGAAAGTATTGGGCTCTTTTGGCGAATTCGTCCTTGGATACTATCTCGCGTCATTGCGTCGGTATCGATCGATACTGGGATGGTGTCGATCGATACTCAGGCTTGAAAACGAGTATGTCGGTATCGATCGATACTGGGATGGTGTCGATCGATACTCGGCTTCAAAGCGGGTACTTTCGGTTTGCTCCAAAAGGCTCCAAATGTCTCCAAAATCTCAATTTAGTCCCAAGCGTGCTAAAACCTGAAAAGACTCTAAAATGATAGAAAAAGCACTAGAAAGACTCGATAAAACGACTTATATCATGGCTAAAAACGGGTAAAATCCATGATATATCAACTCCCCCAGACTTAGCCTTTTGCTTGCCCTCAAGCAAAACAGAAAACTAAGTGAGAGAAAGAGGTTTGAAAAACCTTAGAGATCTGTCTGGTACCGAAATCGCTGTAATGATCCCTCTTCCCAAGCGCCCGTTGCTGATCAGCTTCGATCTAACCTCCATGTACTTCTCCATCGAATTCCCAGCTTCCAGACTTCACTCATGACCCGCTAAGTGTTCATCGAAGCTTATCATCGCATTTCATCGCTAAAATCAATGTCCACGAACTTTCTAGATTYTTTGGTCATACAATACCATAGCTAAGGAACAATTCATTCAACTTTTTCTTGGTATTTAACTCCCCCAGACTTATTTCACAACCAGTTCTTATTGATTTTTTTTTTTTTTTTTCTGCATATATCAAGGTTCGAGGCAGTATTGATAGTGTTAGCTACCGAATTCCGGTTCTTACCCTCTCATGTATCAAGTATCTTAGGTGAATAATGGGGTCATAGGAAATTTTCCTCCCTCACTTTAGAACTTGTGTGATCATCCCTTATCCAAGTAGAATAATGGGGTCATAGGAAATTTTCCTACCCCTCTGGGAAATCATTTCATCTTTCATGCATTTTTGATCTGATTCATATCCAGTACTTATCACGGGGAGATACCATTTCTTTCATCACTATAGTTCCTTAGCTAGGTAATGAATGATGAATCAAGCTCTTTGGACATTTACCTTATTGATGAAGTGCGAATTTGGCTAAAACTTGTGATGAAAACTTGTTGGAGACAATCCATGAATTCTGGCTGGCTGGTTATCCCTTGGATTTTCATTAGTCGAACTGAAACTAATCTGTAAAGTGGTCACTCAAAAGCAAAATCAGAACAACAAAGCCAAGCAGTCAGAAAACTCTAAGTTGTTTTGACTCAATTAAAACAAATTTTTTTTTTTTTTTTAGAAAACAAAATGAACACAATGTCATAACTACCTCCCCGGACTTAAACAACACTGTCCCCAGTGTTATCAAGCTAGAGAGGTGAAAGAAAAATAAATGGAGAAAAATGGTAAGATGAAGAACGAGAGGTGTTACCACGGCGGTGGTATCGATCGACACCAGGTTGGTATCGATCGATACCAGGCAAAAATCGAGATGAAAAACCTCTTTYTCTAACTGAATGAGCTGACCGTGTTAGATGATCCAAGTTAGAAACTGAGATACCATTCAAACACGAGTTAGAGACAACAAAAGATCATAACCATTAAACCACTTAGGTCACAACAAAAGAGAAACTGACATCAGTTCATAACAAAACCAAAGGAAAAAGGAAAAAGAAAAACATGTGAATCAGAGAGATGACTAATCCTCTGTAGCGTCGGAATCAGTCATAGGCAGCAGCAGCTCCAGCTGCGTGATGGTCCAACGGATGGTGCGAGGCGGCGAGGCCGGCGAGTCATGCCTGCATCGAGAAATGGTGCTCCAGATCGCCTGAAGACTGTGAACGACGTACTGCTGAAATGGGTCCAGGTCCATGGTCGGCACAGGAGGAAAAGTACCAGCAGGAAATGTAGGAGCAGGAGGCTGAGTCGGCGCGTCTTCGTCAGCAGCAGCAGTGTGAGATCCGGAGGGCAWACCGCGGCGTCGAGTGACTGGCGCGCGAACCATGTCTGTCTGAGCAGGAGTGAACAGCAGCTTGGATGCATCTGAATCTATGTCCGTCAGATCTGTGTTGGGCAGCTGGACAAGGAAGTCCCCCTGAGAGGTGCTGAATACCCAACGTCGTCCTGGCTTAAGCCAGCGCAGATGCTCTAAATGCGACTCATCCATCACAGCTCGAGTAGAGACAATCGAACAGCTCGAAACATCAATCCCAAAATGAAGAAAAATGGGAGTGAGAAGGTTACCCACAGACTCTGACTTGGCGCGCCCTGAAGTCTTGCCACTCTTGCCGCGCGAGGTGAAAGGTTTCACCTTCAGTGACTCCAGGTGATGTGCGAATACTGCACCCAAGTTAACTGCAAGATCCAGCTCAGGCCATTCATACTCCTCATCATCAATAATGTCTCCAATGGCCATAGACATCACAATCAGCTCAGATACCCGCATCTTGTTGGGCTCCATCTTGCACATCAGCGTGTTGCTCAGAATCCGAGCTAGGCATCGCAAGACTGGGTGGCGGATATCCATCTGCGTCGTCGTCTTGCTGTGATATTGCCCGTGTCCGAAATGCTGCCAGAAGTTTTGGACGTCCAGGAACTTGGTGGGCAGCTCGCAGCGAGAGTAATCTCTACGGAAACCGTAGATGCTGCAGAGATCCTGGAAAGGAAGACGGTATCTCACTCCGCGAATCATGAAAGTAAGCACTCCCTGCTGCGCAGTAACAGGGGCCTCTCCGGTGTAGTAGACACGTACGGAGGCAAGGAACTGGCGGACGAGATCTGGGTAAAGCGGATACCACCTCGTAGGCATAGTACCCAGACCAATCTTCTCCAGGAGTCTCTGTAACTCCCCATCAAAACCCAGATGMCKCATGGTAAGTGGATCTGCAAATCTGGTCGGCTTGATCTCAACGTCCAGCCATGCATTGTAGAAGATGGAGTCGTAGTCGTCCCAAGTGTCAAATGGGGCCTGCGTGCGGCTCTCGATGTGCCTTGTACTCCCTCGAGCGTGCGGATCTTGGCTCTCTCGTCTCTTTTAGGCCAAGGTGGCCTAGATGTGGTGGTGGAAGGTCTGGAAGAGGAGGAGGCGGGATGCGATGGTGCGAGGTGGTTGAGGCGAAGATGGCGCCGAGGCCGGTGAAGGTGGCGCGAGGTGAGCCAGATGAAGTTGGCGCCTCTGCTGCTCCCCTTGTGCACGCGGAATCTCTCAGTAGACTCATCATACGCCACCTGATAACTTGCGTCTTTCAGTATGGCTGTCACTTTCCCCCTACGCCAGTCATATCCGTCGAAGATCTCAACGACGTCCATTAGTCTGAATTGGTTCGGAAGAGAACTCGTCCCTTCGTCATTTCGTGACTTCTTTCTGGGAGGCATCTGTACCAACAACACAAAAACATAAATAGAGAGTCAAAAATCACCAAAATTCGCCAAGGTTAAGTACGGGTGTCGATCGATACTCAGGTGGTATCGATCGACACCAACATATCAAGTACGGCGTATCGATCGATACTCAGGTGTATCGATCGATACCATCGACTGTTTTCGCGAAGAACAATCCGAATCGATCGATACACAAGTTGTAACTAATACAATGCAGGCAAGGTTACTAGGCCAGATCGGCAGTATCAATATTCAACCCTAAAAACAAGTTTAAGAGGCCAAAATCTCAAACCCAAAAATTGATTCCATGGATTGAAAAATTGCAAAATCGAGATGTTACCTTGTGTAATCGATTGAACGGGATGGATATTGTTAATGCAGGCGAAAAATCGAGTGGAATAGGCGAAAGAATCACTCAAAACCGTGAGAAAATGAAAAAGAGGTGATTTTTGTGTTTGTGTCGAGCGATGCGGCAAAGTGTGTTGTGCGATTTCAGCCCTAGGGGTTTATATACACACTTACCTGGCGGACGGGTATCGATCGATACCCAGGTGGTATCGATCGATACTGATAGACAAATTCTGATTCACGACACAAAAGAAAACAAACAAAACAAAATTAGTATGTACAGACCTACCAGTGGGTTGCCTCCCACTAAGCGCTTGTTTAATGTCACGAGCCTGACTTTAATGACGGTTAGGCAACGGGTGGATTAGCCAGAGGCATGATTTGTCCTGCTGGAATCTCGGCTTTCGCCCAATAGTGTTTAACCCTTTGCCCATTCACAGTAAATTCGTCTCCTGACGAATTAATCAGCACGATAGCACCATGTGGTCGTACCTCCTTGATAGTGAAAGGACCTGACCAACGAGAGCGAAGTTTACCAGGAAACAAGTGCAAACGAGAGTTATAAAGAAGAACCTGGTCGTTTGGTTCGAATTGTCGTGAAAGGATCTTCTTATCATGATAGACCTTGGCTCGTTCTTTGTATATCTTCGAGTTCTCATAGGCGTGATATCTGATCTCATCGAGCTCATTCAACTGAATCAATCTCCTCTCAGCAGCAGGTTTGATGTCGTAGTTGAGTAGCCTTGTCGCCCAGATTCCTTTATGCTCAAGTTCAACAGGGAGATGACATGCTTTCCCATACAGCAAGTGAAATGGCGTAGTCCCCAGCGGTGTTTTAAAAGCAGTTCTGTATGCCCATAGTGCATCATTCAGCTTAGTAGACCAGTCCTTCCAGAAACGATCTTTCAAGAATCTCCTTGATCTGCCTGTTGGAAACCTCAACTTGTCCACTTGTCTGAGGATGATACGGTGTAGCGACACGATGATTAACCCCGTACTTCTTCAACAACCGCTCGAAAACCTTGTTGATGAAGTGACTGCCACCATCACTGATGACGATTCGCGGGATCCCAAACCGCGGGAAGATGATGGTCTTAAACAGCTTAAGAACCACCGTATGATCATTGGTTGGACTAGCAATTGCTTCTTGGAGACATAATCAACAGCAACCAAAATGTATCTGTTCTTGTGCGACGATGGAAAAGGGCCCATGAAGTCAATGCCCCAGCAATCAAAAACTTCAACCTCAAGGATGAAGTTTTGTGGCATCTCATGTCGCTTACTGATCTTCCCTCTCCGCTGACAAGTATCACACTGAGCAACAAAAGCATTAGCATCTCTGAACATAGTCGGCCACCAGAAACCGGCTTGCAGAACCTTAGAAACTGTCTTGAAAGTTGCGAAGTGTCCAGCATATTCAGAACCATGGCAGTGGAAGAGAACGTCCGGAACCTCTGACTCAGCCAAACATCTTCTGTAAAGACCATCAGAGCAATGCTTGTACAGATAAGGTTCATCCCAGAAGAAACGCCGTACCTCTCGCAGAAACTTTTTCCTCTCATAAGGTGTTGTGTGATGCGGCTCAGTTTCCGTCGCTAAAAAGTTGGCGATGTCAGCATACCAAGGCCTGGAAACGGTTGTCACAGCAGCTGAATAGGCGGCATAAGAACTGATGCCATCTGTCGACAAAATGGTGTGATCCGTCGAAGGGTGTCGATCGATACCCAGGTGGTATCGATCGATGCTGATGCTCAGATCGTCAGAGAAGTCGAAATTTTTCCCAAAATCAGCCCGCTCCTCTGTAGAAATGAAGTAGATGCGCTCCTCTGGTAGGTAATCATCAATAGGCACGTCCCCATCTATCTTCATTCGCGACAAGTGATCTGCAACTCCATTCTCTATCCCTTTCTTGTCCTTCTGATGTGAAGCCTTGAAGCAAAAGTACCCAACGACAGAGACGAGGCTTGAGATCTTTGTTCTTAAACAGGTATCTAAGAGCAGCATGATCAGTGTGAACGACTACTTTGCTTCCAACCAAATAAGATCTAAATTTCTCAAAAGCGAACACAACTGCTAGGAGCTCTTTCTCGGTAGTACTGTAGTTGCGTTGGGCATCATCCAATGTTCGGCTGGCATAGTAAATGACATGCAGCTTCTTATCTTTCCTCTGACCCAGCACAGCACCTACAGCTTCTTATTTTTCTCTGTCTTACTCTCTGTAGACCTCGGAGAATGCGGTTGGTAAGATGAATTACCGTATTGGCGAGTAAAATCATTGCTCTGAAGTGGTTTTTGGGCGAATTGTGTGGCGCCAAAACCAGATTGGTTACCTCCAGACTTGTAACCACCTTGCTGATTGTTGTTGAAGCTTCGGTTGTTGTTGTAACCAAATCGCTGACCCTGAAAACCAGAACCACCAATGCAGTTAACATCCTCTGCCTCATCTTCAATGTTCTCTACTTCCTCAGCAAAATGTACAGCCTTCTTCGTCTTTCCCACTAAGAGGTTGTCGATYGTGTCCAGCTTCGCCTGAACCTCAGCAATCTGCGAACCATCAGCAACACTAGCSAGCCTTTTTCAAATCAGCATGCTTGGTCTTTAGCAAGTTCTCAATCAGCTTCCATCGGTTGGAATCCTAGTGTTGAAGTTCCCATTGCTTCGAATCAGTGCCATCTGATACCGCCAATCAATCCCTCTAAAGATCGAGCAGCTGAACTTGACTGAAACAGTATGCGGACAGTCTCTGGTAGGATCTGAATCTCACCAAGCAGCCTTGAGTGCTTGTTGGACTTGAGAAAATTGAGAGATCTTGTTCTGAGCTCCTCCGATCTCGCATCGTCATAGAAATTGTTCAGGAATGCGTTCTTGGTCTCGTTCAAGTGGCGAGAGATCCGGAGGTAGGCTACTGCTTGATAAGTGCCTCTCCACCAAGAGAGTATGGAAAGAGCTTACAGAAGAGGTATTCCTGTGGTACTCCATTGTACTTCATACCGGTGACCAAGTCCTCGAATTTCTCGATGTGATCCATAGGGTGCTCATGAGAAAGACCGGTGAAGGGGTGCTGTCCAACAAGAGTAAAGGCTTCGGCTCAAGTCATTCCTCTGGAAAGTTGGAATACGGATCGCCGATTGGCATAGAATTGATCCGGTCGGTTGTAATCAAGGTCCGTTCAGCAACAGCTTGGGGTTGTTGTGGAGGAGGTATTTGTTCACCTTCCTCATCATGCACCAAACCTTGTGGAAGATCCATCCCAACTGTAGTTCTTTTCTTTGTCCGATTTGTGCGTTCAAGCTCTGCTAGCTCTGTGAGGAGAGATTGATCGTGGTGTGTTTCTTTCTCGTAATGCGCTGATGCATACACCTGAAAATCAAGACGAGAAAAAGTAACCAAAATTCAAAACAGGCGTTCGGTGTCGATCGATACCAATGGAGTATCGATCGTCTTGGCAACAACAAACAAAATCGACTAAAATTCTAAAGGTGAATTTTTGAGTCCCGACAGCGCCAAATTTGATATGCTCAAATTAATACCTATAATGATACTAAAGCAGTTGCTGCAGTAAAGTTAGGGGTCGAACACGAACTCAAGAAAACTCACTGATAGATGAAAGATGCGGATTGTCTTCAAGCATAAAGCAATGAGAAAACAAATGATTGAAATAAGATTGTTTTAATTGATTCAGGAAGGATTAGGCTCAGGGAACTCTCAGGAAATCAATGATAAACAACAATTAATCAATTAAGGTTCAATTGATTAAGCGGTTCTTGAACTCGAACAAAGTATAGTTAACAATGTCGTTAAAACTAACTAAGTCTAAAGTCTAAAATTCCAAATCTCTTTGCAAATCCTACGTAAACCAGCAATCAATTCAAGTTTGATATGTTCACAATTCGATTAAACCAAATCTCTTTGCGATAATCGATTGCTCACTAGGTTTTATCAGTTACTCATTGCATGGTACTAATCGATTAATCTAGGTTATATTCTAAGTGATCGGTTAGAAATAGCTTTGAGAACAACCTATGGTGAAGAACTATTCAGATTTTGAACCTAACAAATCAATTATCATAAATCGAGAGAAATCCATATGAGAAACCTGAACTAAAATGAGACTACTCGACATGATAGATGAAACAAATAACATAACTGAATAAATCATCAAATTAAACAAAGAATAAAAACAAGGGTTCGGGATCTTCTCATGATGAACAAAGTCTTGGATCCGTCTCCCTCAGTTCTAAATCTCAATGGTGGCTCAAGAATAATAGTGAAAAGTAAGTCCTACACAAAGACTAAGAGTTTGCTTAAATAGGTTAAAAACATGGGCTTCTTTGTAAATAAGGGAAAGTATTGGGCCTAGGCTTGAGAAATCTCTTGCGTTGATTATCGGTATCGATCGATACGGGATGGTGTCGATCGATACTCAGGTGATCGTCGGTATCGATCGATCTGGGATGGTGTCGTCGATACTCGGCTTAAACGGTACTTTCTTCGGTTTGCTCCAAAAGGCTCCAAATGTCTCCAAAATCTCAATTTCGTCCCAAGCGTGCTAAAACCTGAAAAGACTCTAAAATGATAGAAAAAGCACTAGAAAGACTCGATAAAGCGACTTATATCATGGCTAAAAACGGGTAAAATCCATGATATATCAACTCCCCAGACTTAGCCTTTGCCCAAGCAAAACAGATAAGTGAGAGAAAGAGGTTTGAAAAACCTTAGAGATCTGATCGTACCAGAAGCTATAAATGATCCCTTTAAGCGCCCACTGTTGCTGATCGCTTAGATCTAACCTCCATGTATTCAATTCTGACTTCCAGACTTCACTTATTATCTCACACTATTCATCAGCTCTCGCCAGGTTTCATCATTAAAATCAATGTCCACGAACTTTCTAGATTCTTTGGTCATACAATACCATAAAGAGAATAATTCATTGACTTTTCTTGGTATTTAACTCCCCGGACTTATTTCACAACCAGTTCTTATTGATTTTTTTTTTTTTTTTTATTTTAACTGCATATACAAATCAAGGTTCGAGGCAGTATTGATAGTGTTAGCTACGAATTCCGGTTCTTACCCTCTCAATGTATCCAGTTCTTTTTTTTTTTTTTTTTAACTGTATAATCAGGTTCGAGGCAGTATTGATAGTGTTAGCTACCCTCTCAATGTATCCGTACTTATCACGGGGAGATCTACCATTTTCAAACATGATGTTCCTTAGAGAATGATGAATCAAGCTCAGAACACTTACTAGATGAAGTGCAAAATTTGGCTAAAACTTGTGATGAAAACTTGTTGGAGACAATCCATGATTTCAGGCTGGTTATCCTTGGATTTTTCATTAGTCGTGAAACTAATCCTGTAACAGCTCTCAAAAGCAAAACCAGAACAACAAAACCAAGCACAATCAGAAAACTCTAAGTTGTTTTGACTCAATTAAATTTTTTTTTTTTTTTTTTTTTGAAAACAAAATGAACACATGTCGATGCTACCTCCCCGGACTTAAACAACACTCCCGGTGTTTATCAAGCCGAGAGGTGAAAGAAATCAAAGGACAAAACGAAATAGGTCGAGAACGAGGTGTTACCATAGGCGGTGGTGTCGATCGAGGTGGTGCGTCGATACCAAGGTGGTGTCGATGATACCAGTGGTGTCGTCGATACGAATTGTCGACGATACGAACAACGACCTTTGACCGATTCGCGAGACACAACACACAAAAACTCATATTATAGACTTACGGTGGGTTGCCTCCCACTAGCGCTTGTTTAATGTCACGAGCTTGACTTTGGCTAATATCAGGACAAGGTGGAGGACTCACTCCGAGATAAGCTCCACAGACATCTCCAGCTTCAAAGTTTTGCTCATCATATCCTCTTCTTTCTCTTTCATCTCCGTAGGAATGAGAACTCAACCTTAGAGAAAGGTTTCGAGGTGCCACTTGCCTTCACCTTATATTCGATCGAATCTCCATCACACTTCTGAGGAATCAAAGTGAAATTAGCAGCAGTTGATCTTGCTTGCCTTCCTCTTTGTTGCCTTGGTCTTCTCCTGACTTTCTTGGGGTGTTGGGGTTCATTTGAAACATCTGCGACTTTTGGTTCATCATAAGACTCATCGAGAGATCGATCATCGAGTCTCGCCGAGAGCATGGTGATGCACGAGACATGTTGGGTGCTCCTCGGAGGAATGACATCGTACGTCTCGTCTGAGAAAGAGATTCTCTTATGTGTCCATGATCGCGCTTGACAGTAATAAATGGTCTTCCCAAAATCAAGGGCACCACTGGATCCTTGGCTCATCTCCTGACCTGAAAATCAGTAGGAATCGGCAATCTCTATTTTAACAGGTAAATCAAAATTGTAAAGGGAGTGAGTAGAAGAATCAGCGTATGTGAGAAGCGTGTTAGGAGATCTCATATCAGCTTTCAATCTCTCTGATCGCTCGACATGGCGTTGACACTAGACCTGAGTCACGAGACTCATGAAGTTTACTCTAGAGATGGAGCATGGGCTGAAAATTTCCTGGTCTTCCCTCTTTGTCAACTGTCTCGGCGGTGGTGGTGTATCGAGCGGGGTCCTGACCATTTTTTTGAAACTTGCTTCAGCCCTCCCCTCTCTCTTGTCAGCTTGGGAATAATAGGATAGAGGCAACTTGGCATGACCCTTTCTTCAACCATCTCTCCTTTTCTCGTTATTGATTCATCTGCGAAGGGTATCGACCGATACGGATGAGTGTCGATCGATATTGGAGTTTGGTATCATCTGCGGGTTGGTGTCGATCGGCAGGTAGGTGTCGATCGATACTCGTGGAATCTCGAATTCTTATCTCCATCTTCAGCAACCTTGAATCTACAGGGTCTCGGGAAGTATCGATCGATACCGAGGTGGGTATCGGTCGATCTTGATGATCGATACGGACATAGTCATCTCAGGGCTCAAAATCCTCTTCTCTAGCTGCTCGAGGTGATTGCATTGACATGTCCATGCTGTGGTTGAACTATCTTTCCCTTGACATTTCTGATGTTTGAGCTATTTGGTTTTCGCATCTTCGATGGATTTCGAGGCGTTGATTCTCCCATTCGATCGGTGTATAGAATTATCCGCTTTATTAAAATCTCGATCATCTTTTCTTGTCCACTGAATTTGTTCGAGAGGATCTCCGTCTTCTCTCTGTAGACCTCGGAGAATGTGGTTGGTAAGCTGAATTTCCGTATTGGCGAGTAAAATCACCGCTTTGAAGTGGTTTTTGGGTGTTGTGGCACCAAACCAGATTGGTTACCTCAGACTTGTAACCACCTTCTGATTGTTGTTGAAGCTTCGGTTGTTGTTGTAACCAAATTGCTGCTGAACGAAAACCAGAACCAATGTAGTTAACATTCTGCCTCATCTTCAATGTTCTATTTCCTCAAGAAAATGTCGGCTGATATATCATGGATTTTACCCGTTTTTAGCCATGATATAAGTCGTTTATCGAGCTTTCTAGTGCTTTTCTATCATTTTAGAGTCTTTTCAGGTTTTAGCACGTTTGGGACGAAATTGGAGATTTTGGAGACATTTGGAGCCTTTTGGAGCAAGCCAGAAGAAAGTACCGTTTGAAGCGTATCGATCGACACCATCCGTATCGATCGATGCCGATCTCGTTTCAAGCCTGGTATCGATCGACACCATCAGCGGTGTCGATCGATACCACTCTAGCGGAGATGATATCGAGGGCGAGAATTCTCGCCAAAAAGAAGATACTTTCCTTATTTACAAAGAAGCCCAGCTCGTGTTTTGAGACCTATTTAAGCAAACTCTTAGTCTTTAGGGTGAGGATTTTGGACTTTTCACATTATTCTTGAGCTTTTGTAAGGGAGACGGATCGAGACTTGTTTCATTAGAAGATCCGAACCCTTGTTTTTATTCTTTTGTTTAATTTGATGATTTATTGTTATGTTATTTGTTTCATCTATCATATCAGAGTCTCCTTTTAGGTTTAGGGTTTTCTCATATGGATTTCTCGATTTATGATAATTGATTTGTTAGGGTTCAAAATCTGAATAGTTCTTCACATAGGTTGTTCTCAAAGCTATTTCTAACGATCACTTAGAATATAGAACCTAGATTAATCGATTAGGCACGCGTGCAATTGAGTAATCGATAAAACCTAGGGTGAGCAATTGGATTATCTGAAAGATTTGGTTAATCGAATTGTGAACATATCAAACTTGAATTGATTGCTGGTTTACTTGTGTAGGATTTGCAAAGATTTGGAATTTTAGACTTTAAACTTAGTTAGTTTCGCACGTTGGTTAACTATACTTCGTGTTTGAGTTGAAGCGCAATTGAATTGAACCTTAATTGATTAATTGTTGTTTATCATTGATTTCAGAGTTACCACGAGCACAGCTTCCATGATAATCGACTAATCTTATTTTAATCATTTGTTTTATTGTTTATTGTTTGCTTAATCTGCATCTTATCTATTATGAGTTTTCTTGAGTTCTGTGTTCGACTAACTTTACTGCGAACTGCTTTAGTATCATTTTAGGGTATTAATTTGAGCATATCAAATTTGGCGCGCGTTGGGGACTCAAAAATTCACCATTAATACATTGTCGATTTTGTCTAAGTTAGGTAAATCGATATCGATCGATACTCCATTGGTATCGATCGACACTGAACGTCTGTTTAAATTTTGGTTACTTATTTTTCGTCTTTTGATTTTCGGTGTATGCATCAGCGTTACCAGGAGAAAAGAAGGACACGCCTGATCATCTCTCCTCGCGAGCTAGCGAGCTTGAGCATGCATCGGACAAAGAAGCTATTGAGATGGATCTTCCACAAGGTTTGGTGCATGATGAGGAAGGTGATACCTCTCCACAACCCCAAGCTGTTGCTGAGCAGACAGGCGATTACAACCGACGGATCAATTCATGCCAATGCGATGCGGCGATCCGTATTCAACTTTCGAGGAATGACTTTGAGCTGAAGCGCACACTTCCTCTTGTTGGACAGCACCCCTTCAGGTCTCTCTCATGAGCACCACATGGATCACATCAGAGGTCGACTTGGTCACCGGTATGAAATCGTGGTACCACAGGAATACCTCTTGTAAGCTCTTTCCATACTCTCTTGGTGGAGAGGCAGCTTACTGGCTGAAGCATACCTCGGGATCTCTCACTTGGAATGAGACCAAGAAGCGCATTCTGAACAATTTCTATGACGATGCGAGATCAGAGGACCTCGGAGCAAGATNNATGGATTTTACCCGTTTTTAGCCATGATATAAGTCGCTTTTATCGAGTCTTTCTAGTTTTTTCTATCATTTTAGAGTCTTTTCAGGTTTTAGCACGTTTGGGACGAAATTGAGATTTTGGAGACATTTGGAGCCTTTTGAGCAAACCGAAAGTCGCTTTAAGCCTGAGTATCGATCGACACCATCCCATATGATCGACACCGACATACGGTGAGTATCGATCGACACCATCCGCAGATCGATCGATACGACAACGACGCGAGATAGATATCCAGACAGAATTTCAAAAGAGTACTTTCCTTATTTACAAAGAAGCCCTCTGTTTTAGACCTATTTAAGCAAACTCTACTTTGTGAGGGATTTACTTTTCACTATTATTCTTGAGCAGAGTGAGAGAATCCAAGACTTGTTCATCATGTAGAAGATCCCAACCCTGTTTTTATTCTTTGTTTAATTTCATGATTTATTCAGTTATGTTATTTGTTTCATCTATCATGTCCGAGTATCATTTTAGGTTTAGGGTTTTCATATGGATTTCTCTCGATTTATGATAATTGATTTGTTAGGTTCAAAATCTGAATCACCATAGGTTGTTCTCAAAGCTATTTCTAACCTGATCACTTAATATGAACCTAGATTAATCGACAGCACAGGCAATTGAGTAACTGATAAAACCTAGGTGAGCAATTGGATTATCGCAAAGAGATTTGGTTTAATCGAAGAACATATCAAACTTGAATGATTGCTGGTTTATCGTAGGATTTGCAAAGAGATTTGGAATTTTAGATTTAGACTTAGTTTTTTCACAACGTTGGTTAACTATACTTTCGTGTTTGAGTTCAAGAACACGCTTAATTGAATTGAACCTTAATTGATTAATTGTTGTTTATCATTGATTTCCGAGAGTTACCCTGAGCCTAGCTTCCATCCAATAAACCTAATCTTATTTCAATCATTTGTTTTCATTGCTTATGTTGCTTAGACAATCTGCATCTTTCATCTATCGTGAGTTTTCGAGTTCTCTGTGTTCGACTCTAACTTATCTAAGAACTGCTTTAGTATCATTTAGGTATTAATTTGAGCATATCAAATTTCGGCCGGGGACTCAAAAATTCACCATTAGAATTTTATGTCGATTTTGTTTGTGTTGCCAGATCGATCGATACTCCATTGGTATCGACGACACCGAACGCCTGTTTTGAATTTTGGTTACTTATTTTCTCGTTTGATTTTCAGGTGTGCATCAGCGCATACCAGAGAAAGAAGGACACACCACTGATCAATCTCTCCTCACGAGCTAGCAGAGCTCAACGCACAAATCGAAAAGAAAAGAACTACAGTTGAGATGGATCTTCCACAAGGTTTGGTGCATGATGAGGAAGGTGAACAAATACCTCCTCCACAACAACCCCAAGTGTGCTGAACGGACGCTGGCGATTACAACCGACCGGATCAATTCTATATCGTGCGATCCGTATTCCAACTTTCCGAGGAATGACTTTGAGCTGAAGCCGCTTACTTCACTCTTGTTGGACAGCACCCTTCACCGGTCTCTCTCATGAGCACCCTATGGATCACATCGAGAAATTCGAGGACTTGGTCACCATGAAGTACAATGGAGTACCACATGAATACCTCTTTGAAGCTCTTTCCATACTCTTCGTGGAGAGGCAGCATCGGCAAGCAGCTACCTCCCGGATCTCTCACTACTTGAACGAGACCAAGAACGCATTCCTGAACAATTTCTATGACGATGCGAGATCGAGGACCTCGAACAAGATCTCTCAATTTTCTCAAGGTCCAACAAGCACTCAAGGTGTTGGTGCGATTCAGATCCTAGAGATGTCCGCATCACGGTTTCACAAGTTCACTGCTCGATCTTTTACGAGGGATTGATTCGGTATCGATGGCACTGATTCTGCAAGCAACGGAACTTCAACACTGGTTCCAACCGATGCGTGAAGCTGATTGAGAACTCTGCCTAGCAATAAGCACCAAGAATGCTGATTTCGAGAAAAGGCTCGCTAGTGTTGCGACGGTTCAGCTGAGGTTCAGGCTGGACACGATGCACAACCTCTTAGTGGGAAAGACGAAGAAGCTGTACATTTTGCTGAGGAAGAGAGAACATTGAAGATGAGGCGAGGATGTTAACTACATTGGTGGTTTTTCGTGGTCAGCGATTTGGTTACAACAACAACCGAAGCTTCAACAACAATCAAAGGTGGTTACAAGTCTGAGGTAACCAATCTGGTTTTGGTGCCACACACCGCCCAAAACCACTTCAGAGCAATGATTTTACTCGCCATACAATTCATCTTACCAACCGCATTCTCCGAGGTCTACAGAGAGTGCAGATCCTTTGGAAAGATTCTGCAGGACAACAAAGGATGACGGAGAGTTTAATGGGAAGCTGGATAACTTGTATATCGATCTGAATGGCAAGATTGAGGCTGAATCTGTGCAAGAAGCTCGAAACTCAGATTGCTCGATCAAGCTGTGAAAAGACAAGAGGGGTTTCTACCAGAAAGACTGAAGATCCAAGAGCCCACATCAATGCCATAAGTCCGAAGTGGTAAAGTGGTAGAATCGAGTCGAGCAAGCTCCAATAGCTGAAAATCGCCGATCTTGCTGGAGATGACGAGTGGATGCTGAAAATCCCAGTATCGATCGACACTACCCAAGATCGATCGATACCGAGACGACACCCAAGGAAAACGCTGAACCTGTCAAGGAAAGGGTTTACAAGCCGAAGTTGCCCTATCCTATCACTCCTAAGCTGACCAAAAAGGAATGGGAAAATGCTAGATGCAAGGTTATGTTGGCTGGTAGTGAGCTTCCTTTGTGATGCTATCAAGACTTCTCCCGCATTCAAGGTACGAAGCGGATGGTATCCAGCAACTTCAGTCTCAGTGAAGGGTCGCTATGCTTTCAGCCGAGTGCAGTTATTCTCACCAACACGATCCCTAAGAAACTTCCGATCCGTAGTTTTGTGTTGATGACTGTTTCACAGAGCGCTGCGCCTCTTTGTGATATCGATCAAGTGTGAATCTTATGCCGCACTGCAAGTAAGAGAATGAGTGATTACCAGCCTACACGGATTTCATTGGTCCTGCTGATCGCTCAAGACGCCTACCGAGGGGCTTCAAGATGTGCCTGTCAAGATTGAAATTGCTTGATTCCAACTGATTTCGTCGGTTTGATGCCGAGCCTAAGGATCCTCTTATCCTAGGCACCATTCCTTGCTACTGCTGGTGCTGATAGACTGCAAGAATGGACAGATTACTGAACGTTGGTGATTTGGTAATGTCCTTCAGCATGGAGAAAATCATGAAACGACCAACCATCGACGGGCAAACCTTCTGTCGATACATTCAAGGATATCAGAGAGTATTTCCTGAGAAACATCCCGAGGATCCACTAGAGCGAGCACTGGTTCATACTGAAGGGTCGAGTTGGTTTTGATGATGATGCGCTGGTTATGTTAGAATCCTCAGCAGTAGCAGATCGATCGATACAGAGGTATCGATCGACACCATGTGTGCAGTGGAAAGTTTTAAATTCCTAAAGTCAGTGGGATTGGAGTGAGGAAAAGGCACCAAAGATTGAGCTCAAACCACTTCCAGCCGAGCTAATACGCTTTCATTGGCCCTAATTCGACATATCCCGTTATTGTCAATTCTTCTTTGAACAATGCGGAGGTCACTTTATCGCTGAGCAAGCGCAAGTATCGCAAAGCTCTCGGCTATTCTCTGATGATATTGCAGGCTCTCCGACCTATGCATGCACAGGATCTACCTGGAAGATGAGTCAAAGTCATCGATTGAATGTCGAGACGGTTGAACCCGAACCTCGAAAGAAGTCGGAAAGAAGTGATGAAACGCTGAAGCTGGGATCATTTATGCAATCTCGATAGTTCGGTCAGTCCAGTTCATGTGCCTAAGAAAGGCGGTATCACAGTGGTGAAAATGAAAAGAACGAGTTGATCCCGACACGGACTATCACCGGTCATAGGATGTATTGATTACGTAAAGTTGAATGTGCTACACAAAGGATCATTTTCCTTTGCCTTTTATTGACCGATGTTGGAGCGCTTGGCTAATCACCCATACTGTTTTCTGATGGGTATTCAGGCTTTTTCCAGATCCCCATTCACCCAAGATCAAGGGAAGACAACTTTACATGTCCTTATGGCACTTTCGCATACCGCATGCCGCTTGACTATGTAACGCCTCTGCCACTTTCCAGAGATGCATGATTTCGATCTTCAGCGATATGATCGAGGAGTTTATGGAGAGTATTCATGGATGATTTCTCTGTTTATGGGGGCATTTAAGATTATGCGGATAACTTATCACGAGGTCCTTGCGATGTGAAGAAGCATCTAGTTCTTAGCGGGAAAAGTGTGCACTTCATGGTGCAAGCTGGGATTGTTTTGGGACATAAGGTTTCAGAAGAAGGGATTGAAGTTGATCGAGCCAAGGTTCGGGAGTGATCTCGAGTTTGCAACCCCGTCAGTTCGGAGATCCAGAAGTTTCTGGGTCATGCTGGTTTCTACTGGGAGATTTATGAAGGATTTCTCAAAATTCTCGACCTCTACGCCCTGTTGTAAAGAGGTGAATTTGACTTCACCCTTGTCATGCTGCTTTCAAGGCCATCAAGCGGCGCTAGTGGCGCATTGTTCAGTTGGAACTTACCTTTTGAGGTCATGCGATGCAAGTGATTTTTGCTGTAGGTGCTGTGCTGGGTCAGAGAAGATAAGAAGCTGCATGTCATTTACTATGCCAGCCGAACATTGGATGATGCCCACTTATGACTACGTACTACGAAAAAGCTCTAGCTTGTTGTTATTTTGAGAAATTTAGATCTTATTTGGTTGGAAGCAAAGTAGTCGTTCACACTGATCCTGCTCTTAGATACACCTTTAGAGCAAAGATCTCAAGCCTCGTCTGTCAGGTTGGGTACTTTGCTTCAAGGCTTCGACATCGAGGTTAAGGACAAGAAAGGATAGAAATGGAGTTAGATCACTTGTCGCGAATGAAGATAGATGGGGCGTGCACATTGATGATTACCACGGAGCGCATCTACTTCATTTCTGAAGGCGGGCTGATTTTGGGAAAAATTTCGACTTCTCTGGCGATCTGAGCATCAGCATCGATCGATACCACCTGGTATCGATCGGCGCCCTTCGACGGATCACACCATTTTGCCGCAGATGGCATCGGTTCTTATGCCGCTATTCAGCTGCTGTGACAACCGTTTCCAGGCCTTGGTATCGACATCGCTAACTTTTAGCTTTGGCGGAAAGTAGAAACATCACCTGACACCTTATGAGAGGAAAAAGTTTCTGCGAGAGATGGCGTTTCTGGGATGAACCTTATCTATACAAGCATTGCTCGATGAGTCTTCTGAGAAGATGTTTGGCTGAGTCGAGAGGTTCGGCGTTCTTTCACGCCATGGTTACGAATATGCTGGACACTTTGCAACTTTCAAGACAGTTTCCAAGGTTACGCAAGCCGGTTTCGGTGGCCGTATGTTCGAGAGATGCTTGCTTTTGTTGCCGGTGTGATACTTGTCAGCGGAGAGGGAAAATCAGTAAAGCGACATGAGATGCCACAAAACTTCATCCTTGAGGTTGAAGTTTTTGATTGCTGGGCATAAACTTCATGGGCCCTTTTCCATCGTCGCACGAAGAACAGACATTTTTGATTATGTATATCTCCAAGTGGGTGGAAGCAATTGCTAGTCCAACCAATGATCATCTGTGGTTCTAAGCTTTTAAGACCATCATCTTTCCCGATTTGGAGTCCAGAATGGAGTCATCGATGGCGGCAGCGTCACTTCATCAACAAGGTTTTCAAGCGGTTGTTAAGAATGCGGGTTAATCATCGTGTCGCTACACCGTCATCCTCGACAATTAGTTGAGGTTTCAACAGGCAGATCAAGGAGATTCTTGAAAAAGGCTATGGTGCCGCGGAAGGACTGGTCTACCAGGCTGAATGATGCACTATGGGCATACAGAACTGCTTTTTAAAACCCGTGGGACTCTACGCCATTTCACTTGCTGTATGGGAAAGCATGTCATCTCCGAACTTGAGCATAAAGGAATCTGGGCGCAATCAACTCGACATCAAACCTGCTGCTGTGAGGAGATTGATTCAGTTGAATGAGCTCGATGAGATCAGATATCAACGCTATGAGAACTTCGAGTTATACAAAACGAGCCAAGGTCATCATGATAAGAAGATCCTTTCACGACAATCGAACCAGCTTGACCGGTTCTTCATATAACTCGTTTGCACTTGTTTCTGAAACTTCGCTCGTTGGTCGGGTCCTTTCACTATCAAGGTACGACAACATGGTGCTATCGTGCTGATTAATCGTGGAGCGAATTTGCGTGAATGGGCAAGGGTTAAACACTATTGAAGCCGAGATTCCAACAGGACAAATCGTCCTCAATCCACCCGTTGCCTAACCGTCATTAAAGTCAGGCTCGTGACATTAAACAAGCGCTTAGTGGGAGGCCTGACCCACATAAGTGCATCATACTAATTCCCCGGTTTTTTGTTTTCTTTTGTGTCGTGAATCAGAATTTGGATATTGGTATCGACCGATACCCAGCTGGTATCGATCGATACCAGTCGGCCAGGTAAGTGCTTCTATAAAACCCTTAGGGTTGAATCGCAAAACCCTCACTTCGCATCGCTCGACACAAAGCGCCACATCCCTCTTTCGCTTTCTTCACGGTTTTGAGTGTTTCTTTTGTTGTTTTCACTCGGTTTTACACCCCCATTAACACTATCTATTCCATTCGATCGATTAAACAAGGTAAGATCTCGAGTTTTTCAATTTTTCAATCCATGGAACCAAGGTTTGGGTTTTGAAAWTTTAGCCTCTTAAACTTGTTTTTAGGGTTGATTATTGAATGATATGGTTGTTTTAGGCCTAGTCGAACCTTGCCTAGCATGTATTTGTCATTGGTTTCAACTAATGCATCGATTCGATTTTGTTCTTCATGAAAACTGTTAATGGCATCGATCGATACCACCTGGGTATCGATCGATACCCGTGCTTAATCTTGGCGATTTTGRTTTGTTCTGAGAGATTTTGACTTTATATGTGTTGTTGTGTTGTTAATGATGCAGATGCCTCCTAGGAAGAAGTCACGAAACGAGGAGGGAACCAGTTCTATTCCACACCAGTTCCGCTTACTGGAACACGTCGAGATCTTCGGCGATGCATTAGCTACAGGGAAAGTGCGGCCCTTTAGATACGGTGTCGGTGGCATACGATGGGTCCACCGAGAGATTCTTCGTCTCAACAGACCGAGTTCGACCTGTCGAGGCGCCATTTCCTCTGACCACCTGCGGACAACCACCATCGCCCCTTTTTCCTCTTCCACGCCTTCCACCACCACATCTAGGCCACCTTGGCCTCGAAGGGACGAGAGGGCCAAGATTCATCACTACGCCTTTTGTGGGAGTACAGAAGGCATCATCGTCGAATGCACACAGCGTCCCATCTCGATGATTGGGATGACTACGACTCGATTTTCACTGGCATCGGAGCGTTGAGATCAAACCGACTAGGTTTGCASACCCGCTTACCATGCGTCGCCTGGGCTTCGATGTAGAGTTRCAGCGATTCCTGCAGAAGATCGGACGGGGATGGCTGCAGTGGTACCCGCTACATCCAGACCTCGTCCGCCAATTCCTAGCCTCCGTGCGTGTCTACTACACGGCGAGGCCCACATTTACTGCTCGAGGCGTGCTGACATTTCTGATTTGCGAGTGAGGTGCGTCTCTCTTCCAGGACCTCTGCAGGCATCAGTTCGAGGGACTTCTCACGCAGTGCCCACCAAGTTCCTCGGCGTCCAGAACTTCTGGAGACATTTGGCCATGGAGCCTACCAGCAAGCGGCGACACGCGGATATCCACCACGGTCTTGCGTGCTCGGATTCGAGCAACATTGATGTGCAAGATGGAGCCCAACAAGATGCGGAGTATGAGAAGTGATGTCCATGGCCATTGGGGACATTATTGATGATGAGAATGCAGTGGCCCGAGGCTGATCTCGCGGTCAACCTTGTGCGTATTCGCACACCATTTGGAGTCATTGAAGGTTAAACCCTACCTGCGCGAGGCGAACTTCGGTCGCGCCAAATCTGAGTCCGTATCGGTGCCTACTCACTCCCATTTTCTCCATTTTGGGATTGACACCTCGAGCTGCTCGGTAATCTCTACTGGGCTGTTATGGATGAGGAGCACGGGCATGCGCTGGCTCAAGCCAGCACGGCGTATTCAGCACTCTGGGGACTTCCTAGTCCATTGCTAACAGTGTTGCGGACATAGGCTCGAATCGTCAAGCTGCTCTTCACCCCTGATCCGACGACATGACTCCAGCACCAGTCACTCGCCGTGGTGGACCCTCAGTCGTACTATTGCTGCTGACGAGGCCTCGCCAACTGGACTCTGCCCCACCTGCCTGCTTTCCCCTGCGCCAACCATGGACCTGGACCCGTTTCAGCAGTATGTTGTTCAGAGTCTTCAGTGGAGCACCATTTCTCGGTGCAGCTACTGCCGACCCCTCGCTCACCACAGCGCCCGTCGCTGCTGGACCATCACGCACAGCTGGTGGTGATGGCGACTCCGACGCTCTGAGGATTAGTCACTCCACTTTTGTTTTTCTTTTCTTTGATTTTGTTATGAACTAATACTTCGGTTTCTCTTGTTCTGAACTAAGTGGGTTGCGTTTATGATCTTCTGTTGTCTCTAACTCGTGTTTGATTAGTATCTCGTTTCTAACTTGGATCATCTAACAGTCGATCATTCACGAAGAGGTTTTTCACGGTTTCCGCCTGGTATCGATCGATACCACCATGGTGTCGATACCACTCACTGGTAACACCTCTCGTTCTTCATCTTACCATTTTCTCCATTTATTTTTCTTTCACCTTCTCTAAGCTTATGTACAGGGACAGAGTGTTGTTTAAGTGACTACCCAGAAGAAAATAAGAGAAAATACAAAATTTTAAAACTTTTCAAATACGTTTCTAGATATTAAATTAAACATTTCTTGCTAATCAAGCCTAAACTTAACAATTTAAGATTTACCGGGCGTAAGGAAAAAATGAGAGGATCGATCGATCATCCTAGATCGATCGATCACGACTTCACACATTGATTGTTCACGAGAACTCTGTCGATCAAAGCGACACGGCAAAAATCAGACTTCTGATCGATGCGATCGTCGATCACTCACTGATCGTCGATCCTTCGACTCCCTCGATCAACAACCATAAATACTGGCCTTCATAATCGATCGATCGTCCAATCTGATCGTCGATCGGACCCCTAGAAAAATTCTAGGCGCTTTAACGATATCTGGATCGATCGATCGGCCTTATCGATCGATCACTGGCTGCCCAAAACAACTTCAATCTACTACAACACAACTTACTAACAAGTCATTATTTAAGCATTCAAACCATCTTAACATAACAATATCTTAACACGTCCAAACATTAGCTTCAAGAACAGAGTCTATACAAACATGGAAATCAAAACCCAAAACCTTCAACCCAGAGATCAATCCTTCTCCTTTGGTTCCACAGCGCTCCACATCTAAGTCTTTTCTTTATCCTTACCTGCACAAAAGAGCGCGTAAGCATTGATAATGCTTAGTGAGGCGGTCATCCGTCCCCAGCACTATCACACACATGATCGATGAATTTAACGCAGCTTACACATGTTTAAAGAAAAGTCAACACATACCGTGAAAGAGCTCAATCACACACAATCATCACCCATTATGGCTAAGCCATAATCACACCCAATGGACTAGTTCTAACACATATCAATCACAAAATTCAAAGATCACAGCTAAGCCGGCACTCACCTCGGTTTGACGACTCTTTGACAATTCCAAACCTTACGCTTGTTTCCTTGAACTCTTGGCTCCAACTTAACAAAATATCACCTCTTGCCTAGCGAGAGACCAACAAAACTTTAATTGGATGATCATTGGCTCAAAACCCCGAAACAACCTTTGAACTCGGATTCTCCCAACTACTCATTTCCTTTACTCAAACAGGGCAACTTCAATTGCTCATAACTCTCACTATAGGTCGAATTTGACAAAACCCTTCGGTGGACTTCAAGTTCAACCTCTTAAAAACCTATCTACCAAATTTCAGTCAAACAAACAGAGTGCTCAACCCTTCTCAATCTCACCCTGCTCAGCTCGAAAACAGAGTAGTCTAGGAGAAAATTTATAACTCCTAAACTACCCAACAACAAATTTGGTAGACAAGTACACAGAAAGGAAGAACTTACCCACCAATTCTCAGCTCAATCCGAAATCCCTAGCTTGGTCGATCAACCTCTCAATCTCAGCTCCAAACTCTGTTTTCTCCTCTTTCTTTCTCCCTTCTCTCTCTCTCTCTCTTCTTCTTTCCTTCCTTCTTCCTTTCTTTCTTTCCTCTAACTTCGATCCTTTTTGCCAAATGAGGAAGGAAGAAGAAATTTCAGAATAATAGAGAGAGTGGAGATATTTTACATACATATATGTGTGTATACGTTTGTTTAATTGAATTAAACGAGCCAATTACTAAACACATAGCGATTAAATTCTTTCTTAATTCCTCTCTCACGGTTTAGTAATTCAGTCCACTATTCGAAATATTTGAGACATTCTCGTCCCAAAATATTTCCTTAATTTCTAAGCCGGAATTACGTAATTATTAGCAAACCCAGGTTTCCTCAAACGATCAATCTTTTGATCGTTTCACGCCCCTAGGGCCACGATCAAGCTTCATGGTTCCATACTCGATTCTAAAACACTCTCGGTCTAGCATTAAGATCCTATGTGGTTACGGCAGTAATCAAAATCCAATCACCCATTCGAGAGTTAAGTCGTGACCTATACATTAGAATCCAATCGCGGGACCTGATATACTAAGTCGTGAGAACCAATATCATTGGTATCTCACCAGTTCACCGTCATTAGGATTAAATCGCCCATAATCCTGTAAACCACCGGATTAGGATTAAATCGTAATAATCTCTTGCGTCAGATAATATATCACATAACTCTAATGACCGAGTCATTAGAGCTATATCGTATAACCCAATGACCGTCATTAGATTAAATCACCCATAATCCTAATGGCCGTCATTAGATTAAATCAATCTAATGACCGTGACAAATATGCATCACATAATTCCCGACACCGACCGTAGGATCTATTGGCGTAAACCCAAAATCCTGAACCGAGACGGAACAATACTTTGCTCAATCACGCGACACATGAAATATCCCATCATATGTCGCATCATGAAATCCCCATCATACCTTGACAATGACCCATGAAATACCACATCATGTATTGTAATCATATCCATAAACATCATCATATTAATAATCAACGTCAAAATACAATATCCCGAGGGTTCGTCATAACAACCACATAATTAAATACAATTCCAGAAGACGACTTAGGAACACGGATGTTACATTAAGTGCAGGGGAGATAATTCTGACATTGTGTTTGTTTTTATTCAAAAAAAAAAAAATGTTTTTTCAAAAAAGAGATTCTGACTGCTTGGTTTTGATGTGCTGGTTTGCTTTTGAGTGTCTATTCTAGAATTGATATCAGTTAATAATGAAAAATCAGGTAAACCAGCCGAATTCATGGATTGTCTCCGACAAGTTTTCATCACAAGTTTTAGCCAAATGCACTTCATCAATAAGTTAAATGTCCAAGAGCTTGATTCATCATTCATTACCTAGCTAAGGAACTATTGCGTATGAAAGAAATGGTAGATCTCCCCGTAATAAGCTTGGATATGAATTTGGTGATAATCAGGATCAAAATGCATGAAAGATGAGATGATTTCCGCTTGAGTGGAGGGGTAGGAAAATTTCCTATGACCCCATTATTCTACTTGGATAAGGGATGATCACACAAGTGCTAAAGTGAGGGGTAGGAAAATTTCCTATGACCCCATTATTCACTAAGATACTTGATACATTGAGAGGGTAAGCAGAATTCGGTAGCTAACAATTATCTACTCGCGTCTCGAACCTTGATTTGTATATGCAGTTAAAAAAAAAAAAAAAAAATCAATAAGAACTGGTTGTGAAATAAGTCTGGGGAGTTAAATACCAAGAAAAAGTTGAATGAATTGTTGCTTGGCTATGGTATTGTATGACAAGAATCTAGAAAGTTCGTGGACATTGATTTTAGCGATGGCGCGATGATAAGCTTGGATGAACACTTAGGGTCATGAGTGAAGTCTTGGGCTAATTCCGATGGAGAAGTACATGGAGGTTAGATGAAGCTGATCAGGCAGTGGGCGTTTGGGAAGAGGATCATTACAGCGATTTGGTACAGATCAGGATCTCTAAGGTTTTTCAAACCTCTTTCTCTCACTTAGTTTTCTGTTTTGCTGAGGGCAAGCAAAGGCTAAGTCTGGGGAGTTGATATATCATGGATTTTACCGTTTTTAGCCATGATATAAGTCGTTTCGAGTCTTTCTAGTCTTTTTCTATCATTTTAGAGTCTTTTCAGGTTTTAGCCGTTTGGGGAAGTGGAGATTTTGGAGACATTTGGAGCCTTTTGGAAAGAAAAAGTACCCGTTTTGAAGCATGAGTATCGATCGATACCATCCGGTATCGTCGATACCGACATACAGCGGAGATAGATATCGGGCGAGAATTCTCGCCAAAAAAAATACTTTCCCTTATTTACAAAGAAGCCCAGCTCGTGTTTTAGACCTATTTAAAAACTCTTGTCATTAGGTTAAGGAGCAGACTTTACTTTGAACTATTATTCTTGAGACCATTGAGATTTGAGAACTTTTGTGAGGGAGACGGATCAAGACTACGTTTCATAGAGAGATCCAACCCTTGTTTTTTTCTTTTGTTTAATTTCATGATTTATTCAGTTATGTTATTTGTTTCATCATCATATGCAGTAGTATCATTTTAGGTTTAGGGATCTCTCTGGATTTCTCTGATTTATGATAATTGATTTGTTAGGGTTCAAAATCTGAATAGTTCTTCACCATAGGTTGTTCTCAAAGCTATTTCTAACCTGATCACTTAGAATATAGAACCTAGATTAATCGATTAGGCACGACAGTGCAATTGAGTAATCTGATAAAACCTAGGGTGAGCAATTGGATTATCTGCAAAGAGATTTGGTTTAATCGAATTGTGAACATATCAAACTTGAATTGATTGCTGGTTTACTGTGTAGGATTTGCAAAGAGATTTGGAATTTTAGACTTTAGACTTAGTTAGTTTTCATGACAGGTTGGTTAACTATACTTTCGTGTTTGAGTTCAAGAACGGCGCTTAATTGAATTGAACCTTAATTGATTAATTGTTGTTTATCATTGATTTCCTGAGAATTTCCCTGAGCCTAGTTTCCTTCCATATCAATCGACCTAAGTTTAATTCAATCATTTGTTTTCCAATCAATTATTGTTTGCTTAGCACAATCTGCATCTTTCATCTATTGCGTGAGTTTTCTTGAGTTCTTGTGTTCGACCCCTAACTTTACTGCAGCAACTGCTTTAGTATCATTATAGGGTATTAATTTGAGCATATCAGCACTGAGTAGTGTAGCCCTTGAAATGATCCCAGCATTACAAGAAACTTTCACCATCCTTCGAGTAAATCCAGAGATTTCATTCCTCAGCGTCTGTCCGGCATTGGAGAAGAACTTGGCAAAGAAGGCTTTCGTCGTCCCATGAAGTGATGGAGCGATGGGGTAGAGTCTTTTCGTGATGGCTCGGTCACCAAGAGAGAGAAGAGAAAGAGCCTTAGCTTGAAACCATCTTCACCGACCCCATTGATCTTGGTAAGGCTGCAGAGCCTATCAAACTCATCCAGATGATCAAGAGGGTCCTCAGGTGATCTTGTTGTTGCAAATGGCGATCAAGCTGCTCTTGATCTCGAAATTGTTGTCGGACCGTAGGAGGACAATCCTTGTCTGTTGGTATGAGTATTAGGGGCATCCTGCTCACATCAAGCGGAGACCTCCTGGAGGAGGGTCGTGGGCATGTCGCCTGGGTGGTCCCATGCCCAGATTCTGACTTTAATAAGTCGTGGATGTTTCTCATTGCTCGCTGATGTGGTATCTTGTTAATATTATCAATGTAGCGGATTAGGTTCGACTTCCTTTTGATCTGGTTTGCATACAGGTGAAGGTAGGCGATGCACGCTCGGCAGGTAGGTCGTAGCTGGCAATTCGGTCGGCTTGATCTTGAATAAAGGCTGGCTCGATTAAGCGGCTCTGGCAGGTTGGTCGAGAGCTAGCTAGTCGTCAGAAACGAGGTACCTGAAATGCAAGAACGGACAAGTTAATAACCAAAGAAATGAAAAGAACTTGATCTTGAACGTTTTGGAATCCTAATTGTAACAAACAACACCCAAATGGCAAGCGGCGCAAATTGGTATAAATATTTCTTACTAGACCAAAGTTTCGTTTGTAGTATAGTAAGGTRTCAATCCATAAGGGTGAAGATATTAACCARAAAGGAAGTGATCAAGCAATTCAAGTCAAGCCAAGCGAGTGTATAGGACTCTAGCAACCTAGACAGAAACTGCAGAGAAGATAAAATAGATACTATCTAGACTTTGAAGCAGCATATAAAACAAATATAAAGGGAGAATTCAATCAATGCAAGAAGTTCTAAGGATGAATGTCACGACTCAGTGTGTCCTCTTAATCTACCCAGGTGGTCTAACAAAACTCATTCAAGCTTTATTCCTAGACATCAAACATCACAACCAGTTAAGTCCACTCCCGTGATAAGTAACCTCAAGCTAGACCAGTTYCAGACCCAATCCCTTGGCAAAATCTACTAGCAATAAGATTCAGTTCAATATTGTCAATAAACACCCAAGACAACTAATCCCTTAGGCTAGGTATGCAAATCTCTAACATCAGTTCAGTCAAGCATTTTATCAAACACCTTTTGGGTGGAAAACACCTAAGTTCTAATCTCGATATCAGGAGAAATTAGCATTGAGAACACTGATTTAGAAGAAATTAAACAATCTACTCTTAAACCACCTAGGACTAAGATTCCACACCTAATCTATCCCATCCTCAAGAACCTAAATACTCAGAACTCATGATGAACATTAAGACAACACCAGAAATCATAAAAAACTTGCATAGATAAAGAAAGAGATAGAGAAATGATAAACAGAGGAAATCAACTAAAAATAGCAAGTAGAAATCAAATTACAAAGTCTGGAAATCAAGAACAAGGAAGAACAATGAAGAACAGATAGTAAACTCAAAAATTAGTCTAAAAATGAACTCCCTAGTCTTAAACCAACATTAGGTATTTATACTAAGTCTTAAAAACCCTAAAATGGGCAAAATGGTAAAATGCAGGATAAGGTCCAGCTCGATCATGTCTTGTAGTGCTCGAGCTGTTGAAATCGAGATTGCATTTTTATGTGGCTCGAGCAGGTGACTCGATTGTATGGCTGGACTCAAAAATTCCAAGACTCTTTATGTTGGGCTCGATCATGGGCTGACATGAGTGCTCGGCTCCAAAATCTCCAAGATGCCACCTTTGTCTCAGCTCGATCCCTCAGCTCGAGCATAGGTGCTCGAGCTGAGCTTCGCTCATCTCCTGCTGCCTCTCGCTCCTCGTCTTGAGCATGGGTGCTCGAGTCGGTGTCTTAGACACAGTCTAACTTCTCCAGAATGCTGAAAGTACCAGTAACAAGCCAAATACGCAAGATGCGTGCAAACCTAATGCAAAACACCCTAAGTATGTAAAACTAGAAATAAATGACAAGAACAGGTTAAATAACATGTCTAAATGTATGAATTATGCAAGCTAAAACGATGCAAAATGCAAACATATCACGTTTGTGAGTCCAAATGGCATGACTAGCCATTCATACAAGCCTCTCTTGGTTTTGAAAGCAGTTTTCCACTCATCACCTTCTTTCATCCTGACTTGATGATAACCACTTCTTAAGTCTACTTTGGAGAAGATGGTAGCACCATTGAGTTCATCCAGCATGTCGTCTAATCTGGGAATGGGGTGCCTATATTTTATGGTGATGTTGTGGATGGCCCTACAATCAACGCACATTCTCCATGATTTATCCTTCTTAGGCACTAACAAAACTGGAACTGCACATGGACTTAAACTCTCTCGAATGTATCCTTTGGCCATGAGATCCTGAACTTGCTTTTCTAACTCCTTAGCCTCCATTGGGCTTGCTTTATAAGCAGCTCTATTTGGCAATGGTGCTCCTGGAACCAAATCAATATGATGTTCAATACCCCTAATAGGAGGCAGACCTGCTGGAATCTCATCAGGAAACACATCTGTGTATTTGTCAAGCAACGTTGTTATCTCCATGGGGAGCTCTTCTACAATCGGACCTGTCAACATTACTTCCTTGAAAATCATTAGTAACACCTGTTCTTTTAAATCAAGAGATTTTAGAACCTGTGTAGGCGTGATATACAAGTTAGTCTTACTTACCTTAGCTCCTTTAGCCATGCTTCTTTGCATTTTATCTACCTCTTGTGGAGTAAGAAGTGCTAAACTGTGCCTTTTGTTTTTGTGGCTGAAAGTGTAGAAATTGGTTCTCCCATTGTGTATGGCTTCTTTGTCAAACTGCCATGGTCTACCTAGCAAAACATGTCCAGCTTGCATAGGTAATACATCACATATTACTTGGTCAGAATACTTACCTATGGTAAATGGTATGGTGACTTGCTCAGCAACTTTGATCTCAGCATTATTATTCAGTCACTTGAGCTTATAAGGCCTCGGATGCTTAGTCTTTGACAATCCTAGCTTGTTAACCAAGTAAACAGGAGCAACATTAGTACATGATCCACTATCAATTATTAGACTACATACCTTGGCATTTATAGTGCATTTGGTGTGGAAGATGTTTTCTCTCTGAATTGTTTCTGGATTGTAGAGAGCGCTTAGTGTTCTTCTAACCATAAGAAACTCGCCGGTTTCAGGATAGTCCACAATGTCATCTTCTGAACTTTCTGGATCCTCCTCAGCTTCATCTTGAGATTCATACTCTCCATTAGCTTTTAGGATCATAACTCGCTGATTGGGACACTCTCTTGCATAATGCCCTTTTCCTTGGCATTTGAAACATGTGATGTCTCTAGCTCGAGTTGGAGGTGCTTTTACTTTTGGACGTGATGGTTTAGTCACTTCTGGGGTGTTTTTCTTGAATCTGGAATCATTCTCCACTCCTTTACCCTTATCAAATGACTTAGAATTTTGTGGAGTCCAAGCGCTTTTGTTTCTGTTGGTGGATGTGATTTTTCTCTTGATGTGCTGCTCAGCTTGAATGGCGAGGTGCAGCAGCTCTTCGAGGTCATGGTAAGTTTGTCTCTCCACTTTTCTAGCAATTCTGTCTTGTAACCCATCCAAAAATTGAGACATAAGTGTCTCCTCAGAATCCTCCACTTCTAATCTGTTCTTGATTGTCTCAAATTCTTCAAAATATTCTTCAACAGATTTGTGGGCTTGAGATAGCTTCCTGGATTTCTTTTGCAAATATCTGTGGTAATAAGCTGGTACATAGCGCTTCCTGAAGCTATATCTCATGTCTTCCCATGTAGTGATTTGACCATGTCTCAATCTTCTTCTTTCAGAGACATCTCTATCCCACCATGCTAGAGCGTTTTCAGTAAGCTGGGCAGCAGCTAGAGAGATCTTTCTCTGATCTGAGTAGTTGTAGTACTCAAAAATATATTCCATCCTCCTCTCCCAATCCAGATAAGCTTCTGGATTCACTTTTCCAGCAAAGGTTGGAGCTTTAAATCATTTTGATGGTTCATTCCACCTCCTTGTTGCTCTCTTCTGAATGGCCGATTTTCCCCTGGTTCTCTATGAAATCCTTTCCTAGGATTATGATTTGGCTGCCTCACCTCTTCTTCTAATTCAGGCATGGAGTCAGGATCATCCTCAGAAGCTTCTTGGTTTTGTCTACCCCTTCTCCCTTGGTTCACCCGGATTGGAGCTACATTGTTGGCTCGGGGTGGTTGTTCCATACGTGCTACTCTTTCTCCCAAGGTATGGAGTTGAGTCTGGATATTAGCAAGAGCCTGAACAAGGTCCGCTTGGTTGTTGGGTTCAGTCATGGTACCTACAAGTGAGCAGAATAGTTACTGGTCTTTAAAGACAAGAGCGAAAGGATGTAAAAATATGAAATACGTAATAGGATATGCGACAGACCAAATAATGTAATGAAGATGCTATTTTTTTTTTTAATTATAATGCAATCAGCCCAAATAAATGTTATGATGATATAATGTATATAATGTGTGAATACTATAGAGTATGAATGTCGGACAATGCAAATAAAATAATACACGAGGATAAACGATTATGGGAAAATGCAAGATATATATATATATATATATATATATATATATATATTTTATTTATTTATTTTTTTGCTAAACGATGCTAAAATCTAGGGAATGCAATAAGGAAACGTGAGATGCTAGAAATAATGGAAATATATGAAAGAAAGGGGTAAGTGACAAACGAGCAATGCAATTATGGAAAGTAGTATGCGGCCTTCTTTGTTTGATTTTAATTTAAATGTAACACAGAATATGATGCGAGCATGGACATGGATGAGCTAGTAGCTGTGAAGAGCATGGATCATGGAGAGGAAGACAAGTTCGTAGATGAGGAGGCAATGGTGCTTCCCACGGGTCCAATGACGAGATCAAAGACCAAATTACTCAATCAGACCGTGGAGAACTTATTCAACCAAATAAAGACTCAAGAACATCCCCACAAAGGTATTCTGATGTTGGTCCAAGCTAATTGATTTAAATGAATGAGAAAAGTGTCTACTTAGTACTCTTTTTCCCTTGGTTGAGTTTTTGTCCCAATTGGGTTTTTCTCACCAAAGTTTTTAATGAGGCATAAGATAGATACTTGTGTGTCCGTTTATTTAAATCTTTTAGCATACTATCCTAAATAATTGGACCGACATTCAGCTTATCTTATGAAGTGCATTTTCGTGCCAAAGAGGAGGGAAAAACAGTCAAGGCTTCATTCAAAATTCAAGTTCAAATTCTACATGCAAGCCTCTTATTTATTTTTGTTAATTTCTATGTATGTTTTAATGCTTTGTCTTTGAACTCTTCCCCTTCCTTCCTTCTCTTTATATTCTGGACGAAATCACTTTGTAAGACACTCAAGTTTTAATCAAAAATCTCTTTTCTAAATTTGAGTCTTGTTGGTGTGTAATATCCAGCAATTTCGATCTATTTGGTGTGTCATATCCAAATAGATCAGGTTTATCAAAGGGCCTTTCCGCATCCCTTTGTGGCACCATTCAATCCACCCTTTCACCTCCATAATCGTTCATCCATCTCCATCAACGTTCTTCAATCATCACCACACTTCTAAACGAGATCAAGGGCGTATCAAGTGGTATCAGAGCAGCGTTTAGAAGTTAACTGTTCGTTCTTAATCCGTTAAATAAATCGTTTCAAACCGATCATATCTTGTTATTCAGAGTCTGAACTTTCATATTTGCTGTGGAATCAGCCTTAATCGGAATCGTTTCTGCTAGTTATACCCGTTCGAATTTGGATTTGCAATTAGGGTTGATTTGCGTAACGTTAGTCTTCTGTTTTGTTCGAATTTTATAAAAGCGCTTGTTGCTTGTTTGGTGTTTCGTTAATTGATTCTGGTTCTAGGGTGAGTTAACTTAATTATAAAATTGGAATCAGGATTTTAGGGATTGAATCGAATTTTAAATCAATTTCGAATACACCTGTTGTCTGCGATTTTGTCTTTATCTTACATTCTTTGTGATTGTGTGCATAAAATTCTAGTTGTTCACTTGTGATCTGTTCTAAGTCTTTCCAAAGAACGTTTTACAGGGGTTTGCGTGTTTGATTCTCAGGAAAACATGGCTGGATCAGAGAATGAAGAGACTAGCCAGAATCGAAACAACAAAATCCTTATTGAGGCTATGACAGCGAGAATGGAGCAACTCATGAGCGAAAAATTTGAACCTGTTCACAATCAAATGGAGACTTTCAAGAGATTAGGAGAAGAAAAGATCGTGAATCTAGTTCGCAAGTCCACACCAAGCAAACCGGTTCACAAATCCAGTTTATAAGAGATGTGATTACATGTCTAAATCCAACTTTTTCAGGTTAGCAAGGACCCTGAGGTGTATTTAAGATGGGAGACTAGTGAAACAATGGCTGCGAGCAAGCGATATTCGAAAGAGGATGAGCTATCTTATGTTGTTGATAATCTTGTTGGAGATGCTTACAAATGGTGGTTGAAAGCAAATCACAGCACCTATCCAGTGCAAGATTGGAGATTTGAAATCTCGAATGTATGGGGAGTTTGTGAAGAAGCATCAAACACGAAGCCACCTTACCACCAACCCAATGTACCAAGCAACAACAAGGAGTGGACTGTCCCCAGCCCTAAGACGTGAGCATAGCTACTACAAACCAAGGGAAGTTCTAACAAATATTACAAAGCAGCAAGATAAGGCAGCAACAACCAACGGTAATGAGAAAGTGTTAAAGCTGGAGACGCACCCAACTTTCAAGGAAGAAATAGATAAGTTTAAAAATCTGTTGAACACCTCCTTTTCTATGATTAAACACTCGTCTTGCCCAAAGGTTGTTGAAACAGGTTTAGCTACTGAAGGAAATGACAATAGTCGAGGAAAACCACCAGAAATTCAAGCGCATGTACACCAAGTAATCAAAGGTGAGAAGGACAGACCAGCAAAACTAGAGACATGTAAAGAGGTCATCGAAGTCGAGCCAAAAGAGCTGAAGGAGTATGAAGAATCAAGCAACGCACACTTGCTTGTTCCGAAACCCATTTCCAAGCTAAAAGAACAAGTAACCTCTAGTTTGATTTCTTGTGCTGAAAATTTTCAAACTACTTGTTTAATGCACTTGTCTACTTCCAGAGAGCTTGAGAAAGGTATAGGTACCAAGGAAGAGTTGAACTCAACAAAGTTTTCGAACCCAAACCAAAGCCATGGAGAAACACAGGCTGAATGAAATTGCCACCAAAGATGATGAGAGTGTTGATGACATTCAGATCAAGGAGAAACCACCAGATGCTCCACAACCAATTAAATCTCGAGGTAACTATCTAGACTCTCAAAAGCGAATGAAGGCTAACCCACTTTCTCTTGGGCAGAATGTACAATTTTAGGGTTGAGACATATAATTGAAGAGAACTTGAAGCGGCCATCCAAACCACATCATCCCGGATCAAACCAACCAGATTAATGATGGAGAACTATTTTCTCATCGGAGCCAAGCAAAATCACTTTGGCGTGTATCTACAGAACAAATTCAAGTAGCACCAAGAACACATAGGCGGCAATCAAATCTCTTTGAGAAGGCTGGTGAGGTTAAGCAATATTCATTTCTAGAACAGCCAATTTTATTGTTTGAAGCTTTCACACGAGCTTGTAACCTTGCACGTCTTTGCCGAGTGAGATAATTCTTCTTTTGCGGGATTATGAGGGCGAGTTTCCGAGGGTAACCCGAAGATTACCACCCATCTGTGATGATTCTCAAAACCATATTTGGAGACCAGGAGACTATCTAAAACGTCCGGACTGTCCTACGAGATTTTGATTACTTCACTTCACATGTTCTTCGCTAAGGGATCTCTCATCACTTTGTTCGTCTCAAACTTATCAATGGCGACCAGGAGAGCTCTCATTGAGTAAATTTATTTTAAGACAGGACGAATTGGACAGTAACAATGCCCTGATGCAAGAAGAGCCCCCTGATCAAACACCACTTCCTTTCACCGGAGACTACACCTATCTTGAGGTAAGTATAAAGAAATCCCTATTCAAAAGTTGCTTATTCTCTTCATCCTTTCATTGCAGATCTAGCGGATTTGAGGACAAATCCTTTTCAAGTGGGGGAGGATGATGCGAGCATGGACATGGATGAGCTAGTAGCTGTGAAGAGCATGGATCATGGAGAGGAAGACAAGTTCGTAGATGAGGAGGCAATGGTGCTTCCCACGGGTCCAATGACGAGATCAAAGACCAAATTACTAAATCAAACCGTGGAGAACTTATTCAACCAAATAAAGACTCAAGAACATCCCCACAAAGGTATTCTGATGTTCGTCCAAGCTAATTGATTTAAATGAATGGGAAAAGTGTCTATCTTAGTACTCTTTTTTTCGGTTGAGTTTTGTCCCAATTGGGTTTTTCTCACCAAGGTTTTTAATGAGGCATAAGATAGATACTTGTGTGTCCGTTTATTTAAATCTTTTAGCATACTATCCTAAATAATTGGACCGACATTCAGCTTATCTTATGAAGTGCATTTTCGTGCCAAAGAGGAGGGAAAAACAGTCAAGGCTTCATTCAAAATTCAAGTTCAAATTCTACATGCAAGCCTCTTATTTATTTTTGTTAATTTCTATGTATGTTTTAATGCTTTGTCTTTGAACTCTTCCCCTTCCTTCCTTCTCTTTATATTCTGGACGAAATCACTTTGTAAGACACTCAAGTTTTAATCAAAAATCTCTTTTCTAAATTTGAGTCTTGTTGGTGTGTAATATCCAGCAATTTCGATCTATTTGGTGTGTCATATCCAAATAGATCAACCGGTTTATCAAAGGGCCTTTCCGCATCCCTTTGTGGCACCATTCAACCCACCCTTTCACCTCCATAATCGTTCATCCATCTCCATCAACGTTCTTCAATCATCACCACACTTCTAAACGAGATCAAGGGCGTATCAGAATAAGGAATTGGCAAATCGAACCAGGAGCAAATAGGCAACAGCGAGTATTTCCTATTCTAGCCAAATTCGAGATACTACTTAATTCAATATGGAAACTACTTATTAAAAGCTTCTTCTTCCTGAAAGAAATCGCAGAACTTGACAAAAACAATGGTGAATGATTACTGAAACGAGCAGACACAATATCACAAAAACTCAAACTCAAACAGCAAACGATTCAAACACCTCTTTTTTTTTTTTTGTACACTTATGAAAATGAACAGCAATGCAACAAAATCAACACACGAATAAACAGAGATATGAACGATTTTTTTTTTAATTTTAAATGGATATGCAAATAAGATAATCAAACAGAATGCTAGAAGATATAAAGCAAAACAGAACGTGCAAAATTTTTTTTTTTTGAATGATATGAAACGAAATTGAAATAAACAGAACTAAAACAATAGAGTGGATAGATTCAACCTGATAGATGGAGCCTTTAGCTCTGATACCAGATGATGTAGGAACTATGGTGAAGTTCTCTCAAAGTTTGGATGGATTGAGATGGAAGATCTTCTTAGGCTCGTACAAGCTTTCTAAGGGAGATCAATGAACGATGGAATGGAGTGAATGATGGATTGAATGACGCCACGCAAGGTTGTGAATAGACCTTGTGATAAGTCGAATTCTCAGCCTAGGATTCTTGGAATCGCACACAAGAATAAAAGACTTAAGAACAAAGGTTTTTGCTGAATAATACTTGTTATTACTGGAATGATAATCTCAGTACAAAGGGTGGCTTCTAGGCATATTTAAATGAAATGAAAATTGCTATTGAAAGGAAATGAGATAAACAACATAATGAGAAGGCTAAAATCGTGTTCATAGCCGTTTGTTTGATTTGGGAGTGATATGGGCGAATTCTGCTTGCTTCAAATATAGTAAGTTGCTTTTAGTCTTGATTAGGAATGTTCTGAATTGATGGATCGAGATTTGGTGGGTATAAAACGTTTCCTGAAGTGTTTGGATGCTGGTTTGGCTCCATTCCTTATTTAGATATAAAGAAAATGCTGGGCTGATGGGCTCCTTCCAAAATGGCTAGAAAAGATGTGAGCTGCATCTTGGGCTGAATGGTTGTCTTTCTTGGGTCCTTTTCCAGGCCTTTCACGTCCATATGAATATCTAAGATGTCTTCTTGAGCTTCTGGTCCAATGGGTGTCTCTTGCATAATCTCCTTAGTTAATAAATTTTGTTTGAACTCCTCATGCTGTAAAAGTGTGATTAAGCTCTCCACTTGCTGATTGAACTCTTCTTGAATGGCATGAGCTCCTGATCTAGTCCTAGGTGATCTCCTCAAGATGGACAATTGGATTTGCATCTCCTCAGGTTCTGGTTCGTCTTGTTCCTTAGGGTTCATGGCCTCATCAAATTCAAACGACTTGTCAAATCACTCCCGATAAACATTAGCTTCGGTCAAGCTCTACTCAAGTACAACCTCGATCTCTACTTCACGGACAAAAATGAAACCATAGAAGACATATGTAACCTTTACATGGAGACATGACTTAAAAGAGCAGTCATTACTCTCCCTAAGCGGGAAGATTCCGGACTTTACAAGGTATGTTACTCTACATTAGCTCGTGAATTTGGTGATACTCTATGTGATTCCGGTACCACCATAAATGTGATGTCCATGGAGAGAGCAAAGGTGGTAAGACTCAATGATCTAAAAAGATCAAGCGTTTGCATCGGTCTATCAAATGCCGAGATTATGCAATCATATGGAGTAGCCAAAGACGTGATCGTGTGGATTGGAAACTATCGTATACCCGCCAATTTCCATGTGATCGACATGAGGAAAGACGATAACACTCCACTCATCCTTGGTGGACCGTTTTTTACAACGGTAGGGGAGTTCACATATGTGAACCGAGACATATTCTACAAAGCCACACCGACCGATAAATCAAGGACTTGAACCCATGGGAGTTGCCAACCCACACACCCAATAAGAGAATTACGGTAAAATTCTCTTATTCTTACCTCCCTATGTAGTTTTTATTACAAAGAGGACGTTGTAAATTAAGCGTGGGGGGGGGGAGTCTTGCGATTTATGGAGGTAATTTTTTTCCTTGATATCTTTTGATGGAAGTTTTACCATAAGTTTTTCGCATTTTGAGAGATTGCTGCACTCTTTTCCTCGTTCATAAGTTTAATAACATGTGAAAAGGTTTTTAATGAGGTAGCAATATAATTTATTAATTGTGTTATTTGTACTAATGTTTGGATGCTTTGCTAGATAGTGTGTGATCTTTACTAGGAAATTTGGAAAATCCATGAGTGGATCAATAAACCCCAAAAGGATCATTCTTTCAGATACTTAGACGATTCGGAGTTGACTTCTCACCTTAATGAACTTTAATTTTTCTCGATTTGAGGCTTGAGATACATTGGATGTGATACCTCTATTAGACCCTGCAAGACACTTCTAAGTAAATGTAATTCCCCTCTTTCTTCCCTTCAATATTTAGAGAAAATGATATAGGTATTAAGGAAGTGAACCGGGTCTTGGAAGCTACCACTTTTAACATTCGCGTCTCACGGAAACCTGTCCTAAGGGGAAGAAACAGAAAGGATATAGGTATTAAGGAAGTGAACCGGGTGTTGGAAGCTACCACTTTTAACATTCGCGTCTCATGGAAACCTATCCTAAGGGAGGTAATGAGCTGAAAAGAAAAAGGCGATCGATAAAAAAATAAAAATAAGGAAGCTTATTTAAACAGAAACATGATACTTAGGCCCAAAAACAACTATACCCAACAACCAATAACAAGCCTTACAAGCATCTCAAACATAAGTCTCAAAAATAAAGGCAAATAAGCTAAGTAAAATAAGGAAGCTTTTTGGTGACTTCCTTGGGATAGGATCACATCTCTTATGTGTCTAGACTTATCATCAAAGGGTTCCAAGCCAAACACATAAGGGAGATGAGATGTGATGCCTTAGGCGTTTCTTGCCTCGTTAAAATCCTTTTCTAGAAAACCGATGTGGTAAAACTAGAAGTAGGGAAATAGTACAATACTTTACCTAAGGTCTTGAGAGGTGTCCTCACTCATGGATAGTGAGGACACATATGGCTTTGCTCCCAAAGCTGAGTGCCCATGCACCGTCAATGACGTCTAAGCTCCTCGGGTCTGATAAGGCAACTACACTGCATTGCCTCGGGTTTTCTTACTCTTCTCGGTCCAAGTGCTCCATGAGTCCATGAATGTAGGTTTGTAGCTGGGTATTGATGGTTTTGGTCTTGCTCTGGGTCATTCTTTCAGTTGGGATGAAAGGCACCGTGGTCTCTGCTCCATGGCTTGATCCGAGATCTACGTTCTCTTATTCGATACCGATGTCCACATCATTCCCTCCCTCTTCAAGATTTTTTGTCCCCAAAATAGCATCATTCCCTACATCAAATGAGGACAAGTCAGAAACATTAAAGGTGGTAGAGATATTAAACTCACCTGGAAGTTCAAGACGATAGGCATTGTCGTTAATCTTCTCGGGTCTCATGTGCAACCACACCTAATCTCCGGGCTGAAAGGTCACTTGCTTCTTCCTCTTATTGACCCTATGATATAGTCAATTTGATATAGCTCAAATTGATAATGGGGTCAATTCCCTAATGCACTGTCATCGTAGCACAGAAAGGTGTCAATCCAAATGGGTGAGCTATTAACCAAAAAGGATGCAATCAAACCAAATTAAGTCAAGCCAAGCAGTGGATCATGAGATTAACAATCTAATAGAACTATAATTGAAAGCAATACAGAAACTAAAAACAGAGACTAAAGACAGAAACTAACAAAAGCAATGCAAATAGAATTCAATCAACTAAACAGAAGCTCCTAAGGATGGGGTTATTGATTAGTGTATCCTGTTAATCTACCTAGGTGTTTAACATACTCAAACAGAGCTATTCCCTACACAATAAACTCATCAGTAGCTAAATTCATTCTCATGACAGATAACCTCAAGCTAAGCTAGTTCCAGACCTAAATCTCTCTAGCGAAATCTAACCTAGCAGGCATTAAGAACCAGCCTAATTCCAATTGATCAGAGAGAAATTAGCATTAATAACACTAATCCAGAAGGAAAATCAAATAATCTACACTTAAACCACCTAGGAGACTAAGATTCCACACCTAATCTATCCCATTCTCAAGAACCCTAAAGACTACTCACAGCCCATGAAGAATATCATGAACACAAACCCAGAAGTCATAAAAACTTGCATAAATAGATAGATTAAGAAGTAAACAGAAAGACTATTAAGAATCAAACACAAATACAAAGCAGAATTACTAGAAAATTGATTACAAAGCAAGAACAAAGGTAGAGAGAAAAACCCAGCGGACTCTATTTTTGTCCAATTGATATTACAGAGTATTTATAGGGTTTGGGAAAACCCTAGCTGGCTAAAAGACAAAATAACTTAATTCGGAGGTAGACTCGAGCTGGGGGTCGAGTGTTTGGGTCGAGTCCAGAAAAAATCTTCAAGACGACAACTTTACGGTGGACTCGAACAGTGGTCTGAGTGGTTGGCTCGAGTCCATCTCAAATTGCATTTTTGGCTCCAACTCGAGTGGTGGACTCGAAGTGGCTTGTTCGAGTCCGTCCCAAGATTGGATTTTTGTGGTGGACTCGAGTAGTGGACTCGAGTGGTGAAATCGAGTTGGCTTCAAGGTGCAGACTCGAGGTACTGACTCGACCTGCTTGCTAGAGTCACTCTCCAAGTCCTCTTCTTAGGTTCCACTCGACTCTCTACTCGAGTTCTTGTTCGAGTCTGGTTCCAAGGTCTCTGTTTTGTGCTCCACTCGAGTTTTTTGGTCGAGTTAAACTCTCCCTTCTTCCCTTCTCTCCATTTGACCTCAACATCTTCAATATTATTTGAATGTACCTGATACAGCTCCAAAATGCAATATGCATGCAATCCTAATGCAAAACACTCTAAGTATGCAAAACTGGAAACAAGTGACATGAAATTGTAAGAATATGCTATGAGACAAGGCTAAATGGATGATAAATGCATGCTCAAAGCATGTAAAATGTAGACATATCAACTCCCCCAAACTTAGTCTTTGCTTGCCCTCAAGCAAACATATAAGTATAAGATAGAGGAGAGGTTTGAAGGTGGGGATTCAGAACCAAAACATGCTGATATAATAGATGATATCAATGTCTAAGTTGCTATTTCTAGAATGCAAGATGTTTGAACTCTACTTAAAAACTTTAGCCATACTCTTCACGACACAATTTCGATTAGTCTCAATCTAGACATGCATTGAAATCTATCATTCCCTTTAACATTCAATTAAGCAGAAACCATGAATCAAGCTATGCACATTCAATGAACTCATTTGGCTAAGGGTAAGGTTAAGAGACAAATATGGTCCCTTTCATATGGTTTAATCATTTCAAAACAGGGATCACTCAAGAAAAAAAAATGAGCTTTAGCAGAATGCTAAAGGTAAGAACCAACCTATGCATACAAGGATCGATTCTCATCTACCCAATGATACACAAGTGATCTTAACCCTCCTAGTTCTAAACCAAGAAAAATATCCTATTTCTACCCTTAACTCTTGGCAATCATTTTTCTGCCTTGAACTTTTTCTTGGATCAAATTCATTCTCTTTTTCTTGTTCTTTTTCTAAGGAGAGGCTTTTAAGACTTCTAGCGGATTAGGGGTCTTTCACTTCCAACTTAGGCTTTCTTTCTTAAGACATTAGGCTTTTTGCCTTTCTTTCCCTTTTTCTCTTCTTAGCACATCCCCAAATCCTTTACTAGATTAATTTACTTTCAGTTTTTCCTCTCCTAAAAACTTTAAACCCTTTTTCTTTTTCTTTCATCTTTCTCCAGATTTTTCTCTTTGCACAACCAAACCCTATACCCAATAGTAAAGCTCCCACCTAGTCCTATCTGATTCAAAAATTGCAAACCAGAACTACATGAGACTCTATCCTTGTCGGCTCAAACCTAAAACTTTCTGCCAAGCTCATTCAAAAATAGGGCTAGGTTAAGGGTAGGGAAATTGTTCTAGGAATAAGAACGGCTACTTGGATTAGCAAGAGTGGTAAACAGGTGAAAGAAAATCCAAGTATGTATGCGGTATCCATGAATTCAAATGCAGTGTATAAGCGAGATAATTACAAGTCAAATTCAGGTTCAATTAGATAGGGAATGGTGTCAAATCACAGCATGCTTCAATTGAGACAAGAATCTAGTTATGCATTCAAAGTATGGTGCAGTCTTTACTTCAAGTTCATTCACAATGCATTAGACAACTAGAAACGAGGGCATTGAGATTATCTTATTGAATCAGCATGCTTACAAGGTTATAATCATCCTAATCCCCTATGCATATGCAAAAGTCCTATATGAAGAGAATCTAGACTCAATCCTAAAATATAAATGCAACTACATGAACACTCTTTTTTTTATTTTGTTTTTTCGAAAAGTTTTCAAATTTTTATGGTTTTTCTATGCCTTAGATGTATGCAGACTCAAGTATGCATAAAATTTAAAAATAAGAACACAATAAACATGTCAAATGTCTTAAGCCCTCCCCCAAACTTAAATTACACAGTTTAAGAAACAACAAAAATGAAGAAACAAAATGCAGATGATATGTACAGAAATAGATGGAGTTGATACCTCAAGGGTTGGAAAAAAAGGGGTTATTGATTCCTCCATGCTCTCCCTGGTGTAAATAGGCTGGTGTGCTGACTCGATGACTGACTCGACGTGGGGCTCGAGTCTATTAGTCGAGTCAGTTGGATTTTAAATTTGAAAATAGGCGCCAGAACTGACTCGACCGGCTGACTCGATCAGGCCAGTTCGAGTCTGTCACGTGTTTAGTGTTCTCCTCCTTTTCTTCATCATTTAGTGCTCTTACTCTCCTCTAATTATTCCTGCAAACCAAAAACACTAAATAACATATTAAATACCAAAACTCTAAAGCATTATGTACAAGGATAGACATGGGATTTCTTCCCAAGTGAGCTTGTTTAAAGTCTCTAAGCTTGACTTCCCCTTTTTGTTTCTCAGGCTTGAAGAGGTTCATCAAGAGGGATTGAGGTTCCCTCTGGGATGATGCGGTCAGCCATGTATGGTTTGAGCCTTTGCCCGTTCACTGTGAACTCGGATTCATCTTTACCGTTCAGAGTAACTGTTCCATAGGGTGAAACTTCCTTGATGCTGAACGGTCCTGACCATCTAGACTTCAGTTTTTCGGGAAACAACTTGAGCCTAGAGTTGAACAGAAGCACCTGATCACCAGTCTTGAACTCTTTGTGCAGAATCTTCCTGTCATGGAAAGCTTTGGTTCTTTCCTTGTACACGTTAGAGCTCTCATAAGCTTCCAGTCTAATCTCCTCTAGTTCATGAAAATCCATGGCTCTCTTCTCCTGAGTAGTCTTAATATCCAGGTTCAGAAGTTTTGTTGCCCATAGTGCCTTGTATTCGATCTTAACTGGTCGATGGCAAGCTTTACAGTAGAGTAGTTGGAATGGTGTTCTCCCAATTGACATTTTAAGCAGATTCGATCGCGAGTCTCAAACTGCAGACCAATCTCTCTTGAACTACCCTTGCCAAAATAGCCTTGATTTGCTGTTGGACACTACGCCTTGAGGAGGATGGTAGGGTGTAGCTACCTTGTGCCTTACCCCATGCTTCTTCAGCAGATTCTCGAAGAGTTTGTTGATGAAGTGAGACCCTCCATCACTGATTACTACCCTTGGCACTCCAAATCTGGGGAAGATGACACTCTTGAACATTTTTAGAACAACCTTGGCATCATTAGTAGGGCATGTTATTGCTTCAACCCATTTTGAGACATAATCAACAGCCACCAAGATGTAGCTGTTCCCATAAGATGGTGGGTTGAAAGGCCCCATGAAATCAATGTCCCACACATCAAACACTTCAACATCCAGAATCGGGTTCTGAGGCATCTCGTTCCTTCTACTTATGTTCCCTATTCGCTGGTAAGGATCACACTTGGCAATGAAGGCGTGAGCATCCTTAAACATTGATGGCCACCATAAACCTGCTTGGAGTATCTTCTGGACAGTCTTGAAGGTGGCAAAGTGACCTCCATAAGCTGAACCATGGCAATGCTCCAAAACTCCTCTTGCTTCTTCCTCAGCTATGCATCTCCTGAAAAGACCATCTGAACCTCTCTTGTATAGGTATGGTTCATCCCAAAAGTAATGGTTCGCATCTCTCAAAAACTTCTTTCTCATGTAAGTATCTAGACTTGTAGGGATTTCGCCGCTTACAAGGTAATTTGCGAAATCTGCATACTAGGGCAGCTTCTCTTCTTCTAGCACCTTAACAACATCATGATAGCCCTTTATGGCAGTCTTGACAACCATGAGCTGCTCTTCAGGCATGGTATCATCAATTGACAATGCATCTTCTATCCTCATCCTTGACAAGTGATCAGCTACTGATATATCTACATTTTACATGTTTTGAGCATGAATTTATCATCTATTTAACCTTGTCTCATAGCATATTCTCACCATTTCTGTCACCTGTTTCCGGTTTTGCATACTTAGAGTGTTTTCCATTAGGATTGCATGCATATTGCATTTTGGAGCTATATCAGGTACATTCAAGGAGTGTTGAGGATGTTGAGGCAAAAAGAGAGAGCAATAAGGAGGAAGAACCAAACTCGACCAAGAACTCGAGCAGGAGGCTCGAGTGGAGCCAAAGGTGGAGTCTTGGAACCCCACTCGACCCCAGGTCGAGTCCCCACTCGACCCCAGGTCGAGTCCCCACTCGACCCCAGGTCGAGTCCCCACTCGAGTGGACCAGAAAAATGTCGTCTTGAAGAATTTTTAGCCCCACTCGACCCCCAGGTCGATTGCACCCCCGATTTTAGTTATTTTGTCTTTTTGTGATTTAGGGTTTTACTTAGGACTATAAATATCTGGTATTATCCATTGGGAAAGAGGATGGTCCGCTGGGTTCTTCTCTCTAAACCTATTTCCTGCTTTTGTAGTCTGATTACTTTGAATCTACTTGTTATTTTTGTTTGAATCTTCCTAATCTATCTATTCTCTTCTTAATCTTTCCAATTATGCAAGTTTTTATGATTTCTGGGTTTGTGTTCTTGCTGTTCTTCATGTCTTTTGAGTAGTCATTAGGGTTCTTAAGGATGGGATAGATTAGGTGTGGAATCTTAGTCTTCTAGGTGGTTTAAGTGTAGATTGCATGATTTCCCTTTTGGATTAGTGTTCTTAATTGATGCGAGCATGGACACGGACAAGTTAGTAGCTGAGGAGAGCATGGATCATGGAGAGGAAAGCAAGTTCGTACCTGAGGATGCCATGGTGATACCGACGGGTCCAATGACGAGATCAAAGACCAAATTGCTCAATCAGACCGTGGAGAGCCTACTCAAGCGAATAAAGATTCAAGAACATCCCCACAAAAGTACGTTGATGTTGGTCCAAGCTAATTAATTTAAATTAACGGGAAAAGTTTCTATCTTAGTACTCTTTTTCCCTTGGTCGAGTTTTTGTCCCAAATCGGGTTTTTCTCACCAAGGTTTTTAATGAGGCATAAGATAGATACTTTTATGTCCGTTTATTTAAATCCGTTAGCATGCTATTTTGGACCGACATTCAGGTGACCTTATGGAGTGCTTTTCGACCAAAGAAGAGGGAAAAACAGCCCATGAAGCCTTCAAATTCGAAATCTAAGTCTTCATGCAAGGCCCTTATTTATTATGTGTTATTTCCTATGTCTGTTTTTATTACTTTGTCTTTGAACACTCTCCTTCCTTCTCCTATATATTCTGGTCGAATTCTCCTTTGTAAACACTCAAGTTTTAATCAAAAATCTCTTTCCTAAATTTGAGTCTTGTTGGTGTGTAATATCCAGCAATTTCGATCTATTTGGTGTGTCATATCCAAATAGATCAACCGGTTTATCAAAGGCCTTTCCGCATCCCTTTGTGGCACCATTCAATCCACCCTTTCACCTCCATAATTGTTCATCCATCTCCATCAACGTTCTTCAATCATCACCACACTTCTAAACGAGATCAAGGACGTATCAAGTGGTATCAGAGCAGCGTTTAGAAGTTAAGTGTTCTCGTTCTTAATTCGTTCGTCGAAATCATTTCAAACCGATCATATCTTGTTATTCAGAGTCTGAACTTTCATATTTTCTGTGGAATCGCCTTAATCGGAGTCGTTTTCTGCTAGTTATACCCGTTCGAATTTGGATTTGCAATTAGGGTTGATTTGCGAAATTTTGACTGTTCGTCTTCTGTTTTGTTCGAATTTTATAAACTCGCCTGTTGTTTTTTTTGATGTTTCGTTAACTGATTCTGGTTCTAGAGTGAGTTAACTTAATTATAAAATTGGAATCAGGATTTTATGAGTTGAATTTGATTTTAAATCGAGTTTTGAATACACCCCTGTCTGTCTGCTCAATTCTGCGATTTTGTCTGTTCATCTTCTATTTTGTTCGAATTTTATAAAAACGCTTGTTGCTTTTTTTGGTGTTTCGTTAATTGATTCTGGTTCTAGGGTGAGTTAGCTTAATTGTAAAATTGGAATCAGGATTTTAGGGATTGAATCGAATTTTAAATCGAATTTCGAATACACCGCTGTCTGTCTGCGTTTTTGTCTGTTTATCTTCTGTTCTTTGTGATTGTGTGCAAAACAATTGTTGTTGTTCACTTGTGATCTGTTCTAAATCTTTCCAAAGAACGTTTTACTGGTGTTTTCGTGTCTGATTCTCAGGGAAACATGGCTAGATCAGAGGATGAAGAAGAGACTAGCCAAAATCGGAACAACAAACTCCTTATTGAAGCAATGACAGTAAAAATGGATCAACTCATGAACGCCAAACTGGAGCATATAAACAATCAAATGGAGACATTGTGACGTAATCTAGAAGACAAATCAGATCGTGATTCTAGATCCCAACAGTCAAAACAGCCACGAAATTCTCAGAGAAATACAAGAGATGAAGAAGCGGCTAAGTACTACAGCAACCATCAAAGTAGCGCTTCTCGTGGTAGTCGAAGGAGACCTGGACGTGTGCACGAGATGAGACAACCAGAACCTTTTGGTTACAAAATCAAAATTCCACCGTTCCATGGAAAGAATGATCCAGATGCCTATTTGGAGTGGGAGAAGAAAATTGAACTAGTCTTTGATTGCCAGCACTATACCGAGGTTAATCGCGTTCGTTTAGCTGCAACAGAATTCTATGACTACGCACTCAGCTGGTGGGACCAACTCGTGACCTCAAGGAGAAGAAACCAACAATATCCCGTTGAGACATGGGCTGAAATGAAAGGCATCATGAGGAAGAGATTTGTTCCAAGCCACTACCACAGGGAACTACACAACAAACTGATATGCTCAAATTAATACCCTAAAATGATACTAAAGCAGTTGCTGCAGTAAAGTTAGGGGTCGAACACAAGAACTCAAGAAAATTCACACAATAAATAATTTAGTGAGGATTATGCTAAGCAAATCACAGTTAAACAGTAAAATAGGTGATCGAAATATGATTGTTTTAATTCAATTCAGGGAAGGATTAGGCTCAGGGTAACTCTCAGGAAATCAATGATAAATAACAATTAATCAATTAAGGTTCAATTCAATTAAGCGGTTCTTGAACTCAAACAAAGTATAGGTAACCAACTGTTGCGAAAACTAACTAAGTCTAAAGTCTAAAATTCCAAATCTCTTTGCAAATTCTACACAGTAAACCAGCAATCAATTCAAGTTTGATATGTTCACAATTCGATTAAACCAAATCTCTTTGCAGATAATCCAATTGCTCACCCTAGGTTTTATCAGATTACTCAATTGCACTGTCGTGCCTAATCGATTAATCTAGGTTCTATATTCTAAGTGATCAGGTTAGAAATAGCTTTGAGAACAACCTATGGTGAAGAACTATTCAGATTTTGAACCCTAACAAATCAATTATCATAAATCAGAGAAATCCATATGAGAAATCCCTAAACCTAAAATGAGACTACTCAGACATGATAGATGAAACAAATAACATAACTGAATAAATCATGAAATTAAACAAAAGAATAAAAACAAGGGTTCGGGATCTTCTCTATGATGAACAAAGTCTTGGATCCGTTTCCCTCACAAAAGCTCTCAAATCTCAATGGTGGCTCAAGAATAATAGTTCAAAGTAAAGTCTCCCCAACCTAAAGACTAAGAGTTTGCTTAAATAGGTCTAAAAACACGAGCTGGGCTTCTTTTGTAAATAAAGGGGATGATTGGGCTTCTTATGGGCTTCCTTGAAAATCTCTTCTGCGCGTTGATTACGTCGGTATCGATCGATACCATGATGGTGTCGATCGATGCTAAAGCTTCAAAACGGGTACTTTCTTCGGTTTGCTCCAAAAAGGCTCCAAATGTCTCCAAAATCTCCAATTTCGTCCCAAACGTGCTAAAACCTGAAAAGACTCTAAAATGATAGAAAAAGCACTAGAAAGACTCGATAAAGCTTATATCATGGCTAACGGGTAAAATGATATGCTTTAATACCTAAAAACTAAAGCGTTCTGCAGTATATCGAGGGTCGAACAAACTCAGAAAATTCACACAATAAATAACTTAGTGAGGATTAAGCTAAGCAAATCACGTTAAACAGTAAAATATGGTGATCGAAATAAGATTGTTTTAATTCAATTCAGGAAAGGATTAGGCTCAGGGTAACTCTCAGGAAATCAATGATAAACAATAATTAATCAATTAAAGTTCAATTCAATTAAGCGCCGTTCTTGAACTCAAACACGAAACTATAGTTAACCAACGTGCGAAAACTAACTAAGTCTAAAGTCTAAAATTCCAAATCTCTTTGCAAATTCTACACAGTAAACCAGCAATCAATTCAAGTTTGATATGTTCACAATTCGATTAAACCAAATCTCTTTGCGATAATCCAATTGCTCACCCTAAGTTTTATCAGTTACTCGGTTGTGTACTAATCGATTAATCTAGGTTCTATATTCTAAGTGATCAGGTTAGAAATAGCTTTGAGAACAACCTATGGTGAAGAACTATTCAGATTTTGAACCCTAACAAATCAATTATCATAAATCGAGAAATCCATATGAGAAAACCCTAAACCTAAAAAGTACTCGACATGATAGATGAAACAAATAACATAACTGAATAAATCATCAAATTAAAAAGAATAAAAACAAGGGTTCGGGATCTTCTCTATGATGAACAAAGTCTTGGATCCGTCTCCCTCACAAAAGCTCTCAAGAATAATAGTCAAAGTCAAGTCTCTTAACTGACTAAGAGTTTGCTTAAATAGGTCAAAAACACGATGGGCTTCTTTGTGAATAAGGGAAAGTATTGGGCTTCTTTTGGCGAAATTCTCGTCCTTGATATCTATCTCGCGTCGTTGCGTCGGTATCGATCGATCCGGATGGTATCGTCGATACTCTAAAACGTCGGTATCGATCGATCTGGGATGGTGTCGATCGATACTCAGCTTAAAGTCGGTATCGATCGATCTGGGATGGTGTCGATCGATACTCAGCTTCAAAGCGGGTACTTTCTTTCTCCAAATCAAATGTCTCCAAAATCTCCAATTTTGTCCCAAACGTGCTAAAACCTGAAAAGACTCTAAAATGATAGAAAAAGCACTAGAAAGACTCGATAAAACGACTTATATCATGGCTAAAAACGGGTAAAATCCATGATATATCATAAAATCCATGATATATCAAGTCCCCCAGACTTAGCCTTTTGCTTGCCCTCAAGCAAAACAGAAAACTAAGTGAGAGAAAGAGGTTTGAAAAACCTTAGAGATCTGATCATACCGAAATCGCTGTAATGATCCCTCTTCCCAAGCGCCCACTTGTTGCCGATCGAGATCTAACCTCCATGTACTTCTCATCGAATTCCCAGCTTCCACAGACTTCACTCATGACCCGCTAAGTGTTCATCCAAGCTTATCATCGCCAGTTTCATCGCTAAAATCAATGTCCACGAACTTTCTAGATTCTTTGGTCATACAATACCATAGCTAAGGAACAATTCATTCAACTTTTTTTGGTATTTAACTCCCCAGACTTATTTCACAACCAGATCTTATTGATTTTTTTTTTTTTTAAGCATATACAAATCAAGGTTCGAGGCAGTATTGATAGTGTTAGCTACCGAATTCGGTTCTTACCCTCTCAATGTATCAAGTATCTTAGGTGAATAATGGGGTCATAGGAAATTTTCCTACCCTCACTTTAGGCACTTGTGTGATCATCCGTTATCTAAGTAGAATAATGGGGTCATAGGAAATTTTCTACCCTCCTTGGCGGAAATCATCTCATCTTTCATGCATTTTTGATCTGATTATCACCAAATTCATATCCGATACTTATCACGGGGAGATCTACCATTTCTTTCATACGTAATAGTTCCTTAGCTAGGTAATGAATGATGAATCAAGCTCTTTGGACATTTACCTTATTGATGAAGTGCAGAATTTGGCTAAAACTTGTGATGAAAACTTGGACAATCCATGAATTTGGCTGGTTTACCTCTGGATTTTCATTAGTCGAACTGGATATTGACCAGTAACAATAGACACTCAAAAGCAAAACCAGACATCAAAACCAAGCACGTCGGAATCTCTAAGTTGTTTTGACAAAAACATTTTTTTTTTTTTTAGAAAACAAAATGAACACAATGTCGAACTACCTCCCCGGACTTAAACAACACTGTCCCGTGTGTTAGCAGCCAGAGAAGGTGAAAGAAATCAAAGGACAAAAGCGAAATAGGTCAAGAATAAGAGGTGTTACCATAGGCGGTGGTGTCGATCGATACCAGGTGGTGTCGATCGATACCAGGTGGTGTCGATACAAAAACGACCATCCTTCTTCCGACTGATTCGCAAGCACAACAAAACACAAAAACAAAAACTCATATTTAATAGACTTACCAGGTGGGTTGCCTCCCACTAGCGCTTGTTTAATGTCACGAGCTTGACTTTGGTAAGATATCGTCGAGGACAAGGTGGAGAACTCACTCGAAATAAGCTCCACAACGGACATCTGCGCTTCAAAGTTTTGCTCATCATATCCTCTCCTTTCTCTTTCATCTCAGTAGGAATGAGAACTCAACCTTAGAGAAGGTTTCGAGGTGCCCTTGCTGCTTCACCTTATATTCTATCGAATCTCCATCACCTTCGAGGAATCAAAGTGAAATTAGCACTTAGTTGATCTTCTTGCTCACGCTTCCTCTTTGCCTTGGTCTTCTCCAACTTTCTTGGGGTGTTGGGGGTTCATTTGAAACATCTGTGACTTTTGGTTCATCATAAGACTCATCGAGCAGATCGATCATCGAGTCTCGCCGAGGCAATGGTGATGCGAGACATGTCGAGGTGCTCCTCCGGAAGGAATGGCATAGTAGAAGGCGTCTCCGTCAATGCAAGAGAATTCTCTTATTAGGCGTGTCCATGATCGCGCAGTAGCCATAAATGGTCTTCCCAAAATCAAGGGCACCTTGGATCCTTGGCTCATCTCCACAACCTGAAAATCAGTAGGAATCAGACAATCTCCTATTTTAACAGTAAATCAAGGTAGCGCGTAGGGAGTGAGAAGAATCGCGTATGTGAGAGCGTGTTAGGAGATCTCATATCAGCTTTCAATCTCTCGCAATCGCCTCGACATGGCGTTGACACTAGACCTGAGTCAACGAGACTCCTTGAAGTTTACTCTAGAGATGGAGCATGGAACTGAAAATTTCCTGGTCTTCCCTCTTTGTCAATGTCTCAGCGGTGGTGGTGTATCGCAGGAGGTCCTGACCATTTTTTTTGTGCTTGCTTGCGCCTCCCTCCTCTCTTGTCAGCTTGGGAATAATAGGATAGAGGCACTTGGCTTGTAGACCCTTTCTTTGACAGGTTGACATCCTCCTTGAGCCTTGTCGGTATCGTCGATACTGGGATGGTGTCGATCGATACAGGATTTTCAGCATCCCACTCGTCATCTCCAGCAAGATCGGCGGGATTTTCAGCTATTGAGTCTGCTTAACTCTGAATTTACCACTTTTCCACTTAGACTTATGGCGTTGATGTGAGCTCTTGGATCTTCAGTCTTCCTGGAAGAAACCCCTCTTGTCTTCTCCACGGCCGGTCTGAGCAATTTGAGTCTCGAGTTTCTTACGGCAGATTCAATGCCTCGAGCTTTGGTTTGTATACCGTTCCTCACCATCTCTGTCCTTTCCTCGTTTTGATTCAGCTGCGAAGGGTATCGGCCGATACGGATGAGTGTCGATCGATCTTGGAGTTTTGTATCGTCTGCAGGTTGGTGTCGATCGACCGGTAGGTGTCGATCGATACTCGTGGAATGTCAGAATTCTTATCTCCATCTTCAGCAACCTTGAATCGCAGCAGGTCTCGGGAAGTATCGATCGATACCGAGGGGTATCGGTCGATACTAGTATGGATACGGACATAGCGTCTCTCAAAATCCTCCTCAGTGCTCGAGGTGATTGCATTGACATGTCCATCTGTGGTTGAACTATCTTTCCCTTGACAGTGCTGATGTCATTATTTGATTTTCGCATCTTATGGATTTCGAGGCGTTGATTCTCCCATTCAGATCGGTGTATAAATTATCCAGCTTTATTAAAATCTCAGTCATCTTTTCTTGTCCTGCGAATTTGTTCCAAGAGGATCTCTCTTACTCAGACCTCGGAGAATGTGGTTGGTAAGCTGAATTACCGTATTGGCAGTAAAATCACCGCTTTGAAGTGGTTTTTGGGCGAGTAGTGGCATGAAACCAGATTGGTTACCTCAGGACTTGTAACCACCTTGCTGATTGTTGTTGAAGCTTCGGTTGTTGTTGTAACAAATCTGACCACGAAAACCAGAACCACCAATGTAGTTAACATCCTCGCCTCATCTTCAATGTTCTCTACTTCCTCGGAAAATGTACAGCCTTCGTCTTTCCCAGAGGTTGTGCATCGTGTCCTTGAGAACCTCGGCAATCTGCGGCCGTCGGCAACAGCGAGCCTTTCGCTCAAATCAGCATTCTTGGTCTATTGCTGAGCGCCAAGTTCTCAATCAGCTTCCAGGCATCGGTTGGAACCACAGTGTTGAAGTTCCGTTCTTGCGAATCCGGTGCCATCGATACCGCCAATCAATCCCTACGTAAAGATCAGCAGGTGAACTTGGCGACGTGATGCGGACAGTCTCTGGTAGGATCTGAATCGCAGCCTTGAGTGCTTGTTGGACCTTGAGAAAATTGAGAGATCTTGTTCTGAGCTCCTCGATCTCGTCGTCATAGAAATTGTTCGAGGAATGCGTTCTTGGTCGTTCAGTAGTGAGAGATCCGGGAGGTAGCTGCTTCAGCCGATGGCTGCCTCAGAGTATGGAAAAGAGCTTACAAAAGATATTCTGTGGTACTCCATTGTACTTCATACGGTGACAAGTCCTCGAATTTCTCGATGTGATCCATAGGGTGCTCATGAGAGGACCGGTGAAGGGTGCTGTCAACAAAGTGAAGTAAGCAGGCTTCACTCAAAGTCATTCCTGGAAAGTTGGAATACGGATCGTGCACGATTGGCATAGAATTGATCGTCGGTTGTAATGCCAGTGTCGTTCAGCGACAGCTTGGGGTTGTTGTGGAGGAGGTATTGTTCACCTTCCTTCATCATGCACCAAACCTTGTGGAAGATCCATCTCAACTGTAGTTCTTTTCTTTGTCCGATTTGTGCGTTCAAGCTCGCTAGCTCGAGTGGAGAGATTGATCGATGGTGTGTCCTTCTCTGGTGATGCGGCATACACGAAAATCAAAAGCGAGAAATAAGTAAAATTTAAAAACAGGCGTTCGGTGTCGATCGATACCAATGGTATCGATCTTGGCAACAACAAAAAATCGACACTAAAATTCTAAAGGTGAATTTTTAGAGTCCGACATGCCAAATTTGATATGCTCAATTAATACCAAAATATCTTAAAGCGATTCTTTGCGGTAAAGTTAGAGTCGAACACAAACTCGAAAATTCACCTGATAAATAAAGTGAGGATTATGCTAAGCAAATCAGATTAAACAGTAAAATAGGTGATCGAAATATGATTGTTTAATTGATTCAGAGGGGATGGCTCAGGTAACTCTCGGAAATCAATGATAAAAATTAATCAATTAAGGTTCAATTGATTAAGCGTCGTTCTTGAACTCAAACACGAAAGTATAGTTAACCAAGCTGTCGTTGCGAAAACTAACTAAGTCTAAAGTCTAAAATTCCAAATCTCTTTGCAAATCTACGTAAACCAGCAATCAATTCAAGTTTGATATGTTCACGATCGATTAAACCAATCTCTTTGCGATAATCCAATTGCTCACCTAGGTTTTATCAGATTACTCAATTGCTTGTAGTGCTGTCGATTAATCTAGGTTACATATTCTAAGTGATCAGGTTAGAAATAGCTTTGAGAACAACCTATGGTGAAGAAGCTATTCAGATTTTGAACCTAACAAATCAATTATCATAAATCGAGAGAAATCCATATGAGAAACCCTAAACTAAAATGAGACTACTCGGACATGATAGATGAAACAAATAACATAACTGAATAAATCATGAAATTAAACAAAAGAATAAAAACAAANNCATTAACAATGCATTGGACAACTAGAAAGCAGAACCTTGAGACTATCATATTAAATCGCAAGCTTGCAAGGTCATAATCATCATAATCCCATGCATATGCATGCAACAGCCTATATGAAGACAATCTAGACTCAATCCTAAAATGCATATGCAATCTTACATGAACACTCTGTTTTAAAAGATTTTTCAAAATTTTTTTTAATTTTTGGTTTTCTATGCCATAGATGAAGACTCGAGATGCACAAAATCAAAATAAGAACGAGAAAACACATCAAACAAATCTTAACTTTTCCCCCAAACTTAAATCACGAGTCCGTGTGTGATAAAATGTGAAGAGAGATTGAAGCAACAGAAAACAAGAAAATAATGCAGCTAATATATAAAGAAAGGATGGAACAGGTACCTCAAGGCTTGGAGAAGAAGGAGGAGATCGAGTTCTCGTCTTGAGCATGGGGCTCAGTAGTGGCTCGAAGTCAGGAGTGTCTCGACTGGGCTCGAGTTTGAGGCTCAGTCAGCCCATTCCTGTGCGTGTTTGCCTCCTTTTCATGATTCACTTCTCATACTTTTCTGAAATCACACCCTCAAGACAAAATCAAACAGCTTAGCACACTTATTTGACGTTTAAAAACTAAAACAAAGAAATATGTACAGAGATAGACATGGGACTTCCTCCCAGTGAGCTTGTTTAAAGTCTCTAAGCTTGACTTCCTTTTCTTAGGTCTATGGTGGGTCATTGAGGGCGAGGTCTCCTCTGTAATGGTCTGACCATGTAGAATGGCGACCCCTTGCTCATTCATTGTCTCTCATCATCCTTTCGTTCGAGACTTCTCTTTCTTGTCATAGACCTTTGGGGTGGACCTTCATCAACCTTCTCGACTGTGCCAATGTACTGCACTTTCTCATCACGGTAGCCATCATCTTTGATAGTCATTGTGCCACATGCTCATTAGGAGAACCTTTTAGTGGGTAATAGGCCTTGTCATCCACATTCAAAGAATACCCTTTGGTTCTTGAAGTACATGTTTGCACCAGTAGTGTTGAGGAAGGGAGTGCAGGAGCAGTGGGAGCTTGTTGGCCTTCTTCATTTCCATAATGATGATCTGTTGGGACTCTGATCAACTTTAAGTGGGTAATCTTCAGAAGACCAGTGGCTTTCGTGAATGACGTCTCAAAGTTATGGGTGATGGGTGATAAGTTAGGTGTCTTATGCCTAATGTCTAACATCTCCGGGACATGACATTCACACTTGAACCGAGTCACGAGCATCCTCAATTTTCAGATCACAAGGCGGCGTTATGGAGAACATACCAAGCAGGGGAAGAGACTTGGGCGCAATCCTTATCATGCTTGGTGAATCAATGCAATCAACACTACCCTTGTATTCAACCACAGATTCGTCCTTATCCTTCTTGAATCTTCTTGGGAAAGGCAGTTTAGGTTTGTAAGGAGGAGGGACAAAGGGTGCTTTGTCTTTAAACTGCTGGTTTTGGTGCAGGTGGAGGGCTGTCTTGACCCATAAGTGGGCTCGAGTTGGGCGTCTTGAGGGTCTCGGCTCGAGTAGGTGGATCGAGTTGGGGTGCTCCAGGCGTAAAACTCTTGTCTTGGTCGTTTTGAAACCTCCTCCCGTCTTGATCTCACTCCGTGATGGAACTGATCCTTCCGTGCGGTAACTTTCTTCCACGCCTCAGCGATTGTAGTGGTGTTAGCATCGGAACCATAAAAAAGCCTCAATTTCTCTAACATCGCTTCATGATCAGCAATAGGACTTGATTCCATTGAAAAGATGGCATTGCGATACTCATTGGGGTTAATTGCTTTTCTGGAAGTTGTCAATAGGTCTGTGGAGGAAGTAGATGTAGTGTTGCCCTCAAATACTTAATCTGGAGTTCATTGTCTCGATCTTCTTTGAGGCGTTGTAGTTGTAGTCCAACTGGGTTTTGAGTTCACCAAATTTCTTGGCTGTTTCAAGTGCTCCTGTTTGACCACTGTAGGAGTTCTGCAAGGTGTTTGTCTGTTGATCTGGAGGCGGTAGAACTGGCGTGGTGAGACTGAAAACCTGGTGGTGGACACTGAGGCACCTTGTTGGATGAGGACTCGATGAGTAATGCCTAGGGGCAAAGTTTTGCTGCTGGTTGTAGGGAACAAAGGCTTGGGCGGAGGTTGTTGCTGAGGTGGGTAGACTTGGTCACGAGGGTTAACATTGGTACTCTAGGATAGAATTTGGGTTGTTCGTGTAATTGATGAAACCTTTGTTGTATGGACCACTGCAATAGCTGACCTCCTCAGACCATCATCTCCCATCTTGAACCTGAAACTGTATCCTCGAAGCGAAATGAACTTTTTCTTCTGGCTGTGATTGATCAACTTAGATCAAGGCCTTGATGGCCTAGTCGATCATCTGTAGCGCACTTGGCGGACACTCTATCATACTCAGCGAGTAGTTACCATCAGATTGTGCTAGGTTCTCCACAGAGTGCCCAGCCAGCATCAACGTCTTGGTTGAGGAAGTTACCATTCTTTGGCGGTATCTAGAAGCATCTGCGGACCTTCGGAGAACTCCTCTGTAGAGAGTCTTGAGGAGGGACTCATTACTGAAGTGGTGAGGGCAGTAGTGTAGCCCTTGAGCGATCCCAGCATTCACGAAACTTTCACCGTCCTTACGAGTAAATCCGGAGATTTCATTCCTCAGTGTCTGGCATTGGAGAAGAACTTGGCGAGAGGAAGGCTTTCTTGCGTCATCCCATGAAGTGATGGATCCATGGGGTAAGTCTTTTCAGTGATGGGCTCTGTCACGAGAGAAGGGAAGAGCCACTTGCCATCTTCACGACCCATTGATCTTGGTAAGGCTGCGAGCCTATCAAACTCATCCGGATGATCAAGGGTCTCCATGGTAGTCCATGAAACTTGTTGTTACGCACCATGGCGTCAGCTGCTCTTGATCTCGAAATTGTTGTTACGGACCGTAGGAGGGACAATCCCTTGTCTGTTGGTATGAGTATTTGGGCGTCGGCTCCTATCAAGCAGTCTCCGTGGAGAAACATATGGAGATGCGGTGGTGGGTTATCATCCCATATATGATGGATCTTGTAATACGTCAGATGTTCTCGCTCTCTCACTGTTGTGGGCTGTGATGTTGTCGAGTAGCGAATGAGGTTCGACTTCCTTTCGATCTCGTTTGCATGCGAGGGGGACTCGATGCAGGCTCGGCGGAGCGGGGTCAAGAGGGTCAGGACTCGATCTTGAGGTCGAGCTAGGGTCCTCGAGTCAGAATCACTGAGCCAAAGAGGAGAAAATCAAAGTGAGTACAGTAGATAGAAAGCGAACTTGATCTAGAAACGATTTGAAATCCTAAATGTAACAAAACACCCAAATCGGCGCAAATTGATATAAGTCAATTTCTTACTAGACCAAGATTTTTGCGGTAGTAATAGTAAGGTGTCGATCCATAAGGGTGAAGATATTAACCAAAGGATGAGATCAAAACCATTGTCAAGCCAAAGTATGGGGTCTAGACCTAGGCAGAAAACAGAAATAGATGCTAAAAGCGACTCAATTCAAGACTAGAAACAAGGCAATACTTGAGAAACAGCGTATATAGGCAATCAATCAATGCGAGAAGTTCCAGGATGGGGTAATCGATTCGGTGCCTCTCTTAGCTACCGGTGGTCTAACAAAACTCAATCAAGCTATTCCCTAGACATCAAACATCACAACCAGTTAAGTCCACTCCCGTGATAAGTAACCTCAAGCTAGACCGTTCGGACCCAATCCCTTGGCGAAATCTACTAGCAGGCAATAAGACCCAGTTAATCTACAGATAAACACCTGACATCTAATCCCTTAGGCTAGGAATGCAAATCTCTAACATCAATTCATTCAAGCATTTTATCAAACACTTTCTGGGTGGAAAAACACCTAAGATCAATCTCAATTGATCGAGAGAAATTAGCATTAAGAACACTGATTTAGAAGGGAATTAAAACAATCAACTCTTAAACCACCTGAGACTAAGATTCCACTAATCTATCCCATCCTCAAGAACTCTAATGCTCAGAAATTATGAAGAACATCATAATCACAAGCCAAAATCATAGAAACTTGCATAGATAGAGAGAAGAGATAGAGATGATAGAAATAGAAGAAATCAACTAAAATAACAAGCAGAAATCAAACTACAAAGTCTGGAAATGAAGAACAAGAAAAACATGAAGAACAGAAGGAAAAAGCGAAAATTAGGCCTAAAAACAAACTTAGAAGTCTTAATCCCACATTAGGTATTTATACTAAGTCTTAAAAACCTAAACGTCATGGGTAAAATGGTAAAAGCGCAGGATAAGGTCTGCTACTGTCTGAGTGATGTGTCTAGTGGTGAAATCAAGATTGCATTTTTATGTGCTTGAGCTCGAGCCTCCTACTCGACCATGGGCTCGAGCTGGGTTCGAAACTCCAAGACTCCTCTTTTTCTTGAGCTCGATCATGGGCTCGAGCATGGGCTCGAGCTTGGCCAAAAACCTCGAGCGTCACCTTTTGCTGACTCGATCCGCTCCCGTAGGGGCTCGAGCTTGCTTACGCATCATCTCTTTGCCTTAGCTTGATCCTTCGTCTTGAGCATGTCAGCTCGAGTCGGTGTCTGACAGCTTCGTCTTGAGCATGTCAGCTCGAGTGCGTGTCTAGACAGCCGTCTTGAGCATGTCAGCTCGAGTCTGGTGTAGACAGCTTCGTCTTGAGCATGTTAGCTCGAGTGCTGTCCTAGACAGCTGTCTAACTTCTCCAAAATCTCCGAAAGTACTGTAAGCCAAATATGCAAGATGTATGCAAACCTGCAAAACACCCTAAGTATACAAAACTAGGAATAAATGAGAAACAGGTTAAATAACATGTCTAAAGTATGAATTAACCAAGCTAAAACGATGCAAAATGCAAACATATCACACCACCACTTGGATCATGCACATTCGGAGAAGGATTTCAGAAACCAAAGAACGGAATCGACCGGAATCGACCAGAATGATATTGAGTCAAAGAATTTCCGAGAAGGAGAGCCAGAATCGACCCAAGAATCGACCAATCAAGGTCGATTCTGACGTCCGAGAAAACTGGGAAATTTCGTACGTGGCAAGACATGATTTGGGCAACTTGTCATCTCGAGTTTTAAGCTTCCGAAACAAGATAAAGCGAAATGGAATCTTGAATCTACTGGACTATATAATCACTTGTAATCTCACTTGAAACACAACTTTGAATAGAGAACTTTTGTAGCCACCACTTAAAAACCATAATAAAGAGTTCTTTCTTTTTTTACTTCTTTTCTTCTGTTTTAGAGTAGATCTTTTAGACCACTAGGGTGGTAGTCGATGATGAAATCTATTTTTAGGGTTTAATATATGTTTGATTGTTCTTAATCGATCTAGCTACCTTTTATGCATCTTAATGCTAAGTATTCTCTTACAGGAGATGCTTAAGTGTACAACTGAATCCAGTAGGTGTGGTTATACTATTAGAGATTCCCTGCGCCATGAGGTGGGTAGAGATCTCCGATCTGCATAGTTGGGAGTATTAGCTTGTGAGTTTGTTATTTGATAGAGTAGCTCATGCTTATCTTCAATCAAGTTAGGTAAAGATCTCAAGATGACTTCACCACAAGAGTGGGATGGATTCTGGAAATAGATCTATCATTTACTTTGTGTCATAGGCACGTTTTTACCAATACTGACTATTAGATCGCTAGAGGTGTGACAACCCTTGCGATGTGTCACTCATGAAAATATTCGATGATGGGATTGTATGAAATGCATGTCCATTCACCATAAGAGTGAGTTTGAATATAGAGACTAGCATACCACGAGTGGACTAGCGAGACATGGAAAATCCCTAGAATGACAAATATAAATTATTTAGATAAAACATAAACCCTAGATCTAGATTCCCAGAATTAAGACTATCACCCAATTCTTTGTAAATATTAGTTTAGGTTTTATTTAATGTTTTAGTTTATTTAATATTTTAGCTTATTTAATTTTATGCATTTAATTTATGCTATTTAATTTATGCTTAGTTAGTTTAATTTATTGCATGTTAGATTAGGAACCACATATCTCTGTTTTGCTTAGATTAGATTTAGATTTGTACTCTCGTGTGTTATTCTCAGTCCACGTGGATCGATCCTGTATGCTCTTGCATTTAGCAGTCACATCGGGTTAAGCTAAGACTATGGTGGACTTGGGTGAAACGTAAGAATGGGATAATCGAAAGAAAATTCCTGCATCAGTCTCTTGATGGGAGAAATGAAACCTATACTCCATGGGTCACTCATGATAAGAGAGAGGACAGCACCCCAGTGGAGACATTGTGATACACGGCCTCAAAGGAAAAGAAATTTGATCGATGGTGTTGTTCTTCTTCAAAAGATGCTCGTCTTGAAGCAGCTAATGGAGTGATGTGAGGCCACACAAGATGCGGAAGTCCTATGATAAAACGTTGAGAATCTCAAGTCTGAGAGTGCAAGTACTCGATCAAGGCAGCGAAGAACAAAGGGAGCGGCTGCTTCAGAGAGAACAAACTCGATTTTCTTTATGGTTAAAACTTGTGTATTTTATTAAGTTCGACCTGGGGGTGTTATAACTCAACCCTAAGTGTAAACACGACACAAATAACCCAGAACAACAAGTATTTTAAGCAAAAAAAGCAAGACTTGCAAAAATAAGGAAATAACTCAAAAATGGAAAGTTTGTAATAAAATGAGAAAACTTGTTGTTCCTTCTCCCTCTCTCTTGGCTCGTGACTCTTCTCAGTTTCTGAAGTGTTCTTGGACTTTTGAAAGATGTAATAGGCCGAGAATAAGTCCAAGTTTATGCACTAAGGGTGTTGCCTCGTTAAAACCTTTCTCAGAAAAACCCAGTGAGAAAMCTGAAGATAAGGAAAAAGAGTACAATGCCTTAGCACGTCTTTGTGTGTCTTTACTAAAGGATGACAGTAAAGACACTAGACTCACGTGTCTGAATGCTGAGAAGCGGCCAAGGTGTTGCTGAAGCCTGAACAGAAACACAGCTTGAAGGAGAAGGCCGTGGAGCCTCTTTTGAGTCTAAAAGGGACCCGGCGGTTTCATTTGATGCCATGGACGTGCCATTGTGCTTTCCTGGAGTAAGAGTGATGTATTTGAAGTCTTCCAGGTCTGATGCTGAAGCTTAGTCCAGCTTGGCTCTATGACTCTCTCCATGGTGCCCGTTGAGAAGCTGGTACAAAGTTGGATTTGTTGCAGATTCTTCTTGTTCCAATGCTGCCTCTACGTATCCATTGAACTTATGCCTTAATGCTTTAGCTCTCTGACGCGTAATAGGACCGGTTGGAATGTATGGAATTGGATTCTCCACAGGTTGCTCGTCATCTCCGTTCAGCTCCAAGGTGAGGTCCTCATCATTCCCACCCTCTTCAAAAGGTTTTGACCTCAAAACTGGTTCATCACCGCATCAAATAATTCTAAGTCGTAATATTGAAAGTAGGAGATATATTAAACTCACCTGTTCAAGCTAGGCGTCGTCATTGATCTTCTCATACTCTGAATGGTCCATCTCCTCTCGGTGCTAGCTTGTCCTTCCTCTTGTTTGGGAACCGTTCTGGGCGCATATGGAGCCACACCCAATCTCCTTCTTTGAAGATGACTTGCTTCGTCCTTTGTTAGCTTGCTTAGCATACATCTCAGTTTTTTCTCAATATTCTCTCCTCTTTCTTTGTATGCTTTTGATGTAATCTGCCTTTTTTGTCCTTCTAGGCTCACGATCTCAGCTGGTGGCAATGGTGAGAGGTCTAATGGTGAGTTCGGATTGAAGCCATAGACAACTTGAAATGGTGAAAGCTTGGTGGCAGAATGAAAGCCGGTTATGCATCTCCACAATTGGTATGCACTGCCTTGATTCCTCCCAATGGTTGCCTTTAATAATGTTGACAAGGTCCGGTTAACAACCTCAGTTTGCCCATCAGTTTGAGGATGGCAAGTAGTAGAGAACACTACCGTTCTAGCTTCTGCGTTCTCCAAAATGACTCAGAAACTTGGTATCTCTATCTCGATACAATCGTTGGTATCCCATGTAGTCTCACATCCTTGAAGAATAGTGGCGTAGAAGCATCATTAGTCTTAGCACGGAATGAAGTGTGCCATCTTAGAGAACCTATCCACAACCACAAAGATAGAATCCTTATGCTGAATCTTGGGAAGTCCAAGCACGAAATCCATAGATATGTCGACCAAAGGAGTTGTTGGTATAGGTAACGGCATGTACAGCCCATGAGGATGAGACTTAGACTTGGCTTGCTTGCACATGACACATCTAGCACATAACGCCTCCACTGTTTTCCTGAGATGAGGCCAAAAGAAATGTTCCTTCAATATGCTTAACGTCTTCTCAGCCCCAAAATGACCCATAAACCACCTCCATGAGCCTCCCTAATTAATAATTCACGTAGAACCCTTGAGGTATGCACAGCCTCCTTTCTCTGAATAAAAACCCATCAGACTTGTAGAAATTGTTGTAGGCTCCTTTTCCACATTCTGAGTAAATATCCTTGAAATCTGGATCTTCTTCATACTGCTCTTTAATCATCTCAAAACCCAAAACCTTAGACTCCATTGTAGTTATCAACGCATGTCTTCTTGAAAGTGCATCAACTACCACATTCTCCTTACCCTTCTTGTACTTAATAACATAAGGGAATGTCTCAATGTACTCTAGCCAGCGAGCATGTCTCTTCTTGAGTGTTGTTTGACCCTTTAGATGCTTCAGCGTTTCATGGTGAGTATGAATCACACATTCTCTCTCTAGCAAGCAGATAGTGTTGGCACGTCTCCATGGCTCTAACCAATGCATACAACTCCTTATCATAAGTGGGATAATTCAACGCAACCCCACTTAGCTTATCACTAAAATAAGCCACTGGTTTGCCTCCTTGAGTAAGAACAGCCCCTATTCCAATTCCAGATGCATCACACTCCACTTCAAAGGTCTTATTGAAATTTGTAAGTGCTAGAATAGGTGCATTAGTTAGGCGCTCTTTCAGATCTTGAAACGCCTTATTCTGAGCTTCTCCCCAAGTGAAACCAACATTTTTCTTGATAACTGACGTGAGTGGTGCAGCCACACTACTAAAGTCCTTAACAAAACGGTGATAGAAGCTTGCATTTGAGAGTCTAAATGGCATGACTAGCCATTCATAGAGTCCTTCTTTCGTTTTGAATGCTGTTTTCCATTCATCTCCTTCCTTCATCCTGACTTGATGATATCCACTCTTTAAGTCTATTTTGGAGAAGATGGTTGGTCCACTAAGCTCATCCAGCATGTCATCAAGGCGCGGAATAGGATGTCTATACTTGATGGTTATGTTGTTAATTGTCCTACAGTCCACACACATCCTCCACGACCCATCTTTCTTAGGTACTAGCAAGACTGGAACAGCACAGGGACTAAGACTCTCCCTCACGTAACCTTGCTCCATTAGTGCCCTAACCTGACGTTCAAGCTCTTTTGCTTCCTCTGGATTCACACGGTAAGCTGGTCTATTTAGAAGTTGTGCACTTGGTAAGAAATCAATCTGGTGCTCTATGCCACGGTTTGGTGGTAGTCGAGCTGGTATCTCATCAGGAAAAACTTCAACAAAATGATCTAGAGCTGACTTATCTCTTTAGGTAACTCCACATCTACAGAACCTGCGCTCAAAAGCTCCTTAAAAACCATTAGTAGCACAATGTGTGAAGTAGTTTTTAAAGCCCTTCTTACTTCACTAGTATTAACTAGGAAGTTAGGTTTTGCACTAATACTCTTATCTTTAGACATTTTCAGTTGCATTTCGTGAACTTGCTATGGTGATAAAAAGAGCCAAATTCACTTTATGTTTATCATGCACAAATGAGTATAAATTAGTGCGACCATTGTGTGTGGTTTCCTTATCAAACTGTCATGGACGTCCCAATAAGAGATGGCCAGCTTGCATAGGAACCACATCACCGAGCACTTGATCGTTGTAACGTCCCCACTAGAAGGAACCGTCACGATCCGTGATCTTTAACTTAGCCTTATCATTGAGCCACCAGCACATGCAGTCTCGAATGCTTAGTCCTCTCCAGGCCAAGTTTTCAACCATATAAAGGCTTGCAGCGTTGGTGCAAGAACCCGATCAATTATAAGAGAACATACCTTCCCCTTGATAGTGCATCGGTATGGAAGATGTTCTCCGGCACTCTCTCTGGTTCTATCATGGTGCTGAGAATGCGTCTCATCATGAGAAGCTCTCCGGTGTCTGGAAATTCTGTAACTTCCTCATCAGCATCTTCTTGAGTCTCCTCTTCGTCTTGAGACTCATAATCTCAATTCAATGAGGATCATTACCCTTTGATTTGGACAATCTCTAGATATGTGCTCGGCTCACACTTGTAGCAGGTAATGTCTCGGCTTCTTTGCTGATTTTGTTGTTGATAGTCTTGTTGTGACTCAACCTTGTTATCTCTAGATGATTCTGGTGCTTTAGGCTTGAAACGATACTCCACAATAACTGATTTTCCCTTATCGGTTTTGGAGCTGAATTACATGTATTTTTATTACGGTTGTATCCCGAGTTCTTTATTTTGATTTGTTGCTCAGCTTGTACTGTTAAATGCAAGAGGTCCTCCATTTGATGGTATACTTGCATTTCAACCTTTAGCAACTATCGTTCTTGTAACCCATCCAGAAACTGTACCATGAGTGTCTCGGGTGCTTTTCAAGTTAGTCGGTTCTGAGGTGTTCAAATTCTTCGTAATACTCTTCTACTGATTTGATGCCTTGGGTGAGCCTTCTGAATTTCTTTTGAAGCTCACGGTGAAAGTGTGGAGGCACATGCGTCTCTTCATCAACTGCCTCATGTCATACCATGGGTGCTCCTAATAACGTCTTCTATTAGCAGCATCTGTCCCACCATGAGGGCATGGTTAGTTGAGGCTGCAAAAGCCACTTTCTTTGCCTCGTGTAAGTATAGAGGCCAAAATTTTTATCCATCCTCCTTTCCCACTCTAAATAAGCTTATGGATCGACTCTTGAAATCTCCTGGATCATGTGCTTTATGATTACGATGTGGTTGATGCATTATTTCTCCTTGTTTTCAAGAGGATTCTCCATTCTGTCCATTTGGTTTGTCAATGTTTAGAGCTGAGTGTTGATGTTAACATCGAATCATCGCGTTGTTGGTGTCAGCTTGCTCATATTCTTCAGCCATATAGGCGTTTGTCCCTTGCACAAACGAAAATCAAAAGCTTAGCTTCGGAAAAAGTAAACAGATTGCAAAGAAAAGGAAAATTCACTAAAACATAAAAGGAAACTTCACTTATTTCTAGTGTAGCCTAATTTTCTATTTTCGTCTTCTCTCTAGCCACGAAAATTCAGACTCTAACAGTGAAAACAACAACTTAATATGATGATTCAATTTAATTCTCGACGTTTAACAAATTCTGACAAAACAGTCCACCAAAACGAGGCGGAGCAGTTAAAAAGGTGAATCACTAACTGTCGTTTTCTCCTACAGCTCTACCTCCTTTTTCTTTTCTGATTACAGAAACAATAAACTAACAACTTAACAAACTGAAGCAAAAATTTTGATTCAAATAGAAGCAATAAACGATCAAAAGCAAGCAAACAAGAGATAATAAGCAAAGAAAGCAAAGCAAATGAGAAATAAGCTATCAGTTGAAACAACCTAACTTAAATCCCCAAAACTTCTATTATGCATGAATCATAAAACAAGGATAGGATTAGAAACAACCTGATTAAAGAACTTTAGCTACGAAAATTCGATTCGATGGTGTTGTTCTTTTTCAAAGAGATGCTCGTCTTGAAGCAGAACTGATGGAGTGATGTGAGGCCACACAAGATGCAGAAGTCTTGTAATAAACACATTGAGAATCTCAAGTTTAAGAGTGCAATTACTCGATCAAGGCAAGAGAAGAACAAAGGGAGCGGTTGCTGCCTTGGAAAGAGAAAACTCGATTTTCTTTAGGAAAAACTTGTGTATCTTATTAAGTTCTACCTGGGGTTTTATAACTCAACCCTAAGTGTAAAAATGACACAAATAACCCAGAGCAACAAGTAGTTTAAGCAAAACAGCAAGACTTGCAAAAATAAGGAAATAACTCAAAAATAGAAAGTTTGTAATAAAATGAGAAAACTTGTTGTTCCTTCTCCCTCTCTCTTGGCTCAAGTGACTCTTCTCAGTTTCTAAAGTGTTCTTGGACTTGTGAAAGATGTAATAAGCGAGAACAAGTCCAAGTTGCGCCTAAGGGTGTTGCCTCGTTAAAACCTTTCTCAAGAAAAAACCGGTGGGAAAAGGAATGGAAAAAGTACAATGCCTTGCGTCTGTGCAGGATGACAGTAAAGACACTAGAATCACATGTCTGGATGCTGAGAAGTGGACAAGGTGTTTTTGAAGCCTGAGCGAAAACATTGAAGGAGAAGGCCGTTGAGCCTCTTTGAGCCTAAAAGGGACCCAGGCGGTTTCTGTTGATGCCATGGGCGTGCCATTGTGCTTTCCTGGAAGAGTGATGTATTTGAAGTCTTCCAGGTCTGATGCTGAAGCTTGGTCAGCTTGGCTCCCTCCATGGTGCCCGTTGAGAAGTAGTACAAAGTTGGCTTTGTTGGAGATTCTTCTGTTCCAATCTTTACGTATCCATTGAACTTATGCCTTAATGCTTTAGCTCTGAAGTGTAATAGGACCGAATTGGAATTCTCCCAGGTTGCTGTCATCTCCGTTCAGCTCCAAGGTGAGGTCCTCATCATTGTGGAGTTCTGCACACGCTATCGCCGAGAACTCGAAGAGATCCGACTATGGATGTTTTATGGGTTTTGAATCTTGAGGAGTTGTCCTCGGATACTGCTAAGAACAATAAAAGGGTCTCAAACATGCCTTGCAGCCTGAAGGTGCCTCACAAGACGGGAAATGAACATACTACAAGATACCAAAAGGAGTTCATAAAGAAAGATGATCGGGGATGGGGTCAAAGAAGTCTTACGATTAAAAAGGCTTGGATAGTCATGAAGGAGCATTCTTATGGACTAATAAGGCATGGTGACCATCTAATACCTTATACCTAAACCATCCGTGAAGCCATGATACAAAGCTAATATGGATCTTACTTTGATGATCCCAGGTTCCAAATGAGAGGATGACCTTTGCTGTCTAGAAGAAATATTCAGAAGGTTCACTCATGTCAAGCTTTAAGTCCCAAGCTATCTCCCTTATACTTTTTCTTGAAGCGGGTTGTGAGAAATCGATCGGAAGGTCATTTTCGAATCTACACAAATGAAATCCAAGCTGCTAATAAATAGGGGTGATCACACCCTTACACTTCATCTATTATGAGTTCAACGGCGTTTCTGCCCCAAGTTGAAGAATGACTAAAGAAGGGTTCTAAAGCGAAATCATGATGAAGCTTTTTGAGAGATATGGGTAAAATTAGAGTTAAGACCGGGCAAGTTAGGTGCAATCTAACCAGAGGAAGGAAAGTTCTTCTTACAGCTTGGAGAATGGTTTAGGATCCCTATAAATGAGACAGCTATCAGATCTAAATGGAGCGAACACGGGGAGTCGTGAGGGACTCTCACCGAGCCAAATACTACGACCCCAAGGTAAGTCTAATTTTCTACCTTCTATGAGCCTAAAATGGACTATTTTGGTGTAGGAACTATGGTTTTTGGAGGTCCAAACCTTTTTGAAAGGGGAGGGATGATGTGATCCTCACATCGGATTCCATCACCACTTTAGAGTAAGAAGGACAAAATCTTGGAATGGGGACACTTGTACCACTTGGGGTTTCTGAGAAGAGTCAATGGAGCATGAAGAGTGATTTATATTTACATGTTTTGATGCATTCATTTAGTATAGTTTTAGGCATTAACATTCATTTAGGATAGTTTTAGTGCATTTGCATGTGTTTATAAGTTTATAGGTACTTGAAGTAAAATCTATGAATTTGGAGTGTTTTTGAGTCCTAAGAAGTCATAGGAACCTTGAAGCTACTTGCTGGGGCCAAGAACATCATGGAAAGATCACCAATTACACTCTCAAGACAATTCACAAGTTCACATTTGAATTGCTTAATCCATCATTCTCGGAGTTTGACTCTCAAGAACAGAGTTTACTAGGTCGACCATAATTCTTGTTCTAGATCATAGTTTAGAAATTCCTATGGTGGCGAGCTTCAAGTTCATACCCTGAACAAGCTATCTAGCAAGTTTCAGCCCAAAAGAGCATGATTTGAGTGTCCAAACCATCACTCAAAGTCAACCTGTCGCTACAGCTCAAAACAGAGCAATTTTGGGAGAAAATTCATATCTCCTAAACTACTCAACCTATCTCAACGAAATTTGTGCACACTTAGTTAAGAGGTTGAAGAACTTACCCACAAATTTCAGCTCAATCCGAGCCCCCTTGCCACCGATCGAAGCTCACAACTCAACTCAAAACTCTGTTTTCCAAGCTCTCTCTTTCTCTTCTCCTCTTCTCCTTCTTTCTCTCCCTTGCTTCTCCGCTCTCTTTCTCTAGCTCCTCTCTAGAACTCTCTCTCAAATTCAAGGATGAGTATATAGAGGGAGAAGAAGACTCTAGGGAGTAAGGAAGATGATACTATACATATGTATCTTGGTTTAATTAAATTAAACCAAACCTGACAATTCACAAAACCGGTTTTAATAACCAATTCCTTAATTCCATCAATTAATTCTCTCGGTTTAGTGATTCCGTTAAATCTAAATATTTGAGACACTCCTCCCATCTCAAATATTTCTTTTGCTCGATAAATGAATTACCGCTTAATCCCGATTAAACCGAACCATCCGGGATTACTTCTGCGATCATCCTTTGATCGATTCAACCCAAACACCGCCCATTGGCCGTTAATCGAGCTCGATATTATCCATATCACATTTCATCCCACATTTCCGTCAAAACACTGTTCATACCGAAAACACTATTCCGAACAATTCAACCCGAATTAGCCCGAAACGATTAATCTTCCGATTAATCAAACCAAAGAACCCCAGAAATTATAAATCGAGCTCCCCATTATTTATATGCTCTCAAGAATGCAACATGTACAAGACTTTACGACATCCAATAGCAGACAAGAAATGTAATAACTTTTATTACAAGGAAACGACTTGGGATACGGATGTTACAATCATCCTCTTCTCCTCGGCCTTGGTTCCACGAGCCCACAACCTATGACTTCTCTTTACCTGCACCAAAAGAGGCCGTAAGTGATATAGGTCAATTTCTTACTGACCAAAGTTTCTAGTATAGTAAGCCATGTGAAGATATTAACCAAAAGGATGAGATCATTCAAGTTAAGCAAGCAAAGAGTGAATGGGACTAGTGACCTAGACATAAACTGGAAATAAGAGTTAAAAAGATACTGTCTAGACTAGCAGGAACTAACAGAAAATTCAATCAATGCAAGAGAAGTTCCTAAGGATGGGGTAATCGACTCAGCGTGTCCTCTTAGCCTACCCAGGTGGTCTAACACAACTCATTCAAGCTATTCCCTAGACATCAAACATCACAACCAGCTAAGTCCACTCCCGTGATAAGTACCTTCAAGCTAGACCAGTTCCAACCCAACTCGAAATCTACCCTAGCAGGCATTAAGATTCAGTTCAATATTGTCAATAAACACCCTAGACAACTAATCCCTTAGGCTAGGTATGCAAATCTCTAACATCAGTTCAGTCAAGCATTTTATCAAACACCTTTTGGGTGGAAAAACACCTAAGYTCTAATCTCAATTGATCAGAGAGAAATTAGCATTAAGAACACTGATTTGAAGGGAAATCAAACAATAAACACTTGAACCACCTAAGAGACTAAGATTTCACACCTAATCTATCCCATCCTCAAGAACCCTAATGACTACTCAAAACACATGAAGAACAACATAATCACAAACCCAAAAATCAAAATAACTTGCATAAGTAAGGAGATAAGGAAGAGAAGAGGTAGAATAGAAAGGTTCAAACACAAATACTCAGTAGAATCAAAGATACAGCATCCAGGAAGCAAGAACAGATGAAGAACAAAAAGAGAACTAGAAAGTTAGGGCTAAAAACCAACTCTCTTTAGTCTTAATCCCCCATTAGGTATTTATACTAAATCTTAAAAACCCTAAAACGTCATGGACAAAATGGTAAAACGTGATAGTCCAGCTCACCATTCTCCGAGTGGTGTGCTCAAGCTGGATGAAATCAAGATTGCATTTCTATGTGTTGAGCCTCGAGCAGGTGACTCGAGTATGGGCTCGAGCTGGACAGAAAAATTCCAAGACTCCTCTTTTATGATGGGCTCGATCATGGAGCTCGAGCATGGGTGCTCGAGCTCGGCCAGAAATCTTCAAGACTGTCTTTGACCTCAGCTCGATCATACAGCTCGAGCATGGGTGCTCGAGCTCGGCCAGAAATCTTCAAGACTGTCTTTGACCTCAGCTCGATCATACAGCTCGAGCTGAGCTTCTGCTCGATCACGTCTGCTAGAGCATCCAGGTCGAGTCTGATGTCCTAGACAGCTTCGAACCTAACTTCTCCAAAATCACTCGAAAGTACCCTGTAACAAGCCAAATATGCAGGATGTATGCAAACCTCATGCAAAACACTCTAAGTATGCAAAACTAGGAATAAATGACAAGAACAGGGTGAATAACACGTCTAGATGTATGAATTATGCAAGCTAAAACCATGCAAAATGCAAGCATATCAAGCATTGATAATGCTTAGTGAGGCGGTCATCCCGTCCCACGGCCATATCACATACGATTCATGAATTCACGCAATTGAAATGTAACCTAAGAAAATAAACCACACATACCGTGAAAGAGCTCAATCACATACACATCACACAATATGGCCAAACCACAAGTCACACCCATATTGTCTAGTCCCTAAGCACACATCAATCATGAAAATTCAAGAATCACATAGTTAGACCGACGGTTACGCACTCACCTGGGTTACGGTTGCAAAGGATAATACTCTTGAGCTTAAATTCCTCAACCTTGCTTCTCTTTGGTTCTTACTCAACCAACACCAACGTATCACCAATTCCCTAACAAAAACATCACCAATTACACTCTCAAGACAATTCACAAGTTCACATTTGAATTGCTTAATCCATCATTCTCGGATTTCGACTCTCAAGAACAGAGTTTACTAGGTCGACCATAATTCTTGTTCTAGATCATAGTTTAGAAATTCCTCTGGTGAGCTTCAAGTTCATACCCTGAACAAGCTATCTAGCAAGTTTCAGCCCAAAAGAGCATGATTTGAGTGTCCAAACCATCACTCAAAATCAGCCCGTCGCTACAGCTCAAAAACAGAGCAATCTTGGGAGAAAATTCATATCTCCTAAACTACTCAACCTATCTCAACGAAATTTAGTGGACACTTAGTTAAGAGGGTGAAGAACTTACCCACAAAATTTCAGCTCAATCCGATCCCCCTTGATACCAGGATCGAAGCTCACAACTCAACTCAAAAACTCTGTTTTTCCAAGCTCTTTCTCTTTCTCTTCTCCTCCTCCTTCTTCTCCTTCTTTCTCTCCTTCTCTTGCTTCTCCTCTCTCTTTCTCTAGCTCTCTCTAGAACTCTCTCTCAAATGCTCAAGGATGAGTATATATAGAGGGAGAAGAAGACTCTAGAATTGTGGAGAAGAAGATGATACATATGCATATATGTATCTTGGTTTAATTAAATTAAACCAAATCACAATTAATTCACTAAACCGGTTTTTAATCAACCAATTCCCTTAATTCCATCTATTAATTCTCTCGGTTTAGTGATTCCGTTAAATCTCCCGAAATATTTGAGACACCTCCCCATCTCAAAATATTTCTTTTGCTCCCGATAAATCCGGAATTACCGCTTAATCCCGATTAAACCGAACCATCCGGGATTACTTCTCGGCGATCATCCTTTGATCGATTCAACCCAAACACCGCCCATTTGGCCGTTAATCGAGCTCGATATTATCCATATCACATTTCATCCCACATTTCCGTCAAAACACTGTTCATACCGGAAAACACTATTCCGAACCAATTCAACCCGAATTGGTTCGCGATTCTTCGATTAATCAAACCAATAGCAACCCCGTTATTTATATGCTCTCAAGAATGCAACACGGTACAAGACTTTTACGACATCCAATAGCAGCTTGTACCGCAAGAAATGTAATAACTTTTATTACAAGGAAACGACTTGGGATACGGATGTTACAATTCTCCCCCACTTCATAAGATTCGTCCTCGAATCTTAAGACTGCAACCACCTTAGAACCCACTTGGGAGAATCGCACTTTCATCCATGCCTTAGATCCCCGAGTTTCCTTGTCAACCTCAACCAACTTCCTCATGACCTTATTCTCAGGAGTTTCTTTCCTCCTATTTAACTTCCAAAACTCTGTTCTCCTCCGGAGTTTCCTGTACCACACTCTTGCCAATATGCTTCACTCCCCCACTTGAGTTCAGCATAATGGCATCATACAAGGCCTACCATACAAGGCCTCGTATGGTGCTCTCCCTTATACTCACTTGGTAACTGTAATTATACGTAAACTCCACCAAGCTCAAGTAGTCGGCCCAATGGCCACCCTAATCCAATACACACATCCTCAGCAGCAGATCCTCGAGAGCCTGAATAGTTCTCTCTGACTGCCCATCCGTTTGAGGATGATATGCTGTACTCATGTGTACCTTAGTTCCCATCTCCCTCTGGAACTCTCGCCAGAAAACCGATGCGAACTTACTGTCACGGTCCGATACTATGCTCGCAGGTACACCATGTAACCTCACAATCTCATTGATGTACCTTCTTGCCAAAACCCGAGCTCCATCTGTCTTCCTTATGGCTAGGAAGTGAGCAGACTTAGTCAATCGATCGATCAACTATAACCCAAATCGTATCTCTGCCTCGAGAATTCGGTAACCCAACCATAAAATCCATCGTAACCATATCCCACTTCCACTCAGGAATGGGTAAACTCTGTAACGATCCACTAGGAGCCTGATGCTCGGCTTTTACTAACTGACATGTCTCACAGCTAGCCACCCACTTGGCTACATCTCTCTTCATCCCGACCCAATGATAATACTGCTTCAAGTCTCGGTACATCTTAGTCGCCCCGGGATGAATAGAGAATCGACCCTGATGTGCCTCTCGAAGAATATCTCTCCTCAACTCCCAAACAATAGGCACACAACCCGACCATTCCCAAGAATGGTTTCATTATTCAAAACCCAATACTCGGACTTCTTGTCCTTAGAAGCCCTTATCAAGTCTCATCTTTCCCTTGAGCATCTCGCGCGTTCTACTAAAAATATCAGCCTGGGTAACCGCTTTAAACCCCAACGGTTCTAACTTATCGAAAACAACACATAGCAACAAGTACTAACCATACTCACCAAGCCCATAGCATCTCTCTCTGATTGCTTGGCTATCCGCTCCCATGCTGCATTAGAGCACAACCCAAACCTAACCTCGAGGCATCTGCATCAATCACATTTGGCTCCTTAAAGTTCGGTTAAGCCAACACGGAGCCAGTCAACATCCCTTAAGTCTCAAGAAGCTCCCGTCACACCACCTGAAAAAATCCGATTCTAAGCACCTGCTATCCTCAATAACACATACTCAGCAAAACTCAAAGTTTGGATCGTCCACTTAGATCCGTCCCCAAGTGCACTTACTACCCTTGACGGCAACTGTAGCACGACAGCTACTCCCAACAACAGTCATGGTACCACAATTATAATACCAAACCGGTCACAACTCAACGCCAAAACTCATCACCAAGTATATCATACTCATGACTCACTCTAGCCATAACCGTACTTTCACAATAACCCAGCGGTCGCAGTCACACCCATATAACGGCTCAACTGCCGTGCGGGACTTCACTTTTCTCATTCAGCGTGCTCCACTCTCATCAATGCCCTAAAACCATCAATCACACTCGGTATTGTTCCATGCTCAGTTCCATAACACCCCCGAATTTATCATCACAAGATCCTACGTGGTCACCCAAGGGCTGTCCCGTCGAAATCCAATACCACAGGATTCGAACAAGTAAGTCGTCAAATGACCTAGCATATTAGAATCCAATACCACAGGACCCTAATATACTAAGTTCCCGTGAGATCCAATATCGTAGGACCCCACCCCGGGCTACCGATCTAGGATATCACATATCCTAATCAGTAAAACCCCCCTGAGATCCAATATCATAGGACCTCACCCTGGGCTACCGATCTAGGGTACCGCATACCCTAATCAGTAAAAACCCACTAAGATCATAAAATCTTACCCTGGGCTACCGATCTAGGATACCGAATATCCTAATCAGTAAAAACCCTCTGAGATCAGAAGATCTCACCCTGGGCTACCGATCTAGGATACCGCATATCCTAATCAGTAAAAACCCACCCTGTTAGGATTATCAGATAATCCTAACCAGCATCATTAGAGTCAAATGTCATATAACTCTAATGACCCCTCATTGGGGTTATATCACAAAACCCCAATGACCCGTCAATAGGATTAAATATCACACAATCCTATCGACCCCAACTACGTAGTAAGATCTGATGACATAAACCCAAAAATCCCGAACCAGGATGGAACAAACACTGCTCCCAACTTCCCAACACATGAAATACCACATCATGTGTCAAACCCGTCGATACATGAAATATTATACCATGTACTCGACATCCCTGATACATGCAATACCACAACATGTATCATCCACATCACCAGATACTCGTTTTTTAATAACACGCTTATCCCATAAAATTCTACCAACCACAGAATGAGATTCACCATCTCATCATCATCCCATTATGTTTTACGATTATGCCTGAGTGCGCATCGATACTCAACCACCATACACCCTCAATCCCTATGGCTATCTCATCAATACTCAACCTAGATCAGACGATCTAGCAATCCAAACCCATCTATCCAAAGTTCCACTGGTGATTACCTCAACCCTTGCCTACATACTACTCAAAAATCCATTCTCCAAGATAGGATCGATCGATCACGTCTCCTGATCGATCGATCTCGGATACTGAATAACGAACCGTAACACCACACCCTTCCAGATCGATCGATCTTCCCGATTTGATTGATCTTTCTCATCCATATCGATCCTAAACTCCCGGTATACTCGCTGATCGATCTCTCTCGAGACCGTCGATCCCGCTTCTCAAAGCCTCGATCGATAACGACATGGTGATTGATCTTCCCGTGGAAGCGATCGATCCTCCTCTGTTCTGAAACATCACACATTGTTCATACTTGGTTGCAACAACCCCAAAACCCAAGACGCGATCCAACGTGGCTATAGAATGACCAACCCGTCGAATCCAATATCACCGTCCGACGAGTCAAGTCCCAGACTAAGCCTATCGAAATCCAATATCACGGTCCGAATAAGTGAAGCCTAGCAGATCTTATGCTGAATTTCACCGGTTTACCGATCCGTTAGATTAATAACACATAATCTCAATCGGTAAACCAACTCCGTTAGGATTAAATATCCGTAATCTAACTAACATCATAAGGGTTAAATACCTCATAACCCTAATCACCCACCACATATTAGGATCTAACACCAAATCCAAATCCTGAACCCAGGTAATGAAACAACGCATCGCACACATTCACGACGCACATGAATTACCTCATCATGTGTCTAACCAAGATTGAATACATGAAATACCGCATCATGAATCCATTACCCTAATAACACATGAAGTACCTCATCATGTGTCACGATCACCCGATAAATAAAGTCCAAGTCATGTAATCAATCACCATCTGATACTCTATCTAACAATAACACATGGTTTTTACGATCTAATATACCAGATCGTAACATTGACGTGTCCTCACTCCATAAAGTAACCTCAACAAACAATGCTTCCCAAGTACCACTTAACCCATGCCTCGGACATCAAGGAAGGCATTAAACATATACTTTACCTCTAAAATTATCCATTAAATACACCATCAGCCCACTATGCTCAATAAACCATGTATTTGTTTCTAACACCAAGTGTATACCGCACATAAACCTTTTCACTTGAGCCTACTCATTCTCGAGACCCCTTTTTGCATAACTCCTCCATCTGTTAAAGTCCGTCTCATACTCTCGAACAGACTTAGTTCCATAAGACAAACCCAAAAACTCTCTTTTGAGTTAATCTAACACCTCTTAAGGAGAGTACTTGAGGTCCTCTGAAAATTCTTCCCAGGTGTGCACACCCTTGGCTTTCCTAGCCAACACACTCGTCCACCACATATGTGCATCCCTCTCTAGGTAATACACCACGCCATTTTGTACTCCTCCAGACATCTCACCGAGAGGAAGTTTCTCTCCAATCTCAACTTCCACTCATCCGCCTCCACCGGCTTAGCACCTCCCTGAAAGAATTTGGTGCCTAGCCTTTGCATGTGGTCCAACACCGTTAGGTACGGTGGAACCATATGACCCACAACATCTTCCTCGCTTCTGGATTCACCACTCGGTGGCTTACTAATAACGGTGGCATTTCGAGGAACTTGAGCGGATGCCCTCGTAACCTTTCTAATATCTTAGCCAGAACCCATCATTTGACCCATTTGATCACCCCAGCTTGTTGTTGAGCCTCAACCCGCGGTTCATTACAACCGCCTGAGCCGCATTACCGCAGCCCACTATCCTCCTCCCCAACAACATTCTCTCTCATGGGGTTCACACACTTTTCCCGCTCAACCGGGTCCCTTGCCACCCTTCCCCTTCTTCTACCTCTACCTCTATCTCTTTTAGTACATCTCACCATGCTCGATAATCAACAAGGCATTCAATTCTCACAACCTAAATTAAACAACACCAAAAACACGAAATAAGTCTTACCGTGGAACCTTTTTCTTGGCCGAAGAGGATGATCTCTAACCCAACTCACAATCACATAACCACATATCCACAATAATCATACATACAATCAATCAATCAAACAATCACAGAGCAAGCGGGTCACCCCACAATCCTAGAACCTGCCTGATACCAAAAATTGACACACCCCATCTGATATATCATGGATTTTACCCATTTTTAGCCATGATATAAGTCGTTTTATCGAGTCTTTCTAGTGCTTTTTCTATCATTTTAGAGTCTTTTCAGGTTTTAGCACGTTTGGGACGAAATTGGAGATTTTGGAGACATTTGGAGCCTTTTTGGAGCAAACCAAGAAAGTACCCGCTTTCAAGCCTCAGTCGATCGACACCATCCCGGTATCGATCGATACCGACATACTCGTTTTCAACTTGTTTTTAGCCTCTTAAACTTGTTTTTAGGGTTGATTATTGAATGATATGGTTGTTTTAGGCCTAGTCGAACCTTGCCTAGCATGTATTTGTCATTGGTTTCAACTAATGCATCGATTCGATACCACCTGAGTATCGATCGATACCCGTGTTTAATTTTGGCGATTTTGGTTTGTTYTGAGAGATTTTGACTCTATAKGTGTTGTTGTTAATGATGCAGATGCCTCCTAGGAAGAAGTCACGAAACGAGGAGGGAACCAGTTCTCTTCCACACCATTTCTTCGGAACACGTCGAGATCTTCGGCAATGCGATTGGCTACAGGGGAAAGTGACGGCCCTATTAGATGGTACAGGGTATCAGGTGGCATACGATGGGTCCACCGAGAGATTCTTCGTCTCAACAGACCGAGTTCGACCTGTTCGAGGAGCGCCATTTTCATCTCGACCACCTCGCGGACAACCACCATCCCGCCCCTTTTCCTCTTCCACGCCTTCCACCACCACATCTAGGCCACCTTGGCCTCGAAGGGACGAGAGGGCCAAGATTCGCATCACTACGCCTTTTGTGGGAGAGTACAAGGCAATCATTGAGAGCGTCGAATGCACACAGCRTCCCATCTCTGACGATTGGGATGACTACGACTCGATTTTCTACAACGCATGGCTAGACGTTGAGATCAAACCGACTAGGTTTGCAGACCCGCTTACCATGCGTCGCCTGGGCTTCGATGTAGAGTTACAGCGATTCCTGCAGAAGATCGGACTGGGGACGATGGCTACGAAGTGGTACCCGCTCTATCCAGACCTCGTCCGCCAATTCCTAGCCTCCGTACGTGTCTACTACACCGGCGAGGCCCCTGTTACTGCTCAGCAGGGCGTGCTGACATTTCTGATTCAGGAGTGAGTACCGTCTACCCTTCCAGACCTCTGCGCATCTACGGTTTCGCAGGGACTTCTCACGGTGCGCTGCCCACCAAGTTCCTCGACGTCCAGAACTTCTGGAGACATTTTGGCCATGGAGCCTACCACAGCAAGACGACGACACAGACGGATATCCGCCATCCAGTCTTGCGATGCCTAGCTCGGATTCTGAGCAACACATTGATGTGCAAGATGGAGCCCAACAAGATGCGGGTATCTGAGCGATAGTGATGTCCATGGCCATTGGGGACATTATTGATGATGAGAATACGAGTGGCTGAGCTGGATCTCGCGTCAAGTGCGGTATTCGCACACCATTTGGAGTCATTGAAGGTTAAACCCTTCACCTCGCGCAGCAGGAGCGGCAAGACTTCAGGTCGCGCCAAGTCTGAGTCCGTAGGTAGCCTTCTCACTCCCATTTTTCTCCATTTTGGGATTGACACCTCGAGCTGCTCGGTAATCTCTACTCGGGCTGTGGATGAGGAGCACACAGCATCTGGCTGGCCAAGCCAGCACGACGTTGGTATTCAGCACCTCTCAGGGGGACTTCCTAGTCCAGCTGCCCAACACARATTTGACGGACATAGGCTCAGATGCGTCCAAGCTGCTCTTCACCCCTGMTCCGACGGACATGACTCCAGCACCAGTCACTCGACGCCATGGTGGACAACCTTTCCCCTGCGCCAACCATGGACCTGGACCCGTTTCAGCAGTATGTTGTTCAGAGTCTTCAGGCGATCTGGAGCACCATTTCTCGTGCTGCATGACTCCCGACCCCTCGCTCACCTCGCGCACCGTCGCTGCTGGACCATCACGCACAGCTGGTGATGACGCTGACTCCGACGCTACAGAGGATTAGTCCTCCCTTTCTGATTCTCATCTTTTTGTTTTTCTTTTTCTTTTGATTTTGTTATGAACTAATATCGGTTTCTCTTTTGTTCTGAACTAAGTGGGTTAACGTTTATGATCTTCTGTTGTCTCTAACTCGTGTTTGAATAGTATCTCAGTTTCTAACTTGGATCATCTAACACAGTCAGATCATTCACGCAGAAAGAGGTTTTTCTTCACGGTTTCCGCCTGGTATCGATCGATACCACCATGGTGTCGATCGATACCACTCTCAATGTAACACCTCGCTTCTTCATCTTACCATTTTTCTCCATTTATTTTTCTTTCACCTTCTCTAAGCTTGATATACACTGGGGACAGTGTTGTTTAAGTCTGGGGGAGGTAGTTCGACACTGTGTTTGTTTTTATTCAAAAAAAAAAAAAAAAAAAATGTTTTTCGTGTCAAAACAACTTAGAGATTCCTGACTGTGCTTGGTTTTGATGTGCTGGTTTTGCTTTTGAGTGTCTATTGTTACAGGGTCAATATCCGTTCGACTAATGAAAATCCAAGGGATAACCGCTACTAGAAATCACTCATGTCTCCAAGAGGTTCTTCACAAGCTTTAGCCAAATTTTGCACTTCATCTACGCGGTTAGTGTTCTTAGAGCTTTATTCATCATTCATATCTGGCTAAGGAACCCATCATGTTTGAAAATTGTGGTATATCTCTCCCGTGAAAATTGTTGGATACATATTTGTAAAACAGTAAAATATATATAAAAGATGAAATGATTTCCGCCCTAGAGGTAAGAAAATTTCCTATGACCCCATTATTCTACTTGGATAAGGAATGATCACACGAGAGCCTGAAGTGAGGGTAGGAAAATTTCCTATGACCCCATTATTCACCTAAGACTTTTGATACATTGAGAGGGTAAACAGGTGATTCGGTAGCAAACACTATCAATACTCGCGTTTCGGACCTTGATTTGTGTATGCTGTTCAGATATACCTGCGTTGTTGAAATCTAATAAGTACTGATTATGAAATAAGTCTGGGGAGATGAATACCGAAGCAATAAATGTTGTAATAAATGGTTCTTTGGCTATGATATTCAGTATGTGCAAGAATCTAGAAAGTTCTCAACACCGATCAGTGATGAAACCGCGATGAGAGCAGTGAATATGAGATAATAAGTGAAGTCTTGGGAAGTCGTTCCTACGAGGTGCACATGGTGGTTAGATTTGGAGCTGATCAGGCAAAGTGGCGCTTTGGAAAAAGGGTCACAATATTTCGTAACAGTTCAGATCTCTAAGGTTTTCAAACCTCTTTCTAACTTAGTTTTTCGCTTGAGGGCAAAAGGCTAAGTCTGGGGAGTTGATATATCATGGATTTTACCCATTTTTAGCCATGATATAAGTCGCTTTATCGAGTCTTTCTAGTGCTTTTTCTATCATTTTAGAGTCTTTTCGGTTTTAGACGCTTGGGGACGAAATTGGAGATTTTGGAGACATTTGGAGCCTTTTGGAGCAAACCAAGAAAGTACCTGCAAGCCTGAGTATCGATCGACACCATCCCAGATCGATCGATACCGACATACTGCCAGCCTGAGTATCGACGACACCATCTCGATCGATACCGAAATCGACGCTGAGATAGATGTCCAAGGACTAGAATTCTCACCAAAAGAAGCCCAATACTTTCCCTTATTTACAAAGAAGCCCAGTTTCTAACAAGACTCTTTTGAAACCAGTTAGCACTTTACTTTGGAGAGCTTTTGTGAGGAGACGGATCCAAGACTCGCTCATCATGAGAAGATCCCTAACCCTTGTTTTTGTTCTTTTGTTATATTTAATTTCATGATTTATTCAGTTATGTTATTTGTTTCATCTATCATGTCGAGTACTTCATTTAGTTTAGTGGATTTCTCATATGGATTTCTCCTCGATTTATGATAATTGATTTGTTAGGTTCAAAATCTGAATAGTTCTTCACCATAGTTGTCTTCAAAGCTATTTCTAACCTGATCACTTAGAATATGAACCAAGATTAATCGATTAGGCACCATGCTGCAATCGAGTAATCCGATAAAACCTAGTGAGAATTTATCTCAGCAGATTGGTTTAATCAAGAACATATCAAACTTGAATTGATGCTGGTTTACTGTGTAGGATTTGCAAAGAGATTGAATTTAGACTTTAGACTTAGTTAGTTTCGCAATACTGTTAACTATATTTGCTCGAGTTCAAGAACGGCGCACGAATCAACCTTAACTGATTAATTGTTGTTTATCATTGATTTCGAGAATTTCCTCGAGCCTAGTCCTTCTATACAAATTCAACCTAAGTTTAATTCGATCATTTGTTTTCTCATCAATCATTTGTTTGCTTTCTAGACAACCTGCATCTTTCATCTATCGTGAGTTTTCGAGTTCTTGTGTCGACCCCGATATATCAGCAACTGCTTTAGTACTTTTGGTATTAATTGAGCATATCACCATCCCGAGTACAAAAACAGAAAACGCGAAAATCATAAAACCCGAGAATTTTTAAAACTTTTAAACCCGAGGAGAAGAGGAACTCCTAATCATCCTCTTCTCTCTGCTGGTTCCACGAGCTCCACAACCTATGACTTCTCTTTACCTGCACCAAAAGAGGCGCCGTAGCTGATAATGCTTAGTGAGGCGGTCATCGCCCACGGCCATATCACATACGATTCATGAATTCACGCAATTGAAATGTAATCCAAGAAAATAAACCACACATACCGTGAAAGAGCTCAATCACATACATATCACACAATATGGCCAAACCACAAGTCACACCCATATTGTCAGTCCCTAAGCACACATCAATCATGAAAATTCAAGAATCACGTAGATTAGACCGACTACGCACTCACTCGGGTTACGGTTGCAAAGGATAATACTTGAGCTTAAATTCCTCAACCTTGCTTCTCTTTGGTTCTTACTCAACCAACACCAACGTATCACCACTCCCTAACAAAAACATCACCAATTACTCTCAAGACAATTCACAAGTTCACATTTGAATTGCTTAATCCATCATTCTCGGATTTCGACTCTCAAGAACAGAGTTTACTAGGTCGACCACAATTTTGTTCTAGATCATAGTTTAGAAATTCCTCTGTAAGCTTCAATTTCATAACCTTAACAAGCTATCTGCCAAGTTTCAGCCTAAAAGAGCATGATTTGAGTGTCCAAACCATCACTCAAAGTCAGCCTGCTACAGCTCAAAAACAGAGCAATCTTGGGAGAAAATTCATATCTCCTAAACTACTCAACCTATCTCGACAAAATTTGGTAGACACGTAGTTAAGAGGTTGAAGAACTTACCCACAAAATTTCAGCTCAATCCGAGCCCCCTTGATACCACGATCGAAGCTCACAACTCAACTCAAAAACTCTGTTTTTCCAAGCTCTCTCTTTCTCCTCCTCCTTCTCCTTCTTTCTCTTCTCTCCTTCTCTGCTTCTCCTCTCTCTCTCTAGCTCTCTAGAACTCTCTCAAATGCTCAAGGATGAGTATATATAGAGGAGAAGAAGACTCTTAGAATTGTGGAGAAGAAGATGATACATATGCATATATGTATCTTGGTTTGATTATTAAACCAAACAACACAATTAATTCACTAAACCGGTTTTAATCAACCAATTCACTTAATCCCATCAATTCTCTCGGTTTAGTGATTCCGAATCCCCAAATATTTGAGACACCTCCCCATCTCAAAATATTTTCGCTCCCGATAAATCCCGAATTACCGCTTAATCCCGATTAAACCGAACCACCCGGATTACTTCTGCGATCATCCTTCGATTCAACCCAAACACCGCCCATTTGGCCGTTAATCGAGCTCGATATTATCCATATCACATTTCATCCCACATTTCCGTCAAAACACTRTTCATTCCGCAAAACACTATTCCGAACCAATTCAACCCGAATTGGTTCCGAAACGATTAATCTTCCGATTAATCAAACCAATAGCAACCCCGTAAATTATAAATCGAGCTCCCCATTATTTCTATCCTCTCAAGAATGCAACACGGTACAAGACTTTTACGACATCCAATAGCAGCTTGTACCGCAAGAAATGTAATAACTTTTATTACAAGGAAACGACTTGGGATACGGATGGTTACCTCCAATCCCTAAACCTGAAGCATCACCTAATTTCAAACATTGGTCAAAGTTAGCAAAACTAAAACCGGGCATGAGTGAAATTTTAAGTGGTCTTCAAGGTGGTTTCTTGTGCTTCTCCCCACTGAAATGACACTCGTATTTCATATGCAGTTAATGGAGCCTATGGTGCAAAATCTCACGACCGCCGGTAAAGTCATGAAGTCCAGGAAAGCTTCTGACATGTCCGATGCTCGTTTGGGCCGCCAATTCGATTGCTGACTTTTTCCTTGTCCACTTCAGAGTCCTTGCGAGCTCACCAGCCCTAAGAACACCAATTTATCAAGACAAAAGATGCACTGCTAGGCATATAGCATTCCTTTCAAGCTGCCAGAACACTAATTCTAAGTATTTAACATGTTCAGCCAAGCTCCTACTGTAATCAATATGTCACAAAGTAAACTACCACAATTTATAACGGAACATAACCTGGTTCATTAATCACATGAAGGTGCTTGGTGCATTGGTTAGGTCGAAGGGCATAACGAGCCACTCGTAAAGGCCTTGTTTCGTCTTGAAGGCGGTTTTCCACTCGTCGCCTTCTCTCATTCTAACATGATGATATCCACTCTTCAAATCAACCTTGGAAAATAAGGTTGACCCACTCAACTCATCCAGCATATCATCGAGTCTTGGAATCGGATGTCGATATTTTATCGTAATGTTGTTGATGGCTCTATAATCGACACACATCCTCCATGTGCCATCTTTCTTGGGCACTAATAGAACTGGTACAACACAGGGACTAAGGCTTTCTCTCACATATCCCTTAGCCATCAGCTCTTGCACTTGCCGTTCGAGTCTTGTGCTTCTGTAGGGCTCACGCGATATGCGGGCCGGTTAGGTAGGGCCGCTCCGGGAACTAGGTCAATTTAGTGCTCAACTCCTCTTAGTGGTGGCAGCCCTTGTGGTATCTCATCTGGAAAGATATCCTTGAACCGATCAAGAACCCCTTGAATCTCCGATGGTAGCACGGTAGCTTCTTTAGCGGCGAATTAGGCCTCTTTGTAAACCAAGAGTAACACATCCTGTTTCGAGTGCAACACCTTGTTAATGTGGCCTGCCTTAGCAAACAAACTACTCTGGACCTTCTTAGTATCCTTGGCCATCTTGATTTGCATGGCTTGAATTTTGGTAGGCTCGAGTGGAGCTAGAGTCACCTTGCGCTTGTTATGCGTGAACGAGTAGAAGTTGGTCCGACCATGGTGTATGGCCTCTTTGTCAAACTGCCAAGGACGTCCCAAAAGAATGTGTCCAATTTGCATAGGGACCACGTCGCATGTCACTTGGTCTTGATACCTCCGAATACTGAAAGAAACCTTCACTTGCTCATTAATCTTCAATTCGGACTTATCGTTGAGCCATCTCAACTTGTACGGCTGAGGGTGTCGTTCTTTCTTGGGCCCAAACTTGTCAATCATATAAGAACTTGCAGCATTGGTACACGAGCCTCCATCAATGATTAAACTGCACGTATTGCCCTCAACTAAACACTTAGTGTGAAAGATATTTTCCCGTTGGGCAGTTTCGTCGGGTGCGATGGCTGTTTAGTATCCTTCTCATCATGAGGATTTCTCCCTTCTCTGGATATTCAACTTCTTCTTCGGACCCACATCATCTTCCTCGGTCTCATCTTGGGTCTCATAGTCTCCATCCTTAGTAAGAATCATAACTTTGGCGTTGGGACACTCTCGGGCCATATGCCCTCTACCTTGACACTTGAAGCATATGATGTCTCGGTTGCGTGTAGGATTCTAATTAGACCTACTAATCTCAGCTCTAGGACCCTTAGAAACCTCAAGAGCCTTCCCTTTGAACCTCGAATCAACCTCAACTGATTTGGCTCGGTCCGATGGTGATTGAAACCGATTGTTGTTCCGTGCTGTCCACGGTTGTGAGTTMTTCGGTTTTGGCAGAAGCCTTACGCTTTCCTTGCTGCTCTATCTGGACTGCTAGGTGTAGTAACTCATCCATTTGATGGTAAGGATACAGCTCTACCTTCTGAGATATCCGATCTTGTAACCCATCAACGAATTGGGCCATTAGGGACTCCTCCGAGTCATCTAGCTCGAGACGGTTCTTGAGTGTCTCAAACTCATCGTAGTAATTCTCCACTGACTTGTACCAACCTTTTGAACCTCCTCTGAATCTYTCGGTGAAAGTGAGGCGGAACATATCTCCTTTTGAAACAATATTTCATATCGGCCCATGTATCGATTTGACCGTAACGGTTCCGTCTTCTCTCGGCAACTTCTCTGTCCCACCAAGACAAAGCGTGTTCGGTGAGTTGTGCTGCTGCTACGGCTACTTTCTTTGGCTCACTATACTCATAGCACTCAAAAATTCTGTCCATACGTTTTTCTCAATCCAAGTAAGGGTCGGGATCTACTCGGCCAGCAAACGTGGGTAGCGTGAGTTTAGGATCGATGTGATCTTGTCTAAACCCTCAGTCACGCTGATCTCTTCTTCTCATATCAGGTGGCTCTCCCTCATCATCCGAACCCAAATTCTGATATCTCGGCGGTGGATCATTCCTTGGTGGCGGATCGTTTCTCAGCGGTGCTCTTCTCGGAGGTTGCTCAATATGTCCGAGCCTTTCTTCGATCGTTCCAAATCTCCGAGCAATGTCAGCTCTCATCTCATCTGTGGTTTGTGCAACCAAATCTTTTCCGTTACCAGCCATCAACCTCACAGCAAAACACAAAAATAAACGGTCTTAGTGCTCGGACTAGCTCAAAATGACAATCCTTGGCGTAATTATCAAAATAAATATATTATATTTTTCTGATTTTACGAAACCAATTTTAGTATGTCCTATAAGGCGTCTAGGTTTAGAAACAAAAGACAAAATATTTTTATCAATTTTTATGAATTTATGAAAACTAAAACAAGCGAAATAGGCAAATACGACAATTGTTTTCGTTTTTTTTAGTTTATGAGATAAGCAAGCAAGTAAGGGTAATCAACGAGTACTGAAACTAAAACAAGAGTAAAGAGAGACACAACCTGGTGGTCGTGAGAGTCTTGAGATCCAATCTTAGTGTCCTTGAATCAACCCTAAACACAAAAGAAAACAAACAACTTAACAAGTATCGATATAACTTTTTTTTTTTTGATTTTCGTTGGTTCTATGAACTAGCTAACACAAGATACGAAAACTGAAAGTTAAAACAAGCAAGGATAGATACAACCTAGTGGTTGTATATGGATCTTCAGCTCTGATACCAAAATGATACAAGCCTCGGACGGGTGTTGTCTCCGAATGGACCGTGCGGCGCAATTGGATGGGCAACGATGGAAACGTGAGGTTTGGCATGGGACAATGGATTGATAAGTCACCACACGAGTTGTGGGGAGTCTCGTGATACAGATTGGACGTTCTAATCTTGCTGGAATTCGCACAAACAAGAAGAAAGAACAAGAGAAGCAAAGCGGCGATGGCTAAGCAAAATAGGGTTTTTGTTTATTCAAAGTATATCCTCTTAGGGCTGCGAGTTTCTCCTTATATAGGGCTCGAATTTAGGCTACAAAATGTGTTAAAAACAACCCTAAACGTGGCCTAACACATGGCCAAAAAGTTTCCCAAAACCAAAAAGGAAAAAGTTCGAAAAAGGAAAGTTCATTAAAATGACAAGGCAAAAACGCCTAATCAAAAGTGATGTGTCTTGGTGACTTGTGCGACGTCTTCATGGGCCTAAATGAAATTCAAATACTCCCTTAGAATGCTAGAATCAAACTAGAAGGCATGGTATGGGCTTCTAGTCAACTCGGCCCTCAAAGGATGTCTTTGAGGCCATTTCGCACCACTAGCTTGTTGCCACGTTAAAACCTTTCTTAGTAAAACCTCGTGGGAAACCTAAGGATAGAAAAGAGTACAATACCTAGTGATGTCTTTATGCCTCGATCATGCTAGCGAGAGGACAAAGAGTGAAGTCTCCTTCTTTGTCCGCATGAGAGGCCACTTGGTTGTGTGCGAGTATGAAGCATTCTGAGGAATCTTGTGGCTTGTCTCGGCTCCAACATCACTCATCGATGCTTCTCGATCATCGGTGGTGAACGAAAATTCCCTTGGGTCGGCATTTTCCTTGGTTATGTCTGCATGGGCTCGGTCCCCGTCCGAATGGTCCTTGTCAAGAAAAAGGTCCACGGCCTTGGTGAATCTCTTGAGGCTCTTGGTTTTTGATCGGGTCATTGGTGCTCCTCTACGTGGTGGGATCTCCACTGATTGAGCTGGTTCCATTTGGATATCCGCATCAACATGATCCCAACAAGCTAAGCCTCCTGAGATCCAATACCACAAGATCTCACTCAGTTTACCTTTGGTCAACCTTAGAATCTAAATCCACAAGATTCATTCGGTCACGAATCTATTAGGATTAAATACCACATAATCCTAATCGGTAAACAAACCCCGTTAGGATTAAATACCACATAATCTTAAACAACCTCATTAGGATTAAATACCATATAATCCTAATGACCCAACCATGTATTAGGATCTAATGACACAAGATCGATAACTCAATAGAACCAAGTGACARAATAACGCATGGCTCAAAACCTCCACAACACATGAACTACAACATTTTTAACCACTTGCAGTCACTATTACTATTTAATTCACCCGAAACAAACTTTTCATTATATCACATGAAAATACAACATTTTAAACCACTTACGGTCACTATTACAAAACCGTATAATAACTTTTACCGCAAGAAACATATCAACTTATATCACGAGAAATCGAATTGGGCCACGGATGTTACACAATTGGGAAGACAAACATTTTTAAAATTATGTTGATGACCTTTCTTGATGGTCTGAGGGATTAATAGGGCCATAACTGGGGCGAGAATTTGGGATGGTGATATTTTGTGTGGTAAGTGCGAAGCTAACTTCGGAACATGGTTAGGTATTTCTAAACAAGGCCGAGTCATTTTTCTCGTGAGTACAATGTCATCGTAAATAAGGCAAAGGGGAGAGAAATGATCAACACCAAGAACTTATGTCCCCGACCTCAATCTTAACTCCCTAATATTTGCGGGAAAAGTTGATTCCGAAGCTTATCTTGATTGGGAGCAAAAGATGGATCACATCTTTGAGTGCTATGACTATGATAAGCCAAGGAAGGTATCATATGTTGCGGCTCAACTCACGGACCACGCATTGACTTGGTGGGATCGAGACATGTCCGAGAGAAGACGCAATAGAGAAGGTCTGGTTCCTACTTGGGACATGATGAAATTTATGATGAAGAAGAGATATGTCCCTCCTCTCTACCACCGTGAACTTCAAAGAAAGTTTAGGAAGCTTTCTCAAGGGACTAAGAATGTGGAAGAATACTTTGAGGAGTTTGAACATCTCATGAACCGCCTTCAAGTTGAAGATACCGAAGAAGCACTCATGGCTCAATTCTTAGATGGCTTACAAGATAACATAGCTCGGAAAGTTGAGAGGTTGACTTATCACGACTTTCATGAGTTACTTCACTTAGATATTCAGATTGAGAGTCAAGTAAAGAGGAAGGTTACCTCTTACAATCGATCTAAGGCAGCCACCAACATTCCGTGGAACACTCAAGCTTCCAGGTCCAACACAAATGCTTCTAAGTTCGTCGACATGGGCAAGGGTCCGACCATTGAGTCTAAAACTTCTGCCAAGCCTCATGAATCTCCTAAGGATGTTAGAACTGATCCAATGGGAGCTTCCTCCGGTCCAAAAACTTGAGACATCACTTTTTCAAATGTAGAGGCCGAGGTCATTACGCTAGAGAGTGCCCAAACCTGAGAGCTATGATAATCACTCCTTCTAGAGAATATGAGTCACAAGATGAGGATGAACCTCAAGAGCAAGCAGGGAGTCTGGAAGAAGATATTGCATATCCTGATGAGGGAGAACTTTGGGTCATTAGATGCGTCTAAGTGTCGAACAATCACCGGATGAGTGGAACACCACGAGAACATCTTTCATACCCGAAAGGATAAAATTTGTGGTTTGATTATTGATGGGGTCTTGAAATAATGTGGCTAGAGACCATGAAGCACCCTAGACCTTATAGGCTTAGATGGATTAATGACAAACGAATTGAGATCAATGAACAAGTTAGATTCCGCTTTAGTGGGTAAGTATAGTGATGATGTGTTGTGTGATATAGTTCATATGCAAGCCACTCATCTTTTGTTACGAAGGCCATGACAATATGATAAGGAATCCATTCACCATGGTAGGTCTAATCATTACACATTCATGTATAATGATAAAAAGATTAGTCTAGCTCTATTAACGCCTTCACAAGTGCATGAGATGCACTTAAGCTCTAAGGATTAGATTAGTTCTAAGTTTAATATTTTTATAGAGCCTAGTGAGATTAAGGAAACAATGCATGCTTATTCTTGTCCTAATCTATTGATGAGTTTCAAAGATGTTATGAGTATAAGCTAAAATTAAAGATATAACCGAAGAGCACACACGATCTAGATCGGCACTTGATAAGTTTCATGGAGCGAGTCACCTCTCTTTGTCTGCCTCCGATAACATCATATTTCAGCATGTTTTTATGCACTATAATAAGTTAGTTTTGAGCTTCATAACTAACAATTAGTGTAGTGTGTTTGCATGTGTTTATATGTTTTTAGGTACTTGGGCTAAATATTAATGTTTAGAGAGTTTAGAGCCTCTAAAACCTATGGGAGAGTTGGCACCACCACTTGGATCATGCACATTCGGAGCGATTTTAGGAAACCGAAGAGCACCAGAATCGACCTGTTGGGGTTGATATTGAGTCGAAGAATTTCTGAAAACTTCATGGCTTGCATCTACTCAGAGAGGGAGCAAGAATCGACCAAGAAGCGACCAATCAAGGTCGATTCTAACGTTAGAGAAAGCTGGGAAATTTTATACGTGGCAAGACATGATTCGGGCAACTTGTCATCTCGAGTTTTAAGCTTCCAAAAACAAGATAAGGATGAAATGGAATATTCTAAGAATCCCTAGGACTATATAATCACTTGTAATCTCACTAGAAAACACAACTTTGAATAGAGAACTTTTGTAGTCACCATTACAAAAACCACAATAAAGAGTTCTTTCTTTGTTTACTTCTTTTTTCGTTTTTAGAGTAGATCTTTTAGACTACTAAGGTAGGGTTTAATATATGTTTGATCATTCCTAATCGATCTAGCTACCTTTCTATGCATCTTAATGCTAAGTATTCTCATATAAGAGATGCTTAAGTGTCTGACTTAATCCAGTAGGTGTGGTTGTACTATTAGAGATTCCTACGCCAAAGTGGGTAGAGATCTCAGATCTGCATAGTTGGGAGGGCTATGGTCGAGTTTGTTATTTGATAAGTAGCTCTGTGTTTATCTGCCCGATCAAGTTAGGTAAAGATCTTAGGAAGACTTCACCACAAGAGTGGGATGGACTCAGAAATAGATCATCATTTACTTTGTGTTTAGGCATGTTTTTTACCAATCTCACTATTGGATGGCCTGGAAGTGTGACAACCCTTGCGATGTGTATCACTCATGAAAGTATTCGATGATGGGATTGTATGAAATGCATGTTCATTCATCACGAGAGTGGGTTTGAATATAGAGACTAGCATACCACGAGAGTGGACTAGCGAGACATGGCCAATCCCTAGAATGACAAACACAAATTATTTAGATAAAACATAAACCCTAGATCTAGATTCCAAGAATTAAGACTATCACCAAATCCTCTGTAAATATTAGTTTATGTTTTATTTATTTTTTTAGTTTATTTATTTTATGTATTTAATTTATGCTTAGTTAGTTTAATTTATTGCTTTATTTATTTTATGCTTTTATTTATTGCATGTTAGATTAGGAACCACACCCTATATCTCTATTTTGCTTAAATTAGATTTAGATTTGTACTCTCTATGTGTTATTCTCAGTCCACTGTGGATCGATCTCGTATGTATTACAATTGCATTTGTGCACTTGCGTCTCGGGTTAAACTCTCGAGACTACCATGGGTGGACTTGGGTGAAACCTGAGAATGGGATAATTGAAAAAAATCCCTGCATCAAGCTTTTGGCGCCGTTGCTTGGGATTGACGCAATAGCCATAGAGATTTAGTCTAGATCTAAGACCAAGTTTTTTGTTTTATTTTGATTGATTTTTTATTTTTTGAATTTCAGTGATCAAAATATTTTAAAAAAATCAGGACTTCACATGTGGGAGCTGCCAACCCACAACCCAATAAGAGAATTATGGTAAGTATTTCTCTTGCTTTTCCCTTTATAGCCTTACATCACGCGAGGGCGTTGTGAAATAAGTGGGGGGGGACTCTTGCGATCGATAGAGGTAACTTTTTCCTTGACATCTTTTGATGTAAGTTTTACCATAAGGTTTTTATTTTTTGAGAGATTGTTACACTCTTTTCCTCGTTCATAAGTTCAATAACGTATGAAAAAGGTTTTTAATGAGGTAGCAATAGAACTTGTTAATTGTGTTATTAGTGTTGGCGTTTAGATGCTTTGTTAGAGAGTGTTTGATTTTTTACTAGGAAGCATGGAAACCCCATGAGTGGATCAACAAACCCCAGATCGTTCTTTAAAGAACTTTGGTATCGGAGTCAACTTCTCACCATAATGAACTGTTAACTTCTCGATTTGGAGCTTGAAATACATGAGATGTGATACCTCAATGAGACCATGAAGACACGCCCATGCGAGTATATTTCCCTCTTCCTTCCTTGATAAGAAAAGATATAATAGAAAAGGATATAGGTAAGAAAAAGTGAACCGGGCATTGGAAGTTACCACTTTTAATGTTCGCATCTCATGGAAACTGTCAAAGAAAATAAAAGAAAAGGCGATTGATAGAAAAAATAAAATGATACCAGAAAGTAGGGAAAAATCAATCGACCACAGTGAGAAAAGAGAAAGGAAGGTAAATGTACCAAGGCGGTCTTGAGCTTACAAATCCGAAAGAGTAAGTGTTCATGTTTTATGATCAATACTCCCAAGTTGAGAACTCACACTTAGAATAAAAGAGAGGTTGACAATGAGGAGTCTAGGATCGAAGGAGGAGTGGTTTGAACTAAGGTGTGTTCTTGCTTATCGTGAAGTACATGAGTGCAGTAGGAATCATCTCACTCACAGGGCGAATAACATCTAACACAACAATGTCACAAGCGAGTTCACTCTCTTTATCTTTATTGTTTTCAAAAATAATTTCACCATACTTAGCTTTTGTTTGCTTGAAGACAAGCAAAGGATAAGTGTGGGGAGTTGATAACATCATATTTTGAATGTTTTTATGCACGTAATAAGTTAGTTTTGAGCTTTATAACTAACAAATAGTGTAGTTCTAGTGTGTTTATATGTTTCTAGGTACTTGGAACTAAAACTTGATGTTTAAAGTGTTTCGATTTCTAGAACCTATGGGAGAGTTGGCACCACCACTTGGATCATGCTGGAGAGGATTTGAAACCAAACCTTGGAATCGAGCAGAATCGACCTGTGAGTGATATTGATCAAAATTTCTGATATATCATGGATTTTACCCATTTTTAGCCATGATATAAGTCGTTTTCAGTCTTTGTGCTTTTTATCATTTTAGAGTCTTTTCAGGTTTTAGCACGTTTGGGACGAAATGGAGATTTTGGAGACATTTGGAGCCTTTTGGAGCAAACAGGCGTAGCGGGGAGATAGATGTCAGGGCGAGAATTCTCACCAAAGAAGCCCAATACTTTCCCTTATTTACAAAGCCCAGCTGTGTTTTTAGACCTATTTAAGCAAACTCTTGTCTTTGGTTAAGGGGACTTGACTTTGAGACTTTACTTTGAACTTTGATTCTTGAGAGCTTTTGTGAGGAGACGGATCGACTACGTTATCATAGAAGATCCAGAACCCTTGTTTTTTATTCTTTGTTTAATTTCATGATTTATTCAGTTATGTTATTTGTTTATCATCATGTAAGAGTAGTCTCATTTTAGGTTTAGGGTTTTCTCATATATTTCTGATTTATGATAATTGATTTGTTAGGGTTCAAAATCTGAATAGTTCTTCCCCATAGGTTGTTCTCAAATCTATTTCTAACGATCACTTAGAATATAGAACCAAGATTCGATTAGGCGCGACGATGCGGTGGAATGATAAAACCTAAGTGAGCAATTGGATTATCTAGAGAGATTTGGTTTAATCGAAATTTGAACATATCAAACTTGAATTGATTGCTGGTTTACTGTGTAGGATTTGCAAAGAGATTTGGAATTTTAGACTTTAGACTTAGTTAGTTTTCGAGCAGTTAACTCTTTCGTGTTTGAGTTCAAGAGCGACAATTGAATTGAACATTGATTTCGAGAGTTGGCAATCCTTCCCTGAATTGAATTAAAAATCATTTCGATCACCTTTTTATTTTCTTGTTTAACTGTGATTTGCTTAGCTTAATCCTCACCTAATTATTTATGTGTGAATTTTCTTGAGTTCTTGTGTTACCCTGATATACTGTGACTGCTTTAGTACTTTTAGGGTATTAATTTGAGCAGGTGCCGGGGACTCTAAAATTCACCATTAGAACACAGTTGTCGATTTTGTCTAAGTTAGGTAAATCGTATCGATCGATACTCCATTGGTATCGATCGACACAGTCTGTTTAAATTTTTGTTACTTATTTTCTCGTCTTTTGATTTTCAGGTGTATGCATCAGGCGTACCACCAGGAGAAAAGAAAAGACACGCCCTGTCAATCTCTCTCGAGTAGCGAGCTTGAGCATAGTCAGCGAAAGAACTACAGTTGAGATGGATCTTCCACAAGGTTTGGTGCATGATGAGGAAGGTGAACAAATACCTCCTCCACAACAACCCCAAGCTGTTGAGCGGGCGCTTAGCGTCCTGACCGGATCGATTACATGCGTCGTGCAGCGTCCGTATTCCAACTTTCGAGGAATGACTTTGAGCTGAAGCGCTTACTTCACTCTTGTTGGACAACACCCTTCACGGTCTCTCGAGGCACCCTATGGACCACATCGAGAATTCGAGGACTTGGTCACCAGTATGAAGTACAATGGTACCACATGAATACCTCTTTCTTTCCATACTCTCTTGGTGGAGAGGCAGCTTCTTGGCCAAACTACCTCCCGGATCTCGCCACAGGCCAGAGACGAGCATTCTGAACAATTTCTATATGGCGATGCGAGATCGGAGGAGCTCAGGAACAAGATCTCTCAATTCTCTCAGGGCCCGACAGAAGCACTTTTCAGGCTGCTTGGAGTGCGATGATGCTGTGAAGCTGATTGAGAACTTTCAGCAATAGCACCAAGAATGCTGATTTAAAACGGCCGCTAGTGTCTTGATGGTTCAGACGTTGAGGTTCAGGCGGACACGATGCACAACCTCTTAGTGGGAAAGACGAAGAAGGCTGTACATTTTGCTGAGGAAGTAGAGAACATTGAAGATGAGGCAGAGGATGTTAACTACATTGGTGGTTCTGGTTTTCGAGTCAGATTTGGTTACAACAACAACCAAGCTTCAACAACAATCAAGGTGGTTACAAATCTGGAGAAAGTAAGACGGAGATCCTCTTAGAACAAATTTTTGGGACAAAAAAGATGACTGTGGATTTCAATAGAAAGCTGGATAATTTATACACGATCTGAATGGGAGAATCGACGCTCGAAATCCATCGAAGATGCGAAAATCAAAATACATCGCAGCCAAGGAAAGATAGTTCAACCACAGCATGGACATGTCAATGCAATCACCTCGCGCTAGAGAAGAGGATTTTGAGCCTGAGATGACTGTGTTCGTATTCAGCGACCGATACCTGCCTGGTATCGATCGACACCAACCTGCAGAGACGATACAAAACTCCAGTATCGATCGACACTCATCTGGTATCGGTCGATACCCTTCGCAGGCTGAATCAATAACTGAGAAAAGGACAGAGATAGTTGAGGAACAGGTATACGAACCAAAGCTCGAGGCATTGAATCTGTGAAGAAACTCGAGACTCAAATTGCTCATCAGCTGCCGTGAGAAGACAAGAGGGGTTTCTTCCAGGAAAACTGAAGATCCAAGAGCTCACATCAACGCCATAAGTCTAAGAAGTGGAAAAGTGGTTAATTCAGGAGTTAAGCAGACTCCAATAGCTGAAAATCCGCCGATCTTGCGAGATGACAGTGGGATGCTGAAAATCCCGGTATCGATCGATACCGGGACAGGCCAAGGAGGATGTTGAACCTGTCAAAGAAAGGGCATGTCGAAGTTGCCCTATCCTATTATTCCAAGCTGACAAGAGAGGAGTGGGAGGCTTAGAAGCAAGTTTTGTCAAAAAATGGTTGCAGGACCTCCCGTTGATACACCACCACCGCTGAGACAGTTGACAAAGAGGGAAGACCTGGAAATTTTCGGTTCCATGCTCCATCTCTAGAGTAAACTTCAGAGTCTCTCGTTGACTGGTCTAGTGTCAACGTCATGTCAAGGGCGATTGCAGAGAGATTGAAAGCTGATATGAGATCTCCTAACACGCTCTCACATACGCGATTCTTCTAGCTCACCCCTTACGCTACTTGATTTACCTGTTAAAATAGGAGATTGTCGATTCCTACTGATTTTCAGGTTGTGGAGATGAGCCAAGGATCCAGTGCCCTTGATTTTGGGAAGACCATTTATGGCTACTGTTGCGATCATGGACACGCATAAGAAGAGAATCTCTTTTCTTGCATTGACGGAGACGTCTTCTACGATGTCATTCCTCCGGAGGAGCACCACATGTCTGCGATCACCATTGCCTCGGCGAGACTCGATGATCGATCGTCGATGAGTCTTATGATGAACCAAAAGTCGCAGATGTTTCAAATGACCCCCCTCAACACCCCAAGAAAGTTGTGGAGAAGACCAAGGCAACAAAGAGGAAGGCGACGAGCAAGAAGATCAACGCTGCTAATTTCACTTTGATTCCTCAAGTGTGATGGAGATTCGATCGAATATAAGGTGAAGTGCAAACCTCGAAACCTTCTCTAAGGTTAGAGTTCTCATTCCTACGAGATGAAAGAGAAAGAAGAGGATATGATGAGCAAAACTTTGAAGCTGCAGATGTCTGGTTGTGGAACTTATTTCGGAGTGAGTCCTCCACCTTGTCCTGACTGATAACTTAGCCAAAGTCAAGCTCGTGACATTAAACAAGCGCTTAGTGGGAGGCAACCCACTGGTAAGTCTTTAAATATGAGTTTTTGTTTTTGTATTTTGTTGTGTCTTGCGAATCGGTCGGCAGAAGGATGGTCGTTTTTGTCGATCGATCGACACCACCTTGGTATCGACACCACCCTCATGGTAACACCTCTTGATCTTGACCTATTTCGTTTTGTCCTTTGATTTCTTTCACCTTCTCTGGCTTGATAAACACTGGGGACAGTGTTGTTTAAGTCTGGGGGAGGTAGTTACTGACATTGTGTTCATTTTGAAAAAAAAAAAAAAAAAACAATTTTGTTTTAATTGGTCAAAACAACTTAGAATTTTCGGAGTGCTTGGCTTTGTTGTTCTGATTTTGCTTTTGAGTGACCACTGTTGGATTAGTTTCAGTTCGACTAATGAAAATCCAAGGGATAACCAGCCAGTAGAAATCACTCATGTCTCCAGCAAGGTTCTTCACAAGCTTTAGCCAAATTTTGCACTTCATCTACGCGGTTAGTGTTCTTAGAGCTTGATTCATCATTCATATCTGGCTAAGGAACCCATCATGCTTGAAAATTGTGGTATATCTCTCCCGTGAAAATTGTTGGATACATATTTGCATTAAAAGATGAAATGATTTCCGCCGAGTAGAGGGGTAGGAAAATTTCCTATGACCCCATTATTCTACTTGGATAAGGAATGATCAACAAGGCTAGTGAGGGGTAGGAAAATTTCCTATGACCCCATTATTCACCTAAGACTTTTGATACATTGAGAGGGTAAGAACCGGGGATTCGGTAGCAAACACTATCAATACTCGCGTTTCGGACCTTGATTTGTGTATGCTGTTCAGATAAACCTGCGCTGTTGAAATCTAATGAGAACTGATTATGAAATAAGTCTGGGGGAGATAAAGAATACCGGAAAGCAATAAATGTTGTTGAATAAATGGTTCTTTAGCTATGATATTGTATGGGCAAGAATCTGGAAAGTTCTTGAACACTGATTGCAGCGATGAAACTGGCGATGAGAGCTTGGATGAATATTGGTGAGAGATAATAAGTGAAGTCTAGGGAAGTTGGGGTTCCTACGGAGAAGTACATGGTGGTTAGATCTGGAGCTGATCAGGCAGAAGTGGGCGCTTGGGAAAAAGGATCATTACAGCGATTTCGGTACCAGATCAGGATCTCTAAGGTTTTTCAAACCTCTTTCTCTCACTTAGTTTTCTGTTTTGCTTGAGGGCAAGCAAAAGGCTAAGTCTGGGGGAGTTGATATATCATGGATTTTACCCATTTTTAGCCATGATATAAGTCGTTTTATCGAGTCTTTCTAGTGCTTTTTCTATCATTTTAGAGTCTTTTCAGGTTTTAGCACGTTTGGGACGAAATTGGAGATTTTGGAGACATTTGGAGCCTTTTTGGAGCAAACCGAAGAAAGTACCCRTTTTTCAAGCCTGAGTATCGATACATCCCGGTATCGATCGATACCAATACAAGCCTGAGTATCGATCGACACCATCCGTATCGATCGATACCGACGAATGACGCGAGATAGATGTCCAAGGACGAGAATTCTCACCAAAAGAAGCCCAATACTTTCCCTTATTTACAAAGAAGCCCAGCTCGTGTTTTTAGACCTATTTAAGCAAACTCTTAGTCTTTAGGTTAAGGGGACTTGACTTTGAGACTTTACTTTGAACTTTGATTCTTGAGAGCTTTTGTGAGGGAGACGGATCCAAGACTYTGTTCATCATAGAGAAGATCCCGAACCCTTGTTTTTATTCTTTTGTTTAATTTCATGATCTATTCAGTTATGTCTTGTTTTTCATCAATCATGTCTGAGTAGTCTCATTTTAGGTTCAGGGTTTTCTCATATGGATTTCTCTGATTTATGATAATTGATTTGTTAGGGTTCAAAATCTGAATAGTTCTTCACCATAGGTTGTTCTCAAAGCTATTTCTAACCTGATCACTTAGAATATAGAACCTAGATTAATCGATTAGGCACGACAGTGCAATTGAGTAATCTGATAAAACCTAGGGTGAGCAATTGGATTATCTGCAAAGAGATTTGGTTTAATCGAATTGTGAACATATCAAACTTGAATTGATTGCTGGTTTACTGTGTAGGATTTGCAAAGAGATTTGGAATTTTAGACTTTAGACTTAGTTAGTTTTCGCAACGACAGTTGGTTAACTATACTTTCGTGTTTGAGTTCAAGAACGGCGCTTAATTGAATTGAACCTTAATTGATTAATTGTTATTTATCATTGATTTCCTGAGAGTTACCCTGAGCCTAATCCTTCCCTGAATTGAATTAAAACAATCGTATTTCGATCACCTATTTTACTGTTTAACTGTGATTTGCTTAGCTTAATCCTCACCTAATTATTTATTGTGTGAATTTTCTTGAGTTCTTGTGTTCGACCCCTGATATACTGGAGCAACTGCTTTAGTACTTTTAGGGTATTAATTTGAGCATATCAATTTCCAGAGAAGGAGAGCCAGAATCGACCCAAGAATCGACCAATCAAGGTCGATTCTGACGTCCGAGAAAACTGGGAAATTTCGTACGTGGCAAGACATGATTTGGGCAACTTGTCATCTCGAGTTTTAAGCTTCCAGAAACAAGATAAAGATGAAATAGAATCTTCTAAGAATCTCTAGGACTATATAATCACTTGTAATCTCACTTGAAACACAACTTTGAATAGAGAACTTTTGTAGCCACCACTTCTAAAAACCATAATAAAGAGTTCTTTCTTTTTTTACTTCTTTTCTTCTGTTTTAGAGTAGATCTTTTAGACCACTAGGGTGGTAGTCGATGATGAAATCTATTTTTAGGGTTTAATATATGTTTGATTGTTCTTAATCGATCTAGCTACCTTTTTATGCATCTTAATGCTAAGTATTCTCTTACAGGAGATGCTTAAGTGTACAACTGAATCCAGTAGGTGTGGTTATACTATTAGAGATTCCCTGCGCCATGAGAGTGGGTAGAGATCTCCGATCTGCATAGTTGGGAGTATTAGCTATGGTCGAGTTTGTTATTTGATAGAGTAGCTCTATGCTTATCTAGCCCTGATCAAGTTAGGTAAAGATCTCAAGATGACTTCACCACAAGAGTGGGATGGATTCTGGAAATAGATCTATCATTTACTTTGTGTCATAGGCACGTTTTTACCAATACTGACCCTATTAGATCGCCTAGAGGTGTGACAACCCTTGCGATGTGTCTATCACTCATGAAAATATTCGATGATGGGATTGTATGAAATGCATGTCCATTCACCATAAGAGTGAGTTTGAATATAGAGACTAGCATACCACGAGAGTGGACTAGCGAGACATGGAAAATCCCTAGAATGACAAATATAAATTATTTAGATAAAACATAAACCCTAGATCTAGATTCCCAGAATTAAGACTATCACCCAATTCTTTGTAAATATTAGTTTAGGTTTTATTTAATGTTTTAGTTTATTTAATATTTTAGCTTATTTAATTTTATGCATTTAATTTATGCTATTTAATTTATGCTTAGTTAGTTTAATTTATTGCATGTTAGATTAGGAACCACACCCCATATCTCTGTTTTGCTTAGATTAGATTTAGATTTGTACTCTCTGTGTGTTATTCTCAGTCCCTGTGGATCGATCCTGTATGTACTACAACTGCATTTAACCGTGCACTTGCGGTCACATCGGGTTMAACTGTTAAGACTACCCTATGGTGGACTTGGGTGAAACGTAAGAATGGGATAATCGAAAGAAAATTCCTGCATCAGTCTCTTGCTGGGAGAAATGAAACCTATACTCCACGGGTCACTCATGATAAGAGAGAGGACAGCACCCCAGTGGAGACATTGTGATACACGCCTGGCCTCAAAGGAAAAGAAATTTGATCTGATGGTGTTGTTCTTCTTCAAAAGAGATGCTCGTCTTGAAGCAGAACTRATGGAGTGATGTGAGGCCACACAAGATGCGGAAGTCCTGTGATAAAAACGTTGAGAATCTCAAGTCTGAGAGTGCAAGTACTCGATCAAGGCAAGCGAAGAACAAAGGAAGCGGCTGCTGCCTTCAGAGAGAACAAACTCGATTTTCTTTAGGGTTAAAACTTGTGTATTTTATTAAGTTCGACCTGGGGGTTTTATAACTCAACCCTAAGTGTAAACACGACACAAATAACCCAGAACAACAAGTATTTTAAGCAAAAACAGCAAGACTTGCAAAAATAAGGAAATAACTCAAAAATGGAAAGTTTGTAATAAAATGAGAAAACTTGTTGTTCCTTCTCCTCTCTTGGCTCGTGACTCTTCTCAGTTTCTGAAGTGTTCTTGGACTTTTGAAAGATGTAATAGGCCGAGAATAAGTCCAAGTTTATGCACTAAGGGTGTTGCCTCGTTAAAACCTTTCTCAGAAAAACCCAGTGAGAAAACTGAAGATAAGGAAAAAGAGTACAATGCCTTAGCACGTCTTTGTGTGTCTTTAATATAGGATGACAGTAAAGACACTAGACTCACGTGTCTGAATGCTGAGAAGCGKCCAAGGTGTTGCTGAAGCCTGAACAGAAACACAGCTTGAAGGAGAAGGCCGTGGAGCCTCTTTGAGTCTAAAAGGGACCCGGCGGTTTCTGATGCCATGGACGTGCCATTGTGCTTTCCTGAGTAAGAGTGATGTATTTGAAGTCTTCCAGGTCTGATGCTGAAGCTTAGTCCAGCTTGGCTCTATGACTCTCTCCATGGTGCCCGTTGAGAAGCTGGTACAAAGTTGGCTTTGTTGCAGATTCTTCTTGTTCCAATGCTGCCTCTACGTATCCATTGAACTTATGCCTTAATGCTTTAGCTCTCTGACGCGTAATAGGACCGGTTGGAATGTATGGAATTGGATTCTCCACAGGTTGCTCGTCATCTCCGTTCAGCTCCAAGGTGAGGTACTCATCATTCCCACCCTCTTCAAAAGGTTTTGACCTCAAAACTGGTTCATCACCTGCATCAAATAATTCTATGTCAGTAATATTGAAAGTAGGAGATATATTAAACTCACCTGGTAGTTCAAGCCTRSGCGTCGTCAATGATCTTCTCAGCTACTCTGAATGGTCCATCTCCTCTCAGTGCTAGCTTGTCCTTCCTCTTGTTTGGGAACCGTTCTGGACGCATATGGAGCCACACCCAATCTCCTTCTTTGAAGATGACTTGCTTACGTCCTTTGTTAGCTTGCTTAGCATACATCTCAGTTTTTTTCTCAATATTCTCTCTAGCTCTTTCTGTTGTATGCTTTTGATGTAATCTGCCTTTTTTTGTCCTTCTAGGCTCACGATCTCAGCTGGTGGCAATGGTGAGAGGTCTAATGGTGAGTTCGGATTGAAGCCATAGACAACTTGAAATGGTGAAAGCTTGGTGGCAGAATGAACAGCCCGGTTGTACGCAAACTCCACAATTGGTATGCACTCTAACCAGTTCTTCAGATTCCTCCCAATGGTTGCCTTTAATAATGTTGACAAGGTCCGGTTAACAACCTCAGTTTGCCCATCAGTTTGAGGATGGCAAGTAGTAGAGAACACTAGCTTCGTTCCTAGCTTCTTCCAAAGCGTTCTCCAAAAATGACTCAGAAACTTGGTATCTCTATCTGATACAATCGTCCTTGGTATCCCATGTAGTCTCACTACATCCTTGAAGAATAGGCTGGCCGTCTGAGAAGCATCATTAGTCTTAGCACACGGAATGAAATGTGCCATCTTAGAGAACCTATCCACAACCACAAAGATAGAATTCTTATGCTGAATCTTGGGAAGTCCAAGCACGAAATCCATAGATATGTCGACCAAAGGAGTTGTTGGTATAGGTAACGGCATGTACAGCCCATGAGGATGAGACTTAGACTTGGCTTGCTTGCACGTGACACATCTAGCACATAACGCCTCCACTGTTTTCCTGAGATGAGGCCAAAAGAAATGTTCCTTCAATATGCTTAACGTCTTCTCAGCCCCAAAATGACCCATAAGACCACCTCCATGAGCCTCCCTAATTAATAATTCACGTAGAACCCTTGAGGTATGCACAGCCTCCTTTCTCTGAATAAAAACCCATCAGACTTGTAGAAATTGCTGTAGGCTCCTTTTCCACATTCTGAGTAAATATTCTTGAAATCTGGATCTTCTTCATACTGCTCTTTAATCATCTCAAAACCCAAAACCTTAGACTCCATTGTAGTTATCAACGCATGTCTTCATGAAAGTGCATCAACTACCACATTCTCCTTACCCTTCTTGTACTTAATAACATAAGGGAATGTCTCAATGTACTCTAGCCAGCGAGCATGTCTCTTCTTGAGTGTTGTTTGACCCTTTAGATGCTTCAGCGTTTCATGGTGAGTATGAATCACACATTCTCTAGCAAGCAGATAGTGTTGGCACGTCTCCATGGCTCTAACCAATGCATACAACTCCTTATCATAAGTGGGATAATTCAACGCAACCCCACTTAGCTTATCACTAAAATAAGCCACTGGTTTGCCTCCTTGAGTAAGAACAGCCCCTATTCCAATTCCAGATGCATCACACTCCACTTCAAAGGTCTTATTGAAATTTGTAAGTGCTAGAATAGGTGCATTAGTTAGGCGCTCTTTCAGATCTTGAAACGCCTTATTCTGAGCTTCTCCCCAAGTGAAACCAACATTTTTCTTGATAACTGACGTGAGTGGTGCAGCCACACTACTAAAGTCCTTAACAAAACGGTGATAGAAGCTTGCATTTGAGAGTCTAAATGGCATGACTAGCCATTCATAGAGTCCTTCTTTTGTTTTGAATGCTGTTTTCCATTCATCTCCTTCCTTCATCCTGACTTGATGATATCCACTCTTTAAGTCTATTTTGGAGAAGATGGTTGGTCCACTAAGCTCATCCAGCATGTCATCAAGGCGCGGAATAGGATGTCTATACTTGATGGTTATGTTGTTAATTGCCCTACAGTCCACACACATCCTCTACGACCCATCTTTCTTAGGTACTAGCAAGACTGGAACAGCATAGGGACTAAGACTCTCCCTCACGTAACCTTGCTCCATTAGTGCCCTAACCTGACGTTCAAGCTCTTTTGCTTCCTCTGGATTCACACGGTAAGCTGGTCTATTTAGAAGTTGTGCACTTGGTAAAAAATCAATCTGGTGCTCTATGCCACGGTTTGGTGGTAGTCCAGCTGGTATCTCATCAGGAAAAACTTCAACAAAATGATCTAGAGCTGACTTATCTCTTTAGGTAACTCCACATGATGCGAGCATGGACACGGACAAGCTAGTAGCTGAGGAGAGCATGGATCATGGAGAGGAAAGCAAGCTTGTAGCTGAGGATGCCATGGTGATACCGACGGGTCCAATGACGAGATCAAAGACCAATTTGCTCAATCAGACCATTGAGAACCTAATAAATCAAATAAAGATTCAAGAACATCCCCACAAAGGTATTCTGATGTTGGTTCAAGCTAATTGATTTAAATGAATGGGAAAAGTGTCTATCTTAGTACTCTTTTTCCCTTGGTTGAGTTTTTGTCCCAATTGGGTTTTTCTCACCAAGGTTTTTAATGAGGCATAAGATAGATACTTGTATGTTCGTTTATTTAAATCCTTTAGCATACTATCCTAAATAATTGGACCGACATTCAGCTTACCTTATGGAATGCATTTTCGTTCAAAAGGGAGGGAAAACCAGTCAAGWTGCATTCAAAATTCAAAGTCAAGTCTTCATGCATGGACTGCATTAATTATGTTGTTATTTCCTAAGTCTGTTTAATGTTTTGTGCTTTGAACACTCTCTCCTTCCTTCTCTATATATTCTGGACGAAATTCTCATGTAAACCACTCAAGTTTTAATCAAAAATCTCTTTTCTAAATTTGAGTCTTGTTGGTGTGTAATATCCAGCAATTTCGATCTATTTGGTGTGTCATATCCAAATAGATCAACCGGTTTATCAAAGGGCCTTTCCGCATCCCTTTGTGGCACCATTCAATCCACCCTTTCACCTCCATAATCGTTCATCCATCTCCATCAACGTTCTTCAATCATCACCACACTTCTAAACGAGATCAAGGGCGTATCACCACATCTACAGAACCTGCGCTCAAAAGCTCCTTAAAAACCATTAGTAGCACAATGTGTGAAGTAGTTTTTAAAGCCCTTCTTACTTCACTAGTATTAACTAGGAAGTTAGGTTTTGCACTAATACTCTTATCTTTAGACATTTTCAGTTGCATTTCGTGAACTTGCTGTGGTGATAAAAAGAGCCAAATTCACTTTATGTTTATCATGCACAAATGAGTATAAATTAGTGCGACCATTGTGTGTGGTTTCCTTATCAAACTGTCATGGACGTCCCAATAAGAGATGGCCAGCTTGCATAGGAACCACATCACAGAGCACTTGATCGTTGTAACGTCCCACACTAGAAGGAACCGTCACTTGATCCGTGATCTTTAACTTAGCCTTATCATTGAGCCACCTCAACCTGTACGGTCTCGAATGCTTAGTCCTCTCCAGGCCAAGTTTTTCAACCATATAAAGGCTTGCAACGTTGGTGCAAGAACCCCGATCAATTATAAGAGAACATACCTTCCCCTTGATAGTGCATCTGGTATGGAAGATGTTCTCACGCTGAGCACTCTCCTCTGGTTCTATCATGGTGCTGAGAATGCGTCTCATCATGAGAAGCTCTCCGTGTCTGGAAATTCTGTAACTTCCTCATCAGCATCTTCTGAGTCTCTCTCTTTGTCTTGAGACTCATAATCTCCAGATTCAATGAGGATCATCACCTTTGATTTGGACAATCTCTAGATATGCCCGACACTTGTAGCAGTAATGTCTCGGCTTCTTTGCTGATTTTGTTGTTGATAGTCTTGTTGTGACTCAACCTTGTTATCTCTAGATGATTCTGGTGCTTTAGGCTTGAAACGATACTACAATAACTGATTTTCCCTTATCAACCGGTTTTGGAGCTGAATTCTATGTATTTTTATTACGGTTGTATCCCGAAGTTCTTTCTTTTGATTTGCTGCTCAGCTTGTACTGTTAAATGCAAGAGGTCCTCCATTTGATGGTATACTTGCATTTCAACCTTTGTAGCTATTCGTTCTTGTAACCCATCCAGAAACTGTACCATGAGTGTCTCGGTGCTTTTTCAAGTTCTAGTCGGTTCCTCGAGGTGTTCAAATTCTTCAATACTCTTCTACTGATTTTGCCTTGGGTGAGCTCTTCTGAATTTCTTTTTGAAGCTCACGGTGAAAGTGTGAGGCACATAACGCCTCTTCATCAACTGCTCATGTCATACCAAGTAGCTATGGGTCTGTCCTAATAACGTCTCTATTAGCAACATCTCTGTCCACCATGTGAGGCATGGTTGATATGCTCAAATTAATACCCTATGATGATACTAAAGCAGCTTGCGCAGTAAAGTTAGTCAACACAAGAACTCAAGAAAACTCACACAATAGATGAAAGATGCAGATTTGCTAAAAACATTGATGAGAAAACAAATGATCGAATTAGACTTAGTCGATTGATATGGAAGGAAACTAGGCTTAGGGAAATTCTCAGAAATCAATGATAAACAACAATTAATCAATTAAGGTTCAATTCAATTGTTACTGCTCTTGAACTCAAACACGAAAGTATAGTTAACCAACTGTCGCGAAACTAACTAAGTCTAAAGTCTAAAATTCCAAATCTCTTTGCAAATTCTACACAGAAACCAGCAATCAATTCAAGTTTGATGTGTTCACAATTCGATTAAACCAAATCTCTTTGCAGATAATCCAATTGCTCACCCTAGGTTTTATCAGACTTCAATTGCACGTGCTCAATCGATTAATCTAGGTTCTATATTCTAAGTGATCGTTAGAAATAGCTTTGAGAACAACCTATGGTGAAGAACTATTCAAATTTTGAACCCTAACAAATCAATTATCATAAATCGAGAAATCCATATGAGAAATCCCTAAACCTAAAAATGAAACTACTCAGACATGATAGATGAAACAAATAACATAACTGAATAAATCATGAAATTAAATATAACAAAAGAATAAAAAACAAGTTCGATCTTTCTATGATGAACAAAGTCTCTGATCCGCTCCCCACAAAAGCTCTCAAATCTCAATGGTGGCTTCAAGAATAATAGTTCAAAGTAAAGTCTGCCCCTAACCTAAAGACTAAGAGTTTGCTTAAATAGGTCTACAAACACGAGCTGGGCTTCTTTTGTAAATAAAGGGGATGAGCTTCTTATGGGCTTCTTGAAAATCTCTTCCGGTTGACATGCCGGGTATCGATCGATACCATGATGGTGTCGATCGATGCTAAAGCTTCAAAACGGGTACTTTCTTCGGTTTGCTCCAAAAAGGCTCCAAATGTCTCCAAAATCTCCAATTTCGTCCCAAACGTGCTAAAACCTGAAAAGACTCTAAAATGATAGAAAAAGCACTAGAAAGACTCTAAAACGATTCTATATCATGGCTAAAAACGGGTAAAATCCATGATATAATCAACCCCAGACTTAGCCTCTTTGCTTGCCTCAAGCAAAACAAAAACTAAAGAGAAAGAGGTTTGAAAAACCTTAGAGATCCATCCTACCAAATCGCTGTAATGACTCCCTCTTCCCAGCGCCCACTGTTGCCTGATCAGCTTCAGATTCAACCTCCATGTACTTCTCCATCGGAATTTCACCTACGTACTTCACCATGACCCCGCCAAGTGTTCATCCAAGCTTATCATCGCAGTTTCATCGCTAAAATCAATGTCCACGAACTTTCTAGATTCTTTGGCCTCATACAATACCATAGCTAATGAACATTCATTCAACTTTTTCTTGGTATTTAACTCCCCAGACTTATTTCACAACCAGATCTTATTGATTTTTTTTTTTTTTTTTTTTAACTGCATATACAAATCAAGGTTCGACCGAGTATTGATAGTGTTAGCTACCGAATTCCCGGTTCTTACCCCTCTCAATGTATCAAGTATCTTAGGTGAATAATGGGGTCATAGGAAATTTTCCTACCCCTCACTTTAGGCACTTGTGTGATCATCCCTTATCTAAGTAGAATAATGGGGTCATAGGAAATTTTCCTACCCCTCCACTATGGAAATCATCTCATCTTTCATGCATTTTTGATCCTATCACCAAATTCATATCCAGTACTTATCACGGGGAGATCTACCATTTCTTTCATACTAATAGTTCCTTAGCTAGGTAATGAATGATGAATCAAGCTCTTTCATTTACCTTTATGAGGCGAATTTGGCTAAAACTTGTGATGAAAACTTGTTGGAGACAATCCATGAATTGGCTGGCTGGTTTACCTCTGGATTTTCATTAGTCGAACTGGATATTGACCATGTAACAATAGACACTCAAAAGCAAACCAGTACATCAAAACCAAGCACAGTCGAATCTCTAAGTTGTTTTGACACGAAAAACATTTTTATTTTTTTTTTTTTTTAAAACAAAAATGAACACAATGTCAGTAACTACCTCCCCCAGACTTAAACAACACTGTCCCCAGTGTGTGTCAAGCCCAGAGAAGGTGAAAGAAATCAAAGGACAAAACGAAATAGGTCAAGAAACAAGAGGTGTTACCATAGAGCGGTGATGTCGATCGATATGTGGGTCGATCGATACGTGAACAAAAAACGACCATCCTTCTTCCGACTGATTCAGCAAGACTCAACAAACACAAAAACAAAAACTCATATTTAATAGACTTACCAGTGGGTTGCCTCCCACTAAGCGCTTGTTTAATGTCACGAGCTTGACTAAGATATCACAAGGTGGAGAACTCACAAATAAGCTCCACAACCAGACATCTGCAGCTTCAAAGTTTGCTCATCATCTCTCTCCTTTCTCTTTCATCTCCGTAGAATGAGAACTCTAACCTTAGAGAAAGGTTTCGAGGTGCCCTTGCACTTCACCTTATATTCTATCGAATCTCCATTACACTTCGAGGAATCAAAGTGAAATTAGCAGCTGATCTTCTTGCTCGTCGCCTTCCTCTCTACCTTGGTCTTCTCCACAACTTTCTTGGGGGGTTCATTTGAAACATCTGCGACTTTTGGTTCATCATAAGACTCATCGAATCAGATCGACCACGAGTCGGGTGCTCCTCCGAAGGAATGGCATCGAAGACGTCTCCGCCAATGCAAGAGAGAGATTCTCTTATTAGGCGTGTCCATCATCGCACCAACAGTAGCCATAAATGTCTTCCCAAAATCGGCACCTTGGATCCTTGGCTCATCTCCACAACCTGAAAATCAGTAGAATCAGACAATCTCCTATTTTAACAAATCAAGAATTGTAGCGTAAGGGAGTGAGCTAGAAGAATCCGCGTATGTGAGAAGCGTGTTAGGAGATCTCATATCAGCTTTCAATCTCTCATCGACGCTGACACTGAATTCCTAGTCAACAGAGACTCCTGAAGTTTACTCAGAGATGGAGCATGGAACTGAAAATTTCCGGTCTTTGTCAACTGTCTCAGCGGTGGTGTATCAGCAATGTGAGGTCCTGTAACCATTTTTTTGACAAAAAACGCTTCTAACAGCCTCCCACTCCTCTGTCAGCTCGGGAATATAGATGGGCAACTTTGGCTTCAGACCTTTCTTTGACAGGTTCAACATCCTCCTTGACTGTCCCGGTATCGACGATACCGGGATGGTGTCGATCGATACCTGGGATTTCAGCATCCCACTCGTCATCTCCAAAGCAAGATATGGGTTCAGCTATCGAGTCCTGCTTAACTCCTGAATTTACCACTTTCCACTTCTTGACTTCAATGGCGTTGATGTGAGCTTTTGGATCTTCAGCCTCTCCAGAAGAACCCCTCTGCCCTCTCACAAAGAGTGGTCCGAGCAATTTAGTCTCGAGTTTCTTCTGCTGCATTCAATGCCTCGAGCTTTGGTTTGTATACCGTTCTCAACCATCTCTGTCCTTTCCTCGCTTATTGATTCAGCTAAGGGTATCGACCAGATGAGTGCCGATCGATACCGGAGTTTTGTATCTCTCGCAGCAGTGCCGATCGTGGGGTGTCGATCGATACTGCGGAATGTCAGAATTTATCTCCATCTTCAGCAACCTTCGAATCTACAAGAGTTCGGGAGTCGATCGATACCAGGAAGGTATCGGTCGATACTAAGTATCATGATACGGACATAGTCATCTCAGGCTCAAAATCCTCTCTAGTGCTCGAGGTGATTGCATTATGTCCATGCTGTGATTGAACTATCTTTCCCGACAGCCTGATGTCCGAGCTATTTGACATCTTCCTCGATGGATTTCGAGAGCTGATTCTCCCATTCGATCATCCAGCTTTCTATTAAAATCTCCAGTCATCTTTTCTTGTCCCTGCAGAATTTGTTCCAAGAGGATCTCGTCATTTCATGCTGGCAAGTCAATTACCGTATTGGCGAGTAAAATCACCGCTTGAAGTGGTTTTTGGAGTGGCATCAAAACCAGATTGGTTACCTCCAGACTTGTAACCACCTGCTGATTGTTGTTGAAACTTTTGTTGTTGTAGCCAAATCGCTGACCCTGAAACCAGAACCACCAATGTAGTTAACATCCTCGCCTCACCTTCAATGTTCTCTACTTCCTCAGCAAAATGTACAGCCTTCTTCGCTCTTCCCACTAGAGTTGTCAGGTGCATCATGTCCGCCTGAACCTCAGAATTGCGAACTGCCAAGCAACACTAGAGCCTTTTCCGCCGAAATCAGCATTCTTGTGCTATTGCTAGATGCCAAGTTCTCAATCAGCTTCACAGCATCGGTTGGAATCCTAGTGTTGAAGTTCCCTGCTGCGAATCCAGTGCCATCTCGATACCAATCAATCCCTCCGTAAAAGATCCCGAGCAGCCTGAACTTGATGAACCGCGTGATGCGGACAGTCCTCTGGTAGGATCTGAATCGCACCAAGCAGCCTTGAGTGCTTCTTGGAGAGATCTTGTTCCCGAGCTCCTCCGATCTCGCATCGTCATAGAAATTGTTCAGGATTGGCGTTCTTAGTCTCGCTCCAAGTAGCGAGAGATCCGGGAGGTATGCTTCAGCCGTAAGCTGCTCTCTCCACCAAGAGAGTATGGAAAGAGCTTACAAAAGAGGTATTCTGTGGTACTCCATTGTACTTCATACCGGTGACCAAGTCCTCGATTTCTCGATGTGATCCATAGGGTGCTCATGAGAGAGACCGGGAAGGGTGCTGTCCAACAAGAGTGAAGTAAGCGAGGCTTCAAAGTCATTCCTACGGAAAGTTGGAATACGGATCATGCGATTGGCATAGAATTGATCCGGTCGGTTGTAATGCCAAGTGTCCGTTCAGCGAGCAGGGGTTGTTGTGGAGGAGGTATTTGTTCACCTTCACTCATCATGCACCAAACCTTGTGGAAGATCCATCTCAATGTAGTTCTTTTCCTTGTCCGATTTGTGCGTTCAAGCTCTTAGCTCGTGAGGGAGAGATTGATCGGTGGTGTGTCCTTCTTTCTCTGGTGGTACGCTGATGCATACACCTGAAAATTAAAACGAGAAGATAAGTAACCAAAATTTAAAACAGGCGTTCGTGTCGATCGATACCAATGGAGATGTCGATCGATCTGACCAAAATCGACTAAAATTCTAAAGGTGAATTTTAGAGTCGCGGCGAAATTTGATATGCTCAATTAATACCATGATACTTAAAGCAGTTGCTGCAGTAAAGTTAGGGGTCGAACACAAGAACTCGAAAACTCACCGATAGATGAAAGATGCAGATTGTCTTTAAACAAATGATTGATGAAAACAAATGATCGAATTAGACTTAGGTGATATGAAGGAAACTAGGCTCAGGGAAATTCTCAGGAAATCAATGATAAACAACAATTAATCAATTAAGGTTCAATTCAATTAAGCGTTCTTGAACTCCACGAAAGTATAGTTAACCAACCTTCGCTGAAAACTAACTAAGTCTAAAGTCTAAAATTCCAAATCTCTTTGCAAATTCTACACAGTAAACCAGCAATCAATTCAAGTTTGATGTGTTCACATTCGATTAAACCAAATCTCTTTGCGATAATCCAATTGCTCACTAGGTTTTATCGATTCTTGCCTTTGTGTGCCTAATCGATTAATCTAGGTTCTATATTCTAAGTGATCGGTTAGAAATAGCTTTGAGAACAACCTATGGTGAAGAACTATTCAGATTTTGAACCCTAACAAATCAATTATCATAAATCGAGAGAAATCCATATGAGAAATCCCTAAACCTAAAATGAAACTACTCGACATGATAGATGAAAACAAATAACATAACTGAATAAATCATGAAATTAAATATAACAAAGAATAAAAACAAGGGTTCGGGATCTTCTCATGATGAACAAAGTCTTGGATCAGTCTCCCACCTCTCAAATCTCAATGGTGGCTCAAGAATAATAGTTCAAAGTAAAGTTTAACCTTAAGAGTTTGCTTAAATAGGTCTACAACACGAGCTGCTTCTTTGTAAATAAAGGGGATGATTGGGCTTCTTATGGGCTTCCTTGAAAATCTCTTCTGCGTTGATTACGTCGGTATCGATCGATACCATGATGGTGTCGATCGATGCTAAACGGGTACTTTCTTGGTTTGCTCCAAAAGGCTCCAAATGTCTCCAAAATCTCCAATTTAGTCCCAACGTGCTAAAACCTGAAAAGACTCTAAAATGATAGAAAAAGCACTAGAAAGACTCGATAAAAGCGACTTATATCATGGCTAAAAGCGGGTAAAATCCATGATATATCAATGGTCGATTAGTTGAGCTGCTGCTTTCTTTGCCTCGGTGTAAGTATAGAGGCCAAAATTTTTATCCATCCTCCTTTCCCACTCTAAATAAGCTTATGGATCGACTCTTCCAGCAAAGGTTGTGCGTTTAATTTCAGGTCTGGTGAGTGCTGAGGCGGTGGCTGGTACTCTGGTTCATGCTCTCCATAAGCATGTCTAGCTCGGGGGTGGTGGTGGTGGCAAATCTCTGGATCATGTGCCCTATGATTCTGATATGGTTCTGTTCGTTATTTCTCCTTGCTTGTTCGGGAGGATTCTCCATTCTGTCCATTTGGTTTGTCAATGTTTAGAGCTGAGTGTTGATGTTAGCCCATGAATCATCGCGTTGTTGGTGTCAGCTTGCTCATATTCTTCAGCCATATAGGCGTTTGTCCCTTGCACAAAAGCGAAAATCAAAAAGCTTGGAAAAAGTAAACAGATTGCAAAGAAAAGGAAAATTCACTAAAACATAAAAAACTTCACTTATTTCTAGTGTAGCCCTAATTTTCTATTTTATTTCGTCTTAACCTAGCAGCCAAAAATTCAGACTCTAGGTGAAAACAACAACTTAATATGATGATTCAATTTAATTCTCGGCGTTTAACAAGTTACAACAAAACAGTCCACAAAACAGCGGAGCAGTTAAAAAGGTGAATCACTCTAGCTAATTCGTTTTCTCCTACAGCTCACCTCCTTTTCTTTTTCTAGATTACAGAAACAATAAACTAACAACTTAACAAACTGAAGCAAAAATTTTGATTCAAATAGAAGCAATAAACGATCAAAACATAAGCAAACAGCAAGATAAGCATTAATTATGTTGTTATTTCCTAAGAATCTGTTTAATGTTTTGTGCTTTGAACACTCTCTCCTTCCTTCTCTATTATTCTGGACGAAATTCTCATGTAAACCACTCAAGTTTTAATCAAAAATCTCTTTTAAATTTGAGTCTTGTTGGTGTAATATCCAGCAATTTCGATCTATTTGGTGTGTCATATCCAAATAGATCAACGGTTTATCAAAGGGCTTTCCGCATCCCTTTGTGGCACCATTCAATCCACCCTTTCACCTCCATGTCGTTCATCCATCTCCATCAACGTTCTTCGATCATCACCACCTTGCGAGATCAGGGGCGTATCAGTGGTATCGAGCGGCGTTTAGAAGTTAAGTGTTCTGTTCTTAATTGTTCGTCAAAATCATTTCAAACCGATCATATCTTGTTATTCAGAATCTGAATTTTCATATTTTCTGTAGAATCGCCTTAATCGAATTAGTTTTCTGCTAGTTATACGTTAATTTGGATTTGCAATTAGGGTTGATTTATTATTTATTCGTCTTGTTTGTTAATTTTATAAACTCGCCTGTTGTTGTTTTTGATGTTTAGTTAACTGATTCTGGTTCTAGAGTGAGTTAAATTAATTATAAAATTGGAATCAGGATTTTATGAGTTGAATTTGATTTTAAATCGAGTTTTGAATACACCCTTGTCTGCTCTCAATTCAGCGATTTGTCATTCATCTTGTTTTTGTTATTTTATAAAAACGCTTGTTGCTTTTTTTGGTGTTTCGTTAATTGATTCTGGTTCTAGGGTGAGTAACTTAATTGTAAAATTGGAATCAGGATTTTAGGGATTGAATCGAATTTTAAATCGAATTTCGAATACACTGTCTGCGTTTTTGTGCTTTATCTTACGTTCTTTGTGATTGTGTGCAAAACAATTGTTGTTCACTTGTGATCTGTTCTAAATCTTTCCAAGAAACGTTTACTGGGGTTTTTAGGTATGCGATTCTCAGGGAAACATGGCTAGATCAGAGGATGAAGAAGAGACTAGCCAAAATCGGAACAACAAACTCCTTATTGAAGCGATGGGCAAAATGGATCAACTCATGAAGCGCCAAACTGGAGCATATAAACAATCAAATGGAGACATTGCGGCGTAATCTAGAAGACAAATCAGATCGTGATTCTAGATCCCAACAGTCAAAGCAGAAATTCTCAGAGAAATACAAGAGATAAAGAGCGTGACTACTACGGCAACCATCAAAGTAAGCTTCTCGAGGTAGTCGAAGAGAACGGGCGTGTGCAGAGATGAGACAACCAGAACCTTTTGGTTACAAAATCAAAATTCCACCGTTCCATGGAAAGAATGATCCGGATGCCTATTTGGAGTGGGAGAAGAAGATAGAACTTCGTTTTTGATTGTCAGCATTATACAGAGATCAATCGCGTTTGGCTGCAACGAGTTCTATGATTATGCCCTCAGCTGGTGAGATCAACTTGTTACCTCAAGACGAAGAAATCAAGAGTATCCGTTGAGACATGGGCGAAATGAAAAGCATCATGAGGAAGAGATTCGTTCAAGTCATTACCACAGCTACACAACGAGGAGATTGGCTCAAGGAAATCGGTCCGTAGAGAGATTATTATCAAGAGATGGAGACCTTGATGATTCGGGCAGATTTACAAGAAGATAGTGAAGCTACTATGTCTCGGTTTTTAGGAGGACTTAACCGTGAAATTCAAGACCGGCTTGAGATGCAGCATTATGTGGACTTAGAGGAGATCTACAGGCTATTCTGGTTGAAAATTAAAAAGGGGTTCTCAAGAACAAACTATGGAGTCGGAAACAGTCTTTCAAAACCGAGCTATGGCCGTGAGGATAAATTCGCCTATCAAGGGAGCAACAAGCCATTCCCTGCATCAAAACCAGAAAACAAAATGCCTATTACTCAGGTATCTAAAGATAAAGCTGAAATTAAAACTAGTAATGTTCGGTGTTTTAAATGTCAGGGAAGAGGACACTACGCCAACGAGTGCTCAAACAAAAGGATCATGATTCTAAAGGACAATGGCGAGTTTGAATCAGCAGATGAGCCACCAGATTTTGATCCTTCAGATTTTGAAGAACATGAAGAGCTACCTATGTCCGGAGAACTACTTGTTACGAGAAGAACCCTAAGCGTGCAAAATAAGTCTAAGGAGCATGAACAGCGAGAGAACCTGTTTCACACTAGATGTCTCGTTCAAGGCAAAGTGTGTAGCCTCATCATTGATGGAGGAAGTTGTGCCAACGTTGCAAGTGAAACCATGGTTAGAAAACTCGGTCTAAAGGAGCAAAAACATCCCAACCCGTATGATCTCCAATGGCTCAATGACAGCGTGAAATGAGGGTTAAAACCCAGAGTTGTCGTGCTCTCAATAGGTAAGTATGAAGATAATGTTTTATGTGATGTTTTACCTATGGAAGGCAGGTCATATTCTGCTAGGAGGCCATGGCAATCAGATCGAAAGGTGACACATGATGGGTTCACAAATCGACACTCTTTTGAGTTTAATGGTAGAAAAACAGTCTTAGTTCCTATGACTCCACAAGAGGTAAGACAAGATCAGATTCACCTTAAGAGTAAGAAAGAACCCAAGAGTAGGTCATCTAACTTTTATGTTGGTCGTGGAGCTATTAAACAAGCCAAATGTTCTAAACAGCCAATGCTTTTATTTGTTTTCAAGGAAGCTCTCACGAGCTTAACTAACCCCACACCGGTATTACCGAGTGAGATTAAGTCTCTTTTACAGGATTATGGAGATGTATTTTCAGAGGAAGGCTCTAAGGGACTACCACCAACCCGTGGGATAGAACATCAAATAGACTTTGTTCCAGGAGCGTCTCTTCCAAATAGACCAGCGTACCGTACCAATCTTGTGGAGACTAAGGAGCTGCAAAGACAAATCGATGAGCTGATGGAAAAGGGACATATCCGTGAGAGTATGAGCCCTTGTGCTGTTCCCGTCTTGCTGGTACCAAAGAAGGATGGTACTTGGCGTATGTGTGTTGATTATAGAGCAATCAACCAAATCACGGTGAAGTATTGACACCCTATACCTAGACTTGATGATATGCTTGATGAATTGCATGGTTCTAGTGTTTTCTCTAAAATTGATCTTAAAAGTGGCTATCATCAGATTAGAATGAAAGAGGGTGATGAGTGGAAAACAGCCTTTAAAACGAAGCATGGATTATATGAATGGCTAGTGATGCCATTTGGGCTGACTAACGCACCTAGTACATTTATGAGATTGATGAATCATGTTCTTAGGGCGTTCATTGGTATATTTGTTGTGGTTTATTTTGATGATATTTTGATATACAGTAAAAATCTAGAAGAGCATGCTATACACTTGAAATCGGTTCTGAATGTGCTTAGGGAAGAAAAGCTGTTTGCCAATATGAGTAAATGCACTTTCTACACGGATAATGTGGTGTTTCTAGGTTTTGTTGTAAGTGCAGATGAGGTTAAAGTCGATGAAGAAAAGGTGAAAGCAATCAGAGAATGGCCAAGTCCAAAATCTGTAGGAGAAGTTAGAAGCTTTCATGGACTTCCTGGGTTTTATAGAAGATTTGTCAAAGACTTTAGCACAGTAGCAGCACCACTTACTGAAGTTATCAAGAAAGACGTTGGGTTCAAATGGGGAGAACCTCAGGAACAAGCATTCCAAATGCTTAAAGAGAAGCTTTCTAATGCCCCTCTTTTGATTTTGCCTAATTTTCTGAAAACTTTTGAAATCGAATGTGATGCTTCTGGTGTTGGAATTGGAGCTGTTTTGATGCAGGAAAAGAAGCCTATTGCATATTTTAGTGAGAAGCTTGGAGGAGCCACACTGAATTATCCAACGTATGATAAAGAGCTGTATGCATTGGTCCGAGCTTTACAAACGTGGCAGCACTACTTATGGCCCAAGGAGTTCGTTATTCACACTGATCATGAGTCCCTTAAATACTTGAAAGGCCAGCAAAAACTCAATAAGAGACACGCCATATGGGTAGAGTTCATTGAGACATTTCCATATGTCATCAAGTATAAACAAGGTAAAGAAAATATAGTGGCTGATGCACTATCCCGGAGGTATGCCTTACTCTCTACTCTTGATGCAAAGCTCTTGGGGTTTGAACAATTGAAAGAATTATATGAATCTGATGCTGACTTTCAAGAAATCTATAAATCGTGTGAGAAGTTTGGTCATGGACAGTATTTTCGTCAAGATGATTTTCTGTTTTATGCTCAACGTTTGTGTGTGCCTAATTGCTCTATGAGAGATTTGTTAGTCAGGGAAGCACATGGAGGAGGCTTGATGGGACACTTCGGTATAGCCAAAACTCTTAAAGTGATGCAGGATCACTTCCATTGGCCGCATATGAAGAGAGACGTCGAGAGGATATGCAGTCGGTGTATCACTTGTAAACAGGCTAAGTCTAAGGTTCAGCCATTCGGTTTGTACACTCCTCTCCCTATCCCTGCTCATCCATGGACTGATATTTCAATGGATTTTGTGTTAGGATTGCCTAGAACTAAAACTGGAAAAGACTCAATCTTTGTGGTTGTTGATAGGTTTTCTAAAATGGCGCACTTCATAGCATGTAATAAAACTGATGATGCATCTCGTGTAGCTGAATTGTTCTTTAGGGAAATTGTGAGGTTGCATGGCATGCCTAGGACAATTGTATCTGATAGGGATACTAAGTTTTTAAGTTATTTCTGGAAAACATTGTGGGCTAAACTAGGTACTAAACTTGTCTTTTCTACTACTTTTCACCCACAAACTGATGGGCAAACTGAGGTAGTTAATAGAACTTTGTCCACTTTGCTGAGAGCGTTGATTAAGAAGAACTTGAAAACTTGGGAAGCATGTTTGCCTCATGTTGAATTTGCATATAATCATTCTGTGCATTCTGCTTCTAAGTATTTTCATTTTCAGATTGTGTATGGTTTTAATCCTATGTCTCCTTTGGATCTAATACCTTTACCTTTGAGTGAAAGAACTAGCTTTGATGGTGAAAAGCTGAGAGAGATTGTGAAGCAGATCCATGAACAAGCGAGGAAGAACATAGAGGAGAAAACAAAGCAATATGCTGAAAAAAAACAAAGGCCGAAAGGAAATGATCTTTGAAGTTGGAGATTCCGTTTGGGTTCATTTGAGAAAGGAACGATTTCCAGCTGAAAGGAAATCTAAGCTTATGCCCAGGATTGATGGACCATTTAGAATCATCAAGAAGATCAACAACAATGCCTACCAGCTTGATCTTCAGGTAAGTACAACGTGAGTCCTAGTTTTAATGTTTCGATTTAGTTCCTTTTGTGGATCAAACAGATTTGAGGACAAATCCTTTTCAAGTGGGAGAGGATGATGCGAGCATGGACACGGACAAGCTAGTAGCTGAGGAGAGCATGGATCATGGAGAGGAAAGCAAGCTTGTAGCTGAGGATGCCATGGTGATACCGGCGGTCAATGGCGAGATCAAAGACCAAATTGCTCAATCAGACCATTGAGAACCTAATAAATCAAATAAAGATTCAAGAACATCCCCACAAAATTCTGATGTTGGTTCAAGCTAATTGATTTAAATGAATGGGAAAAGTGTCTATCTTAGTACTTTTTTCCCTTGGTTGAGTTTTGTCCCAATTGGGTTTTTCTCACCAAGGTTTGTAATGAGGCATAAGATAGATACTTGTATGTCCGTTTATTTAAATCCTTTTTATCTAAATAATTGGACCGATATTCAGCTTACCTTATGGAATGCATTTTTCGTTCAAGGGAGGAAAACCAGTCAAGATGCATTCAAAATTCAAAAGTCTTCATGCATGGACTGCATTAATTATGTTGTTATTTCTAAGTCTTTAATGTTTTGTGCTTTGAACACTCTCTCTTCCTTCTCTACATATATTCTGGATGAAATTCTCATGTAAACCACTCAAGTTTTAATCAAAAATCTCTTTTCTAAATTTGAGTCTTGTAATATCCAGCAATTTCGATGTGTGTCATCCAAATAGATCAACCGGTTTATCGAACCTTTCCGCATCCTTCAATCCACCTTTCACCTCCAAATCCCATCAACGTTCTTCAGATCATCACCACACTTCTAAGCGAGATCAGGCGTATCACCACATAGAACCTGATATAGGTCAATTTCTTAGACCAAGATTTGTTGTAGTATAGTAAGGTGTCAATCCATAAGGGTGAAGATATTAACCAAAAGGATGAGATCAAAACCATTCGAAGTCGAAACAAGGCGTATGGGGTGCTGACCTAGACAGAAAACAGAAATAGATGCTAAGCGACTCGATTCAAGACTAACGAAACAAGGCAATCTTGAACGTATGAAGCTAGAGCGAGAAATCAATCAATGCAGAAAGTTCTAAGGATGGGGTAATCGATTGAGTGCCTCCTCTTGCTTTACCAGGGTGAATTAAGCTCATCAAGACATCAAACATCGACAACCAGTTAAGTCACTCCGTGATAAGTAACCTCAATAGACCAGTTCAGGACCCAATCCTTGGCGAAATCTACTAGCAGGCAATAAGACCCAGTTAAATCGCAATAAACACCAGACATCTAATCCCTTGGCTAGGAATGCAATCTCTAACATCAATTCATTCGCATTTTATCAAACACCTTCTGGGTGGAAAAACACCTAAGATCTAATCTCAATTGATCAGAGAGAAATTAGCATTAAGAACACTGATTTAGAAGGGAATTAAAACAATCGACTCTTAAACCACCTAGGAAGTAAGATTCACTCCTAATCTCCATCCTCAAGAACTCAATTTACTCGAAATCATGAAAACATCATAATCACAAACCAGAAATCATAGAAACTTGCATAGATAGAGAGAGAAGAGAGAATATGATAGAAATAGAAGAAATCAACTAAAATAACAAGCAGAAATCAAACTACAAAGTCTGGAAATGAAGAAAGAACGATGAAGAACAGAAGGAAAAGCAAAAATTAGGCATAAAAACAAACTTAGAAGTCTTAATCCCACATTAGGTATTTATATCTTAAGTCTTAAAAACCTAAAGCGTCATGGGTAAAATGGTAAAAGCGAGGATAAGGTCAGCTCGACCGCATATTGTGGTGTCTATGGTGAAATCAAGATTGCATTTTTGTGCTTGAGCTCGAGGCCTCTACTCGACCACATGGGCTCATGGGTTGAAACTCCAAGACTCCTCTTTTTCTTGAGCTCGATCATGGAGCTCGAGCATGGGCTCGAGCTTGGCCACCTCAAGAGCGCCACCTTTTGTGTGACTCGATCCTGCTACCGGTAGGGGCTCGAGCTTTGCATCATCTCTTTGCCTTAGCTTGATCATTCGTCTTGAGCATGTCAGTCTGGTGTCCTAGGCTTGAGTAGCTCGTCTGTGAAACATGCTTGAGCATCGAGTCGAATCTTGTCTAGACAGCTTGCGTCTAACTTCTCCAAATCTCTGAAAATACTGTAACAAGCCAAATATGCAAGATGTATGCAAACCTATCAAAACACCCTAAGTATACAAAACTAGGAATAAATAGTGAGGTTAAATAACATGTCTAAAGGTATGAATTAACCAAGCTAAGCGATGCAAAATGCAAACATATCAACTCCCCCAAACTTAGTCTTTGCTTGCCCTACAGCAGCAAAAGAACAAGATGGAGAAGAGGTTTGAGAGTTGGGATTCAGAACCAAAACTTGCAGATTGTAACGATGATCTCAATGTCTAAGTTACCAATTCTAGAATGCAAAGTTTATGAACTCTTAAAAACATTAGCCATACTCTTCACAGCACAAGTTCAATCAAATCTCAACTAGACATGCCTTGAATCTATCATTCCCTTAACATTCATTTAAGAAACCATGAATCAAGCTATGCATTCAATGAACTCATTTGGCTAGGGTAAGGGCAAGAACAAAGATGGTCCCTTGGTATGGTTTTATCATTTCAGAACAAGGATCTCTCAATGAAAAGGAATGAGCTTTAGTAGAATGCTAAAGGTAGAACTATGCATACAGAATAGACTCCCATCTGAGTCTACAGAAGTGTTCTTATCCTTCGATCATGCAGGAAAGTCATCTAATTCTATCCTTGATGTTGAAGCTTTTCCCGATTTCTTGGACCAGTTTCATCTTTTCTTCATGTTTTTGTTCTAGGAGAGGTTATCTGAAATACTTCTAGCGGATTGGGGTTTTCTCAAGGTTTTTGTTTTCATGACCAGCTTGGACATTTTTCATATTTTTTTTTAAGCTTTTGCCCTTTCTTTTCTTATACTCAGGCACTAATCCTTTCTAGATACTTAGACATTCAGATCATTCCCCTCCTAGAACTTTTATCTTTTTCTTTTCTATCCACAGAACCAACTATACATGATCGAAGATCCCGCTAGTACTATCTGATTAGAAATTGCAGCGAGAACTACATGAGAATACATCCTTGTCAGGGCTCACCTAACACTTTCTGCCAAGCTCATTCAGAAATAGGCCTCACACACAGAAAATAATATCAAGGCTTGAAAGAAGGCTAGGCTAAAGGCATGGTAAAACTGTTCTATGAGGGCATACTTGGATCAAAGAGTGGTATAAACGATGAAAGAAAATCCAGAATATGTATATAGGTATCCATGAGTTCAAATGCAGTGCATAGACATGATAATTATTAGTCAAAATTCAGGTTCAGATAAATAGGGAATGATATCAAGTCAGCCTGCTTCAATTGAGAACTAATCTAGTTATGCATTCAGAGTATGCGCCTTACTTCAATTTCATTAACAATGCATTGGGCATAGAAAGCGAGGAGCACTTGAGGCATATTAAATCAGCAAGCTTACAAGGTCATAATCATCATAATCCATGCAAATGCAACAGCCTATGAAGACAATCTAGACTGATCCAAAATGCATATGCAATACTACATGAACACTCTGTTTTTAAAGAGATTTTTCAAAATTTTTTTTTTAATTTTTGGTTTTATGCCATAGATGAAGACTCGAGGATGCAAAAATCAAAATAAGAACAGAGAAAACACATCAAACAAATCTTAACTTTTCCCCCAAACTTAAATCACAGTCCGTGTGTGATAAAAATTTAATGAAAGAGATTAAGAAGCAACAGAGAAAATAATGCAGCTAATATATACGAAAAGGATGGAACAGGTACCTCAAGGCTTGGAGAAGAAGGGAGGAGATCGAGTTCTCGTCTTGAGCATGGGCTCGAGGTCAGGCGTGTGCAGGTGTCTGGCTCGACCTAGGGCTCGAGTTTGAGGCTCGAGTCAGCCCATTCCTGTGCGTGTTTGCCTCCTTTTCATGATTCACTTCTCATACTTTTCTGAAATCACACCCTCAAGACAAAATCAAACAGCTTAGCACACTTATTTGACGTTTTAAAAACTAAAACAAAGAAATATGTACAGAGATAGACATGGGACTTCCTCCCAAGTGAGCTTGTTTAAAGTCTCTAAGCTTGACTTCCTTTTTCTTAGGTCTATGGTGGGTCATTGAGGGGAACTGAGGTCTCCTCTGTAATGGTCTGACCATGTAAGAATGGCTTGACCCCTTGCTCATTCATTGTACTCTCAGCTCTATCCTTTCGTTCCAGAGACTTCTCTTTCTTRTCATAGACCTTTGGGGGTGGACCTTCATCCCACACTTGATCGTTGTAACGTCCCACACTAGAAGGAACCGTCACTTGATCCGTGATCTTTAACTTAGCCTTATCATTGAGCCACCTCAACCTGTACGGTCTCGAATGCTTAGTCCTCTCCAGGCCAAGTTTTTCAACCATATAAAGGCTTGCAACGTTGGTGCAAGAACCCCGATCAATTATAAGAGAACATACCTTCCCCTTGATAGTGCATCTGGTATGGAAGATGTTCTCACGCTGAGCACTCTCCTCTGGTTCTATCATGGTGCTGAGAATRCGTCTCATCATGAGAAGCTCTCCGGTGTCTGGAAATTCTGTAACTTCCTCATCAGCATCTTCTTGAGTCTCCTCTTCGTCTTGAGACTCATAATCTCCAGATTCAATGAGGATCATCACCCTTTGATTTGGACAATCTCTAGATATGTGCCCTCGGCTCCGACACTTGTAGCAGGTAATGTCTCGGCTTCTTTGCTGATTTTGTTGTTGATAGTCTTGTTGTGACTCAACCTTGTTATCTCTAGATGATTCTGGTGCTTTAGGCTTGAAACGATACTCCACAATAACTGATTTTCCCTTATCAACCGGTTTTGGAGCTGAATTCTATGTATTTTTATTACGGTTGTATCCCGAGTTCTTTCTTTTGATTTGCTGCTCAGCTTGTACTGTTAAATGCAAGAGGTCCTCCATTTGATGGTATACTTGCATTTCAACCTTTGTAGCTATTCGTTCTTGTAACCCATCCAGAAACTGTACCATGAGTGTCTCGGGTGCTTTTTCAAGTTCTAGTCGGTTCCTGAGGTGTTCAAATTCTTCGTAATACTCTTCTACTGATTTGGTGCCTTGGGTGAGCCTTCTGAATTTCTTTTGAAGCTCACGGTGAAAGTGTGGAGGCACATAACGTCTCTTCATCAACTGCCTCATGTCATACCAAGTAGCTATGGGTCTGTCCTAATAACRTCTTCTATTAGCAACATCTCTGTCCCACCATGTGAGGGCATGGTCAGTTAGTTGAGCTGCTGCAAAAGCCACTTTCTTTGCCTCGGTGTAAGTATAGAGGCCAAAATTTTTATCCATCCTCCTTTTCCACTCTAAATAAGCTTATGGATCGACTCTTCCAGCAAAGGTTGGTGCGTTTAATTTCAGGTCTGGTGAGTGCTGAGGCGGTGGTGGCTGGTACTCTGGTTCATGCTCTCCATAAGCATGTCTAGCTCGGGGTGGTGGTGGTGGCAAATCTCCTGGATCATGTGCCCTATGATTCTGATATGGTTCTGGTCCGTTATTTCTCCTTGCTTGTTCAGGAGGATTCTCCATTCTGTCCATTTGGTTTGTCAATGTTTAGAGCTGAGTSTTGATGTTAGCCWACATCTGAATCATCGCGTTGTTGGTGTCAGCTTGCTCATATTCTTCAGCCATATAGACGTTTGTCCCTTGCACAAAACGAAAATCAAAAAGCTTAGCTTCTGGAAAAAGTAAACAGATTGCAAAGAAAAGGAAAATTCACTAAAACATAAAAAGGAAACTTCACTTATTTCTAGTGTAGCCCTAATTTTCTATTTTATTTCGTCTTCTCTAACCTAGCAGCCACGAAAATTCAGACTCTAACAGTGAAAACAACAACTTAATATGATGATTCAATTTAATTCTCGACGTTTAACAAGTTACAACAAAACAGTCCACAAAACAGAAGCGGAACAGATTAAAAAGGTGAATCACTCTAGCTAATTCGTTTTCTCCTAMAGCTCTACCTCCTTTTTCTTTTCTAGATTACAGAAACAATAAACTAACAACTTAACAAACTGAAGCAAAAATTTTGATTCAAATAGAAGCAATAAACGATCAAAACAGAAGCAAACAGCAAGATAAGCAAACAGAAGCAAATGCAGAAATAAGCTATCAGTTGAAACAACCTAACAACTTAAATCCCCAAAACTTCTATWGCAAAACGTGAATCATAAAACAAGGATAGGATTAGAAACAACCTGATTRAAAGAACTTTAGCTCTGATACCAAAGATGATACACGCCTGGCCTCAAAGGAAAAGAAATTCGATCTGATGGTGTTGTTCTTTTTCAAAAGAGATGCTCGTCTTGAAGCAGAACTGATGGAGTGATGTGAGGCCACACAAGATGCAGAAGTCTTGTAATAAACACATTGAGAATCTCAAGTTTAAGAGTGCAATTACTCGATCAAGGCAAGAGAAGAACAAAGGGAGCGGTTGCTGCCTTCAGAAAGACCAAACTCGATTTTCTTTAGGGTWAAAACTTGTGTATCTTATTAAGTTCTACCTGGGGGTTTTATAACTCAACCCTAAGTGTAAAAATGACACAAATAACCCAGAACAACAAGTAGTTTAAGCAAAAACAGCAAGACTTGCAAAAATAAGGAAATAACTCAAAAATAGAAAGTTTGTAATAAAATGAGAAAACTTGTTGTTCCTTCTCCCTCTCTCTTGGCTCGTGACTCTTCTCAGTTTCTAAAGTGTTCTTGGACTTGTGAAAGATTTAATAAGCCGAGAACAAGTCCAAGTTTGCGCACTAAGGGTGTTGCCTCGTTAAAACCTTTCTCAGAAAAAACCAGTGGGAAAACTGAAGATAAGGAAAAAGAGTACAATGCCTTAGCACGTCTGTGTGTATCTTTACTATAGGATGACAGTAAAGACACTAGAATCACATGTCTGGATGCTGAGAAGTGGCCAAGGTGTTTTTGAAGCCTGAACAGAAACACAGCTTGAAGGAGAAGGCCGTTGAGCCTCTTTTGAGCCTAAAAGGGACCCGGCGGTTTCTGTTGATGCCATGGACGTGCCATTGTGCTTTCCTGGAGTAAGAGTGATGTATTTGAAGTCTTCCAGGTCTGATGCTGAAGCTTGGTCMAGCTTGGCTCCCTCCATGGTGCCCGTTGAGAAGCTAGTACAAAGTTGGCTTTGTTGGAGATTCTTCTTGTTCCAATGCTGCCTATACGTATCCATTGAACTTATGCCTTAATGCTTTAGCTCTCTGAAGTGTAATAGGACCGGTTGGAATGTATGGAATTGGATTCTCCACAGGTTGCTCGTCATCTCYGTTCAGCTCCAAGGTGAGGTCCTCATCACATTGTGTCGGAGTTCTGCACACGCTATCGCCGAGAACTCGAAGAAGTCCGACTATGGATGTTTTATGGGTTTGAATCTTGAGGAGTTGTCCTCGGATACTGCTAAGCACAATAAAAGGGTCTCAAACATGCCTTGCAACCCTGAAGGTGCCTCACACAAGACGGGGGAAATGAACATACTACAAGATACCATAAAGGAGTTCATAAAGAAAGATGATCGGGGATGGGGTCAAAAGAAGTCTTACGGTACTAAAAAGGCTTGGATAGTCATGAAGGAGCATTCTTATGGACCTAATAAGGAGAGCATGGTGACCATCTACTTTGYTAWAWGCCTTATACCTAAACCATCCGTGAAGCCATGATACAAAGCTAATATGGATCTTACTTTGATGATCCCCAAGGTTCMAAATGAGAGGATGACCTTTGCTGTGCTAGAAGAAATATTCAAGAAGGTTCAGCTCATGTCAAGCTTTAAGTCCCAAGCTATCTCCCTTATACTTTTTCTTGAAGCGGGTTGTGAGAAATCGATCGGAAAGGTCATTTTGCTCGAATCTACACAAATGAAATCCAAGCTGCTAATAAATAGGGGTGATCACACCCTTACACTTCATCCTATTATGAGTTCAACATTTCTGCCCCAAGTTGAGAAGAATGACTAAAGAAGGGTTGCTAAAGCCGAAATCATGATGAAGCTTTTTGAGAAGATATGGGGTAAAATTAGAGTTAAGACCGGGCAAGTTAGAGTGCAATCTAACCAGAGGAAGGGAAAGTTCTTCTTACAGCTTGGAGAATGGTTTAGGATCCCTATAAGGGCGGGACAATAGCCCAAGAAGCTATCAGATCTAAATGGAACGAACACGGGAGTCGTGAGGGACTCTCACCGAGCCAAATACTACGACCCCAAGGTAAGTCTAATTTTCTTCCTACCTTCTATGAGCCTAAAATGGACTATTTTGGTGTAGGAACTATGGTTTTTTTGGAGGTCCAAACCTTTTTGAAAGGGGAGGGGATGATGTGATCCTCACATCGGATTCCATCACCACTTTAGAGTAAGAAGGACAAAATCTTGGAATGGGGACACTTGTACCACTTGGGGTTTCTGAGAAGAGTCAATGGAGCATGAAGAGTGATAGAGCTTATATTTACATGTTTTGATGCATTCATTTAGTATAGTTTTAGGCATTCTAACATTCATTTAGGATAGTTTTAGTGCATTTGCATGTGTTTATAAGTTTATAGGTACTTGAAGTAAAATCTATGAATTTGGAGTGTTTTTGAGTCCTAAGAAGTCATAGGAACCTTGAAGCTACTTGCTGGGGCCAAGAACATCATGGAAAGATATCTCAAGAGCCTCAAGAAGGAAGCATCGACCTTAGCATCGACTAGGAGTGGTCAATGCTCATCCTGGGCAAGCCATCGACAGACATCATCGACCCAGGACGGTCGATGCTCTTCCTCGGACCCAAACTTGAAGCTGATGACAAAGACCATCAACGTAAGCATCGACCAGGAGCGGTTGATGCTGATCCTGAGAATCCACATCGACCAAAAGCATCGACCCAGTACCGTCGATGCTGACTCACTGGACAGAAAAAAAAACTTCGGTTAATGCGAAATGCAAGATATGGAAGCTTTGAATCTCGAGTTAATACCTTCCAGAAGCTTCTAAGGACGTCCTAAGACTCCCCCAAGCCTCATAAACTCTATATAAATACTGGTAATGCTCATTAGAAAGGGTTCCCACTTTTTGCACAACTTTTGTAGGCACCATTTAGAGAGAAATCTCAAATACTCTTTATTCTTAAGTTTTTGTTATGCAATTCTTCTAGTTCTTCTTCTTGTTCTTCTATTGGTATATTTACAGCTTTTGTTTATTGTTTATCATGTCTTCTATCTCATATACTATTGTCAATCTCGGAGTTATGAGTGAGTAGAACCTTTAGATCTCTGGGGTGAAGATCGATGGTAGGATCTACTGATTAGAGATTGATGTTTTGTGTTCTTAACTAATGAACTACCTTGTATGTGTTCCCAAGGCTAGATTTACTCCCTTGGGAGTTGTCTAAGAGCTTGGTCTAATCCAAAAGGCGTGACCAAGTGTTTCGGGAATTCTCTACACCATGAGAGTGGGTAGAGGGTTTCGGATCTACATTCTTGGAATAATAGTTAATCGATGAATCTATTTCTAACTTGTGAGCATATCTAAATTAGCTTTGATCAAGTTAGTTTAACATCTTAGGGTCTTGATGCCATGAGAGAGGATTAAGATCTCTGAACTAAACACGATAGAAGATTGACTACTTTGTAGAATTGCAATTGCTAGTCAATCCAGTCGATGACGAGATCGTTCTCAATGCTTGTAGAGCACCACGAGAGTGGGGTTTTTATAGAGAAATTAGTATACCGCAAAAGTGGACTAATTCGCGGTATACTAATTTATATACGAAATCTCTAGACCGATGGATACTAACGAAGGGATAAAGAACATCAATTCTCATATTAGGAGATTTTCGGATTCGTTCCCATTCACCATTGGGATCGTTTTCTTTATTATTCTTTAATCGTTATTTAATTTAAGTTATTTTATTTTATGCAATTTAATTAATGCAATTTACTTTATTCAATTTATTTTATGCAATTTAATTTATGCATTTTATTTTATGCAATTTAATTTATGCACTTTAATTTACGCCATTTAATTTAAGTTATTTTATTTTATGCAATTTACTTTCTGCAATTTAATTTAAATACTTTTATTTTATGCAATTTAATTTATGCACTTTAATTTACGCACTTTATTTTCTGCTATTTAATTTACTCAATTTATTTTCTGTTATTTAAATTACGCAATTTACATTAGGCAATTTACTTTCTGTTATTTAATTTATGCAATTTAAATTCTGCAATTTATATTACACATTTTAGGACTTAGCATTAAAACCCCCAAAACATTTATATTTCGCCTAGATTAGATTCACTCCTGAAATTTTTGTGTTATTCTCGTCTGTGGATCGATCCGTCGCTTACTACACAACTTGCACTTATGGTATAATCGGCTAAACTCCCAAACTATTTTCTAGTAGCGCTTGGGTGAAACCTGTGAAAGAAGGTGTAACAAACTTTCTGTGATCAAGTTTTTGGCGCCGTTCCTGGGGAATGTAGCAATGGCCATAGAGATTTGGTCTGAATCTGAGACCAGGTTTCTTTTTATTTTCTTGTTTAAATTTATTTTTGTTTTTTTTTTTGTTTTTTAGGTAAAAAAAATGAACCAGTTGCTGGACTGGATAGACGAGAACGTGATGATATGCCAAGAGCAACACGAATAATAGGCATGGCCGACGAGCCAATAAGCCATGGTAACCTCACGGGCATAGAACCACCACCAGTGGGAGATATCGAGTTCGAAATCATGGTCGAGTTGATTAACATGATCCAAGGAGAAAAGTTCCAAGGCCTATCAACGGAGAACCCTATGGATCATCTGGATCACTTCGAAAAGTTATGCGGGATGGTACACATTAACAGCCTCACTGAAGATGCACTAAAACTTCGTCTATTCCCATTCTCTCTTGGGGGTGAAGCACATCAGTGGGAGAAGAACATCTCATCGGAGACCATTACAACGTGGAGTCAATGCCGGAAAGTGTTCCTGAAAAAGTTCTACTCGAATGCTAGGACAGCTCATTGGAGAAACAAGATAACAAACTTCGCACAACGAGGCACTGAGAGATTTGGAGAAGCGTGGGAGAGGATTGTAGAGAACACAAGACAATGCCCTCATCATGGATTTGGCGATGAGTCCTTGCTGAGCATATTTTACCGGGGAGTGACTCCTAAGTATCATACGTTTGTGATGCCCCATCCCGAGGACATAACGGAAACGATAAAATTCGGGATTTTTAAAAATTTTTGTTTAGTCATTAATAAACTTGCCAAACTCTAATTAGTAAAACTCTACTTGAATGACAAGTAACAACTCATTAACGTAACAACTCATAAACTAAAACCTAGCATTAGGACTAGGATCGATCGATCCATATGTTGGATCGATCGATCTGGATTTGACACGATCGATCCTACATCTCCCAGTCGATCCAACAAAAATACGCTGAACTCGATCGATCGATCCACCCATGCGATCGATCTTCTCTCCCCGAGTCGATCCTAAATTTTTACGGTGAAATAGATCGATCGATCGGCCCTTGATCGATCGATCTCCCTGTTTTGTACCCAAAACAACAACAACCAACAACGAGCCATAACAACCAATTTTTAAGCCAAACATAACCACTCTTAACTTATGCATATTTCCTTATCGAACATCGCTAACAAGCATATTTACGAGTCCAAAACATCACCAAGGCATCAAAACATAACATCAAAAGATTCAAAAAGAAAAACCCAAATTACTACTAGATCATCCCTTCGCTCCGGCCTTGGTTCCACGAGCTCCGCATCCTATGACTTCTCTTTACCTGCACCAAAAGAGGCGCGTAAGCATTGATAACTTTGTTGTGACATTGCGTTTCGAGATTTCGTGACCTTCCATTGAAAACAACGATAACTCATAAGAATCGAGAAGGAGGAAAATAAGTTCATGAAATGGTTAAAACCACCAAAGTGAATTATGGGGATAAATATGCTCATAAGTGGTGTATATTTAAATATATCAAACTTTATTATGACATTGCGTTTCGATATTTCGTGACCTTCCATTGAAAACATCGATAACTCATAAGAATCGAGAAGGAGGAAAATATGTTCATGAAATGTTGAAAACAACCAAAGTGAATTAAGGGGATAAATATGCCCATAAGCGGTGTAAGTTTCAATATATCAAACTTTATTATGACATTGCGTTTTGAGATTTCGTGACCTTCCATTGAAAACAATGACAACTCATAAGAATCGAAAAGGACGAAAATAAGTTCATGAAATGTTGAAAACCACCAAAGTGAATTAAGGGGATAAATATGCTCATAAGTGGTGTATGTTTCAATATATCAAACTTTGTTGTGACATTGCGTTTCGAGATTTCGTGACCTTCCATTGAAAACAACGATAACTCATAAGAATCGAGAAGGAGGAAAATAAGTTCATGAAATGGTTAAAACCACCAAAGTGAATTATGGGGATAAATATGCTCATAAGTGGTGTATATTTAAATATATCAAACTTTATTATGACATTGCGTTTCGATATTTCGTGACCTTCCATTGAAAACAGCGATAACTCATAAGAATCGAGAAGGAGGAAAATATGTTCATGAAATGTTGAAAACAACCAAAGTGAATTAAGGGGATAAATATGCCCATAAGCGGTGTAAGTTTCAATATATCAAACTTTATTATGACATTGCGTTTTGAGATTTCGTGACCTTCCATTGAAAACAKCGATAACTCATAAGAATCGAAAAGAAGGAAAATAAGTTCATGAAATGTTGAAAACCACCAAAGTGAATTAAGGGGATAAATATGCTCATAAGTGGTGTATGTTTCAATATATCAAACTTTGTTGTGACATTGCGTTTCGAGATTTCGTGACCTTCCATTGAAAACAACGATAACTCATAAGAATCGAGGAGGAAAATAAGTTCATGAAATGGTTCAAACCACCAAAGTGAATTATGGGGATAAATATGCTCATAAGTGGTGTATGTTTAAATATATCAAACTTTATTATGACATTGCGTTTCGATATTTCGTGACCTTCCATTGAAAACATCGATAACTCATAAGAATCGAGAAGGAGGAAAATATGTTCATGAAATGTTGAAAACAACCAAAGTGAATTAAGGGGATAAATATGCCCATAAGCGGTGTAAGTTTCAATATATCAAACTTTATTATGACATTGCGTTTGAAATTTATGACCTTCATTGAAAACAATGACAACTCATAAGAATCGAAAAGGACGAAAATAAGTTCATGAAATGTTGAAAACCACCAAAGTGAATTGAGGGGATAAATATGCTCATAAGTGGTGTATGTTTCAATATATCAAACTTTGTTGTGACATTGCGTTTCGTGACCTTCCATTGAAAACAACGATAACTCATAAGAATCGAGAAGGAGGAAAATAAGTTCATGAAATGGTTAAAACCACCAAAGTGAATTATGGGGATAAATATGCTCATAAGTGGTGTATATTTAAATATATCAAACTTTATTATGACATTGCGTTTCGAGATTTCGTGACCTTCCATTGAAAACAATGACAACTCATAAGAATCGAGAGGAGAAAATAATGTTAATGAAATTTGAAAACAACCAAAGTGAATTAAGGGGATAAATATGCCATAAGCGGTGTAAGTTTCAATATATCAAACTTTATTATGACATTGCGTTTYGAGATTTCGTGACCTTCCATTGAAAACAATGACAACTCATAAGAATCGAAAAGGACGAAAATAAGTTCATGAAATGTTGAAAACCACCAAAGTGAATTGAGGGGATAAATATGCTCATAAGTGGTGTATGTTTCAATATATCAAACTTTGTTGTGACATTGCGTTTCGAGATTTCGTGACCTTCCATTGAAAACAACGATAACTCATAATAATCGAGAAGGAGGAAAATAAGTTCATGAAATGGTTAAAACCACCAAAGTGAATTATGGGGATAAATATGCTCATAAGTGGTGTATATTTAAATATATCAAACTTTATTATGACATTGCGTTTGATATTTCGTGACCTTTGCAGCGATAACTCATAAGAATCGAGAGGAGAAAATATGTTCATGAAATGTTGAAAACACCAAAGTGAATTAAGGGGATAAATATGCCATAAGCGGTGTAAGTTTCAATATATCAAACTTTATTATGATATTGCGTTTTGAATTTAATTATGAAATGACTCATAAGAATCGAAAAGGACGAAAATAAGTTCATGAAATGTTGAAAACCACCAAAGTGAATTAAGGGGATAAATATGCTCATAAGTGCTGTATGTTTCAATATATCAAACTTTGTTGAGACATTGCGTTTCGAGATTTCGTGACCTTCCATTGATAACTCATAAGAATCGAGAAATAGGAAAATAAGTTCATGAAATGTTGAAAACCACCAAAGTGAATTAAGGGGATAAATATGCCCATAAGCGGTGTAAGTTTCAATATATCAAACTTTATTATGACATTGCGTTTTGAGATTTCGTGACCTTCCATTGAAAACAAYGAACTCATAAGAATCGAAAGGAGAAAATAAGTTCATGAAATGTTGAAAACCACCAAAGTGAATTAAGGGGATAAATATGCCATAAGCGGTGTAGTTTCAATATATCAAACTTTATTATCACATTGCGTTTGAGATTTCGTGACCTTCATTGAAAACATAACTAATAAGAATCGAGAAGAGGAAAATAAGTTCATGAAATGGTTAAAACCACCAAAGTGAATTATGGGGATAAATATGCTCATAAGTGGTGTATATTTAAATATATCAAACTTTATTATGACATTGCGTTTCGATATTTGTGACCTTCCATTGAAAACTCATAAGAATCGAGAAGGAGGAAAATATGTTCATGAAATGTTGAAAACAACCAAAGTGAATTAAGGGGATAAATATGCCCATAAGCGGTGTAAGTTTCAATATATCAAACTTTATTATGACATTGCGTTTTGAGATTTCGTGACCTTCCATTGAAAACAATGACAACTCATAAGAATCGAAAAGGACGAAAATAAGTTCATGAAATGTTGAAAACCACCAAAGTGAATTAAGGGGATAAATATGCMCATAAGCGGTGTAAGTTTCAATATATCAAACTTTATTATGACATTGCGTTTTTTAGATTTCGTGACCTTCCATTGAAAACAACGACAACTCATAAGAATCGAAAAGGACGAAAATAAGTTCATGAAATGTTGAAAACCACCAAAGTGAATTAAGGGGATAAATATGCTCATACGTGGTGTATGTTTCAACATATCAAACTTTGTTGTGACATTGCGTTTCGAGATTTCGTGACCTTCCATTGAAAACAACGATAACTCATCAGAATCGAGAAGGAGGAAAATAAGTTCATGAAATGGTTAAAACCACCAAAGTGAATTATGGGGATAAATATGCTCATAAGTGGTGTATATTTAAATATATCAAACATTATTATGACATTGCGTTTCGATATTTCGTGACCTTCCATTGAAAACAGCGATAACTCATAAGAATCGAGAAGGAGGAAAATATGTTCATGAAATGTTGAAAACAACCAAAGTGAATTAAGGGGATAAATATGCCCATAAGCGGTGTAAGTTTCAATATATCAAACTTTATTATGACATTGCGTTTTGAGATTTCGTGACCTTCCATGAAAACAAATGACTCATAAGAATCGAAAAGGACGAAAATAAGTTCATGAAATGTTGAAAACCACCAAAGTGAATTAAGGGGATAAATATGCCCAAGTTTCAATATATCAAACTTTATTATGACATTGCGTTTTGAGATTTCGTGACCTTCCATTGAAAACAACGATAACTCATAAGAATCGAGAAGGAGGAAAATAAGTTCATGAAATGGTTAAAACCACCAAAGTGAATTATGGGGATAAATATGCTCATAAGTGGTGTATATTTAAATATATCAAACTTTATTATGACATTGCGTTTCGATATTTCGTGACCTTCCATTGAAAACAGCGATAACTCATAAGAATCGAGAAGGAGGAAAATATGTTCATGAAATGTTGAAAACAACCAAAGTGAATTAAGGGGATAAATATGCTCATAAGTGGTGTATGTTTCAATATATCAAACTTTGTTGTGACATTGCGTTTCGAGATTTCGTGACCTTCCATTGAAAACAACGATAACTCATAAGAATCGAGAAATAGGAAAATAAGTTCATGAAATGTTGAAAACCACCAAAGTGAATTAAGGGGATAAATATGCMCATAAGCGGTGTAAGTTTCAATATATCAAACTTTATTATGACATTGCGTTTTGAGATTTCGTGACCTTCCATTGAAAACAATGACTCATGAATCGAAAAGGGGAAAAATAAGTTCATGAAATGTTGAAAACCACCAAAGTGAATTAAGGGGATAAATATGCTCATCGTGGTGTATGTTTCAATATCAAACTTTGTTGTGACATTGCGTTTCGAGATTTCGTGACCTTCCATTGAAAACAACGATAACTCATAAGAATCGAGAAGGAGGAAAATAAGTTCATGAAATGGTTAAAACCACCAAAGTGAATTATGGGGATAAATATGCTCATAAGTGGTGTATATTTAAATATATCAAACATTATTATGACATTGCGTTTCGATATTTCGTGACCTTCCATTGAAAACAGCGATAACTCATAAGAATCGAGGAGGAAAAATATGTTCATGAAATGTTGAAAACAACCAAAGTGAATTAAGGGGATAAATATGCCATAAGCGGTGTAAGTTTCAATATATCAAACTTTATTGTGATATTGCGTTTTTGAAATTTAGTGACCTTAGTAAGCATAATGACTCATAAGAAATCGAAAAGGACGAAAATAAGTTCATGAAATGTTGAAAACCACCAAAGTGAATTAAGGGGATAAATATGCTCATAAGTATGTTTCAATATATCAAACTTTGTTGTGACATTGCGTTTCGAGATTTCGTGACCTTCCATTGAAAACAACGATAACTCATGGAATGAGAAATAGGAAAATAAGTTCATGAAATGTTGAAAACCACCAAAGTGAATTAAGGGGATAAATATGCACATAAGCGGTGTAAGTTTCAATATATCAAACTTTATTATGACATTGCGTTTTTTATTTTGTGACCTTCCATTGAAAACAACGACGAAGTCATAAGAATCGAAAGAGCGAAAATAAGTTCATGAAATGTTGAAAACCACCAAAGTGAATTAAGGGGATAAATATGCTCATACGTGGTGTATGTTTCAACAAATCAAACTTTGTTGTGACATTGCGTTTGAGATTGTGACCTTCCATTGAAAACAACGATAACTCATGGAATCGAAGGAGGAAAATAATTTCATGAAATGTTAAAACCACCAAAGTGAATTATAAGGGATAAATATGCTCATAAAGTGGTGTATATTTAAATATATCAAACTTTATTGTGACATTGCGTTTCGATATTTAGTGACCTCCATTGAAAACAGCGATAACTCAGAATAGGAAAGGAGGAAAATATGTTCAATGAAATGGTTAAAGCACCAAAGTGAATTAAGAGGGATAAATATGCATGCGGTGTAAGTTTCAATATATCAAACTTTATTATGACATTGCGTTTTGAGATTTTGTGACCTTCCATTGAAAACGACGAACTCATAAGAATCGAAAGGAGAAAATAAGTTCATGAAATGTTGAAAACCACCAAAGTGAATTAAGGGGATAAATATGCTCATAAGTGGWGTATGTTTCAATATATCAAACTTTATTATGACATTGCGTTTGAGATTTCGTGACCTTCCATTAAAACAAGATAACTCATAAGAATCGAGAAGGAGGAAAATAAGTTCATGAAATGTTAAAACCACCAAAGTGAATTAAGGGGATAAATATGCTCATAAGTGGTGTATATTTCAAATATTTTATTATGACATTGCGTTTGAGATTTGTGACCTTCCATTGAAAACGCGATAACTCATAAGAATCGAGAAGGAGGAAAATAAGTTCATGAAATGTTGAAAACACCAAAGTGAATTAAGGGGATAAATATGCCATAAGCGTGTAAGTTTCAATATATCAAACTTTATTATGACATTGCGTTTGAGATTTCGTGACCTTCCATTGAAAACATAAACTCATAAGAATCGAGAAGGACGAAAATAAGTTCATGAAATGTTGAAAACAACCAAAGTGAATTAAGGGGAAAAATATGCTCATAAGTGGTGTATGTTTCAATATATCAAACTTTGTTGTGACATTGCGTTTTGAGATTTCGTGACCTTCCATTGAAAACAACGATAACTCATAAGAATCGAGAAGGAGGAAAATATGTTCATGAAATGTTGAAAACCAACAAAGTGAATTAAGGGGATAAATATGCCATAAGTGTATGTTTCAATATATCAAACTTTATTATGACATTGCGTTTTGAGATTTCGTGACCTTCCTTGAAAACATATGACTCATAAGAATCGAAAGGAGAAAATAAGTTCATGAAATGTTGAAAACMACCAAAGTGAATTAAGGGATAAATATGCTCATAAGYGGTGTAAGTTTCAATATATCAAACTTTATTATGACATTGCGTTYTGAGATTTCGTGACCTTCCATTGAAAACARCKATAACTCATAAGAATCGAGAAGGAGAAAATAAGTTCATGAAATGTTAAAACCACCAAAGTGAATTAAGGGATAAATATGCTCATAAGTGGTGTAAGTTTCAATATATCAAACTTTATTATGACATTGCGTTTCGATTTTATGTGACTTTCCATTGAAAACAGCGATAACTCATAAGAATCGAGAAGGACGAAAATAAGTTCATGAAATGTTGAAAACCACCAAAGTGAATTAAGGGGATAAATATGCTCATAAGYGGTGTAAGTTTCAATATATCAAACTTTATTATGACATTGCGTTTTGAGATTTCGTGACCTTCCATTGAAAACAATGAACTCATAAGAATCGAAAGGASGAAAATAAGTTCATGAAATGTTGAAAACCACCAAAGTGAATTAAGGGGATAAATATGCCCATAAGCGGTGTAAGTTTCAATATATCAAACTTTATTAYGACATTGCGTTTCGAGATTTGGCCTTCCATTGWAAACAACGATAACTCATAAGAATCGAGAAGGAAAATAAGTTCATGAAATKTTGAAAACMACCAAAGTGAATTAARGGGATAMATATGCTCATAAGTGTGTGTTTATATCAAACTTTGTTATGACATTGCGTTTGAGATTTATTGAAAACGCGATAACTCAAAGAATCGAAAGGAGAAAATAAGTTCATGAAATGTTGAAAACCAMCAAAGTGAATTAAGGGGATAAATATGCTCATAAGCGGAGTAAGTTTCAATATATCAAACTTTATTATGACATTGCGTTTTGAGATTTCGTGACCTTCCATTGAAAACAACGACAACTCATAAGAATCGAGAAGGACGAAAATAAGTTCATGAAATGTTGAAAACAACCAAAGTGAATTAAGGGGAAAAATATGCTCATAAGTGGTGTATGTTTCAATATATCAAACTTTGTTGTGACATTGCGTTTTGAGATTTCGTGACCTTCCATTGAAAACAACGATAACTCATAAGAATCGAGAAGGACGAAAATAAGTTCATGAAATGTTAGAAAACCACGAAAGTGAATTAAGGGAATAAATATGTTCATAAGCGGTGTATGTTTAAATACATCAAACTTTATTATGACATTGCGTTTCGATTTCGTGACCTCCATTGAAAACAACGATAACTCATAAGAATCGAGAAGGAGGAAAATAAGTTCATGAAATGTTGAAAACACCAAAGTGAATTAAGGGATAAATATGCCATAAGCGGTGTAAGTTTCAATATATCAAACTTTATTATGACATTGCGTNNCTAAAAACACGAGCTGGGCTTCTTTGTGAATAAGGAAAGTATTGGGCTTCTTTGGCGAAATTCTGTCTTGGATATCTATCTCGCGTCATTCACGGTCGGTATCGATCGATACAGGATGTATCGTCGATACTCGTGCTTAAAGTCGGTATCGATCGATCTGGGATGGTGTCGTCGATACTCGAAACTCGGTATCGATCGATCTGGGATGGTGTCGATCGTCTAGGCTTCAGCTTTCTTGGTTTGCTCAAAAGGCTCCAAATGTCTCCAAAATCTCAATTTCGTCCCAAGCGTGCTAAAACCTGAAAAGACTCAAAATGATAGAAAAAGCACTAGAAAGACTCGATAAAGCGACTTATATCATGGTAAAAGCGGGTAAAATCCATGATATATCAATCCATGATATATCTCCCCAGACTTAGCCTTTGCGCCTCAAGCAAACAGAAAACTAAGTGAGAGAAAGAGGTTTGAAAAACCTTAGAGATCTGATCTGGTACGAAAATCGCTGTAATGATCCCTCTTCCCAGCGCCTTGTTGCTGTCAGCTTCAGATCTAACCTCCATGCTTACTAATTCCCAGCTTCCAGACTTACATGACCCTAAGTGTTCATCAAGCTTATCATCGCCGTTTCATCGCTAAAATCAATGTCCACGAACTTTCTAGATTCTTTGGTCATACATACCATAGCTAAGAACAATTCATTCAACTTTTCTTGGTATTTAACTCCCAGGACTTATTTCACAACGATCTTATTGATTTTTTTTTTTTTTTTTAAACTGCATATACAAATCAAGGTTCGAGGCAGGTATTGATAGTGTTAGCTACCGAATTCGGTTCTTACCCTCTCATGTATCAAGTATCTTAGGTGAATAATGGGGCATAGGAAATTTTCCTACCCTCGCTTGTTGTGATCATCATTATCTAAGTAGAATAATGGGGTCATGGAAATTTTCTACCCACTCCTTAGCGAAATCATCTCATCTTTCATTTTTGATCTGATTATCACAAATTCATATCCAGTACTTATCACGGGAGATCTACCATTTCTTTCATACATGATAGTTCATAGCTAGGTAATGAATGATGAATCAAGCTCTTTGGACATTTACCTTATTGATGAAGTGCAGAATTTGGCTAAAACTTGTGATGAAAACTTGTTGGAGACAATCCATGAATGGCTGGTTTACCTCTGGATTTTCATTAGTCGGCGGATATTGACCACAAATAGACACTCAAAAGCAAAACCAGTACATCAAAACCAAACACGATCGGGAATCTCTAAGTTGTTTTGACACGAAAAACATTTTTTTTTTTTTTTAGAAACAAAAATGAACACAATGTCGATAACTACCTCCCAGGACTTAAACAACACTGTCCCGGTGTTCAGAGCCAGAGAAGGTGAAAGAAATCAAAGGACAAAAGCGAAATAGGTCGAGAACGAGAGGTGGTGGTGTCGATCGATACCAAGGTGGTGTCGTCGATACCAAGGTGGTGTCGATCGTCTGAACAAAAGCGACCATCCTTCTTCCGACCTGATTCGCAAGACACAACAAAACACAAAAACAAAAACTCATATTTAATAGACTTACCAGTGGGTTGCCTCCCCTAAGCGCTTTGTTTAATGTCACGAGCTTGACTTTAGCTAAGATATCGTCGGGGCAAGTGGAGAACTCACTTCGAAATAAGCTCCACAACTACATCTGCGCTTCAAAGTTTTGCTCATCATATCCTCTCCTTTCTCTTTCATCTCAGTAGGAGCCAGAACCTTAGAGAAAGGTTTGAGGTGCCCTTGCACTTCACCTTATATTCTATCGAATCTCCATCACACTTCTGAGGAATCAAAGTGAAATTAGCAGCACCGTTGATCTTCTTGCTAAATCGCCTTCCTCTTTGCTGCCTTGTCTTCTCCACAACTTTCTTGGGTGTTGGGGGGTTCATTTGAAACATCTGTGACTTTTGGTTCATCATAGACTCATCGAAGATCGATCGTCGAGTCTCGCCCGAGGCAATGGTGATGCACGAGACATGTCGGGTGCTCCTCCGGAAGGAATGGCATAGTAGAAGGCGTCTCCGTCGATCGAGAGAAAGAGATTCTCTTATTAGGCGTGTCCATGATCGCATGACAGTACATAAATGGTCTTCCCAAAATCAGGGCACCTTGGATCCTTGGCTCATCTCCTGACTTGAAAAATTGTAACGTAAGGGGTGAGCTAGAAGAATCGCGTATGTGAGGCGTGTTAGGAGATCTCATATCGCTTTCAATCTCTCTGCCGATCGCCTAGAGCATGGCGTTGACACTAGACCTGAGTCAGCGAGGCTCACTGAAGTTTACTCAGAGATGGAGCATGGAACTGAAAATTTCCTGGTCTTCCCTCTTTGTCAACTGTCTCAGCGGTGGTGGTGTATCAGCAGGAGGTCCTGACCATTTTTTTTTGACAAAACTTGCAGCAGCCTCCCACTCCTCTTTGTCAGCTTGGGAATAATAGGATAGGGCACCGGCTTGTAGACCCTTTCTTTGACAGGTTCAACATCCTCCTTGGCACTGTCCGGTATCGTCGATCGGGATGGTGTCGATCGATACGGATTTTCAGCATCCCACTCGTCATCTCCAGCAAGATCGACGGATTTTCAGCTATTGATGCGCAACTCGAATTTACCACTTTTCCACTTCTTAGACTTATGGTGTGATGAGCTCTTGGATCTTCAGTCTTCCTGGAAGAAACCCCTCTTGTCTTCTCACGCAGCTCGTGCGAGCAATTTGAGTCTCGAGTTTCTTCTGCACGATTCAATGCCTCGAGCTTTGGTTTGTATACCGTTCCTCAACCATCTCTGTCCTTTCTCAGTTTTGATTCAGCCTGCGAAGGTATCGACCGATACCAGATGAGTGTCGATCGATCTTTGGAGTTTTTGTATCGTCTCGCAGGTTGGTGTCGATCGACACAGGAGGTGTCGATAGATACTCGTGGAATGTCAATTCTTATCTCCATCTTCAGCAACCTTGAATCTGCAGCAGGTCTCGGAAGTATCGATCGATACAGGCAGGTATCGGTCGTCTTGAGGACATAGTCATCTCGGCTCAAAATCCTCTTCTCTAGTGCTCGAGGTGATTGCATTGACATGTCCATGCTGTGATTGAACTATCTTTCCCTTGACGCTGATGTCGAGCTATTTGATTTTCCAGCATCTTCGATGGATTTCGAGGCGTTGATTCTCCCATTCAGATCGGTGTATAAATTATCCAGCTTTCTATTAAAATCTCGATCATCTTTTCTTGTCCTAGAATTTGTTCCAAGAGGATCTGTCTTACCTCTGTAGACCTCGGAGAATGTTGGTAATGAATTACCGTATTGGCGGTAAAATCACCGCTTTGAAGTGGTTTTGGGCGAGTGAGTGGCACAAAACCAGATTGGTTACCTCAGGACTTGTAACCACCTTGCTGATTTGTTGAAGCTTGATTGTTGTTGTAACCAAATCTCGACCGAAAACGAGAACCACCAATGTAGTTAACATCCTGCCTCATCTTCAATGTTCTCTACTTCCTCAGCAAAATGTACAGCCTTCTTCGTCTTTCCCACTAAGAGGTTGTGCATCGTGTCCTTCGCTGAACCTCGCAATCTGCGAACAAGTCAGCAACACTAGCGAGCCTTTTCGCTCGAAATCAGCATTCTTGGTGCTATTGCTAGGCGCCAAGTTCTCAATCAGCTTCACAGCATCAGTTGGAACCTAGTGTTGAAGTTCGTTACTTGCAGAATCAGTGCCATCGATACCGCCAATCAATCCCTGTAAAAGATCGAGCAGCTGAACTTGACTGAACCGTGATGCGGACAGTGGTAGATCTGAATCGCACAAGCAGCCTTGAGTGCTTACTTTGGACCTTGAGAAAATTGAGAGATCTTGTTCCTGAGCTCCTCCGATCTCGCATCGTCATAGAAATTGTTCAGGAATGTGTTCTTGGTCTCGTTCCAAGTAGTGAGAGATCCGGGAGGTAGCTGCTTCAGCCAGTAAGCTGCCTCTCCACCAAGTGAGTAAGGAAAGAGCTTACAAAAGAGATATTCATGTGGTACTCCATTGTACTTCATACTGGTGACCAAGTCCTCGAATTTCTCGATGTGATCCATAGGGTGCTCATGAGAGAGACCGGTGAAGGGGTGCTGTCCAACAAGAGTGAAGTAAGCAGGCTTCASCTCAAAGTCATTCCTCTGGAAAGTTGGAATACGGATCGCTGCACGATTGGCATAGAATTGATCCGGTCGGTTGTAATCGCCAAGTGTCCGTTCAGCAACAGCTTGGGGTCTTGGTGGAGGAGGTAGTTGTCCACCTTCCTCATCATGCACCAAACCTTGTGGAAGATCCATCTCAACTGTAGTCCTTTTCTTTGTCCGATTTGTGCGTTCAAGCTCTGCTAGCTCTGAGTTGGAGAGATTGATCAGTGGTGTGTCCTTCGTTCTCCTGGTGGTACGCTGATGCATACACCTGAAAATCAAAAGAAAACGAGAAGATAAGTAACCAAAATTTAAAAACAGACGATCAGTGTCGATCGATACCAATGGAGTATCGATCGATACTGCAACACTTAGAACAAAATCGACATAAAATTCTAAAGGTGAATTTTTAGAGTCCCCACAGCGCCAAATTTGATATGCTCAAATTAATACCAAAGATACTAAAGCAGTTCTGCTAAAGTTGAATTGAACACAGAACTCAAGAAAATTCACACAATAAATAATTTAGTGAGGATTAAGCTAAGCAAATCACGTTAAACAGTAAAATAGGTGATCGAAATATGATTGTTTTAATTCATTCAGAAGGATTAGGCTCGGGTAACTCTCAGAAATCAATGATAAATAACAATTAATCAATTAAGGTTCAATTCACCAAGCGCTTCGAACTCAAACACTAAAGTATAGTTAACCAACCTGTCGCCGCGAAAACTAACTAAGTCTAAAGTCTAAAATTCCAAATCTCTTTGCAAATCTCTACGCAGAACCAGCAATCAATTCAAGTTTGATATGTTCACAATTCGATTAAACCAAATCTCTTGAGATAATCCAATTGTCACCTTTAGTTTTATCAGATTACTCACCAGCCTGCCGTGCCTAATCGAAAGGTTCTATATTCTAAGTGATCGTTAGAAAAGAACAACCTATGGTGAAGAACTATTCAGATTTTGAACCCTAACAAATCAATTATCATAAATCAGAGAAATCCATATGAGAAATCCCTAAACCTAAAATGAGACTACTCAGACATGATAGATGAAACAAATAACATAACTGAATAAATCATGAAATAAACAAAAGAAAAAACAAGGGTTCGGGATCTTCTATGATGAACAAAGTCGATCCGTTTCCTCACAAAGCTCTCAAATCTCAATGGTGGCTCAAGAATAATAGTTCAAGTCTCCCCTAACCTAACGACTAAGAGTTTGCTTAAATAGTCTAAAACACGAGCGGGCTTTTAGAATAAAGGATGATTGGGCTTCTATGGGCTTCCTTGAAAATCTCTCTCGCTGCTGATTACGCCGTATCGATCGATACCATGATGGTGTCGATCGATGCTAAAGCTTCAAAACGGGTACTTTCTTCGGTTTGCTCCAAAAAGGCTCCAAATGTCTCCAAAATCTCCAATTTCGTCCCAAACGTGCTAAAACCTGAAAAGACTCTAAAATGATAGAAAAAGCACTAGAAAGACTCGATAAAACGACTTATATCATGGCTAAAAACGGGTAAAATCCATGATATATCACAAACTGAGGAGATTGGCTCAAGGGAACCGGTCAGTAGAAGATTATTATCAAGAGATGGAAACCTTGATAATTCGGGCAGATTTACAAGAAGATAGTGAAGCTACTATATCTCGGTTTTTGGGAGGTCTTAACCGTGAAATACAAGACCGACTTGATGCAGCACTTTAGACTTGAGGAGATTACACAAAGCTATTCTGGTCGAACAACAACTTAAGAGGAAGGATCCTCAAGAACCAACTATGGGGCTGGAAACAGTTTTTCAAAACCGAGCTATGGCCGTGAGGATAAATTCTCCTATCAAGGGAGCAACAAGCCATTCCCTGCATCAAAACCAGAAAACAAAGTGCCTATTACTCAGGTATCTAAAGATAAAGCTGAAATTAAAACTAGTAATGTTCGGTGTTTTAAATGTCAGGGAAGAGGACACTACGCCAACAAGTGCTCAAACAAAAGGATCATGATTCTAAAGGACAATGGCAAGTTTGAATCAGCAGATGAGCCACCAGATTTTGATCCTTCAGATTTTGAAGAACATGAAGAGCTACCTATGTCCTGGAGAACTACTTGTTACGAAGAACCCTAAGCGCAAAACAAGTCTAAAGAGCATGAAATGAGAGAACCTGTTTCACACTAGATGTCTCGCTCAAGGCAAAGTGTAGCCTCATCATGATGGAGGAAGTTGTCAACGCCAACGTAAGTGAAACCATGGTTAGAAAACTCGGTCTAAAGGAGCAAAAACATCCCAACCCGTATGATCTCCAATGGCTCAATGACAACGGTGAAATGAGGGTTAAAACCAAAGCTGTCGTGCCACTCTCAATAGGTAAGTATGAAGATAATGTTTTATGTGATGTTTTACCTATGGAAGCAGGTCATATTCTGCTAGGGAGGCCATGGCAATCAGATCGAAAGGTGACACATGATGGGTTCACAAATCGACACTCCTTTGAGTTTAATGGCAGAAAAACAGTCTTAGTTCCTATGACTCCGCAAGAGGTAAGACAAGACCAGATTCATCTCAAGAGTAAAAAGGAACTAGTGAGTAAGTCATCTAACTTTTATGTGGGTAATGGAGTTATTAAACAAGCTGAATGTTATACAATGCCAATGCTCTTATTTGTGTTCAAGGAAGCTCTCACGAGCTTAACTAACCCCACACCGGTATTACCGAGTGAAGTAAAGGTTATGTTGCAGGACTATGCAGATGTGTTTTCAGAAGCAGGCTCTAAGGGACTACCACCAATCCGTGGGATAGAACATCAAATAGACTTTGTTCCAGGAGCTTCTCTTCCAAACCGTCCAGCCTATCGTACCAATCCCGTGGAGACTAAGGAGTTGCAAAGACAAGTCGACGAACTGATGGAAAAGGGGCATATCCATGAGAGTATGAGCCCTTGTGCTGTTCCCATCTTGCTGGTACCAAAGAAGGATGGTACTTGGCGCATGTGCGTTGATTGTAGAGCAATCAACCAAATCACGGTTGAAACATGTTTACCTGCTTATCTTAATTCCATGACTGTTTTAACGCATTTGTTCTTTGCCAAAAGTGTTGAGAACATTGCAGGTACAAAAGAGGAGCCACCAGACTTCGAAATTCTCTCATCAAAATGCTTTGTGAGGATTGGAATTGGAGTTGACATAATACCAGATAAGAAACCTCTTGCTTATTTCAGAATGATATTTGAGTTTGGAGAAAACGTTTCAGCTAAAAAGAATATCAACCCCACACTGATGACTGATGGCCCATTCATGATCAATAAGAAGATCACTGGCGACTACACCTATCTTCGAGGTAAGTATAAAGAAATTTCTATATTCAAAATTACTTATTCTCTTCTTCCTTCCTTTGCAGATCAAACATATTTGAGGACAAATCCTTTTCAAGTGGGGGAGGATGATGCGAGCATGGACACGGACAAGTTAGTAGCTGAGGAGAGCATGGATCATGGAGAGGAAAGCAAGTTCGTAGCTGAGGATGCCATGGTGATACCGACGGGTCCAATGACGAGATCAAAGACCAAATTGCTCAATCAGACCGTGGAGAGCCTACTCAAGCGAATAAAGATTCAAGAACATCCCCACAAAAGTACGTTGATGTTGGTCCAAGCTAATTAATTTAAATGAACGGGAAAAGTTTCTATCTTAGTACTCTTTTTCCCTTGGTCGAGTTTTTGTCCCAAATCGGGTTTTTCTCACCAAGGTTTTTAATGAGGCATAAGATAGATACTTGTATGTCCGTTTATTTAAATCCGTTAGCATGCTATTTTGGACCGACATTCAGCTGACCTTATGAAGTGCTTTTCGACCAAAGAAGAGGGAAAAATAGCCCATGAAGCCTTCAAATTCGAAATCTAAGTCTTCATGCAAGGCCCTTATTTATTATGTGTTATTTCCTATGTCTGTTTTTATTACTTTGTCTTTGAACACTCTCCTTCCTTCTCCTATATATTCTGGTCGAATTCTCCTTTGTAAACACTCAAGTTTTAATCAAAAATCTCTTTCCTAAATTTGAGTCTTGGTGTAATATCAGAATTTCGATATATTTGGTATGTCATATCCAAATAGATCAACCGGTTTATCAAAGGCCTTTCCGCATCCCTTTGTGGCACCATTCAATCCACCCTTTCACCTCCATAATCGTTCATCCATCTCCATCAACGTTCTTCAATCATCACCACACTTCTAAACGAGATCAAGGACGTATCATTAATGCTAATTACTCTCTGATCAATTGGAATTAGAACCTAGGTATTTCTACACCCATAAGGTGTTTGATGAAATGTCTGACTAAACTAATTTCAGAGATTTACATTCCTAGCCTAAGGGATTAGTTGTCTAGGGTGTTTATTGGCTTTAATAGACTGAATCTTAATGCCTGCTAGGCTAGATTTCGCTAAAGAGATTTAGGTCTGGAACTGGTTTAGCTTGAGATTATCTATCATGAGAGTGGATTTAACTTCTCTTGAGTCTATTGTCTAGGGATTAGCTCAGATAGAGTTTGTTTAGCACCTAGTTAGATTAAGAGGATAGACTAATCAAACCCCATCTTTAGGACCTTCTGTTTAATTGATTGAATTCCGTTTGCATTGCTCTGTTTTAGTTTATGTTAGTCACTAATGCTCTGTTTTAGTTTCTGTTTACCTTCTGTAATGTTTTTAATTATTGCTCTATTAGATTGTTAGTCTTATGATTTATTGTTTGGCTTGACTAATTTGGTTTGATTGCATCCTTTCTGGCTAATAACTCAACCATTTGGATTGACACCTTTCTGTGCTACAATGACAGTGCATTAGGGAATCGACCCATATCGGTTTAACTTATATCAAATTGACTTATTTCAATTTGGCGTCGTTGCCATTTGGATGTTGTTTGTTACATTTAAGATTTCAAATCGTTTCAGATCAAGTTCTTTTCAGTCTACTTTGTTACTCACTTGGTCTTTCTTTCTTTGTCTTTGCATTTTAGGTATATCTTAGACTCGACCACGCCAGCTCGACCCCCATAGCCCGAGTCAGCCCATCGAGTCCTCAACCTGCATGCAAACGAGATCAAAAGGAAGTCAAAACCTCATCCGCTACCTCGATAATATTAACAAGTAACGCTGAGAAGCTGAGAACATCTCGTAGATCAACAGGATCCACTAAATGGTCGATGATAATCCACCACCACCCGAACATGTGCCTCATCCGAGAGGTAACGCGATGTGGGAGATGCCCCCAACACACTAACAAAAGCAAGGGATCCTCTCTACAAGCATTAACAACAACTTTGAGATCAAGAGTGGTTTAATAGCAGCGCAGAAAGCAACAAATTTCATGGGCTGCCTATGGAAGATCCACTGATCACTTAGACGACTGATAGCTCGCATCACCAAGATCAATGGATGAAGATGGTTTCAAGCTGAGACTCTTTCCATTCTCTCTTGGTGACAAACCCATCGTGGGAGAAGAATCACCCCATGGCTCAATCACTTCATGGGATGACTAGCAAAGTTTCCTGCCAAGTTCTTTCCAATGCTTTTCCCAATGCTCCGAATGAGATAATCCGGCTTTTCCTAAAGATGGGAGACCTTCTCGTAATCTTGGGAAAGATTCAAGAGCTACACTACTCAATGTCCTCACCATGGCTTCAGCAATGAGTCCTCCCAAGACACTTTTACAGGAGTTCGCCCAAAGGTCCGAATGCTTCGATACAGCTAGCAATGGTAATTTCCTCAACAAAGATGTGATGGATGGGAACTTGTGGAGAACCTTTCCTCAATCCGATGGTAACTACACTTCGAATATGACAGTATGTGAGAAGTAAAGTTGATTCAAGAAAGGCATGTGAAGGAAATCAAGGTTTTCAATGCCAAATCGATCTGCCACCAGCAAGCATGTTCACTTTGCTAGTGAGAATACTATCTTTCAGATTCCAGATGGGGAGGGTACTGGWATGGAAGAGGTCAGCTATATTCAGAATCARGGAGGCTACAACAACGGTTTCATCAACTACAAGACCAACCCCAATCTCTCATATAGGAGCACCAACGTTGCTAACCCTCAGGATCAAGTCTACCCGCCTCAGCAACAGCCGAATCAGTCCAAGCCTTTTGCTGCTTACAATCAACATCAGAGTTYTGTACCTAAGCAGCACTACSAGAGCAGCTATCCACCACCTGGTTTTACACCTCACCAAGCTCCACCTCCTAYAGCTCYGGATCAACAAATRACGAACATGCTGCAACAACTTCTTCAGGGACAGGCAGCTGGTGAACTCAACACCAAGCTGGATTACAACTACAATGCTCTCAACAGCAAGATTGAGACATTGAACTCCAGGATTAAGTACTTGGAGGGCAAAACTGCATCTACTTCCTCCACAACACCTATTGGACAACTTCCTGGCAAAGCAATCCAGACCCCAAAGGAGTATTGCAATGCCATATTTTCATTGGAATCAAGTCCCATTGCTGATCATGAAGCTGCAGTTAGAGAAATTGAGTTTTTGTTTTATGGTTCCGAAGCTCCCACCAATGCAATCGGAAAAGCACTCCTAGCAAGAGTAGGCACTACTCCAGTCAATGTGGACAGTGAAGTTGACGATGGGGAGGATTTGAATTGCAAAGAAGACCAAGAAACTCGACTAGAGGCTGACTCTACCAAGCAGCTCGACCACCCTGGTCGAGCTAGCCCTCCACCTGCTRCAAAACCAGTTGTTTCTGAGGAAAAGAAAGCACCCTTTGTTCCCCCTCCTTACAAACCTAAACTGTCTTTCCCAGGAAGATTCAAAAAGGACCTAATGGAGAAGTATAAGACAATTTTTGACAAACACATGAGGGAATCAGAGGGTACTGTCGATTGCAATGATTCACCAAGCACGACAAAGATTGAACCTCAATCTCTCCCCAAGCTTGGGAATCTTGGTATGTTCTCCACAACCTGCTTTCTTGGTGATTTGAAAATTGAGGATGCTCTATGCGACTCCGGTTCAAGTGTGAATGTGATGTCCCATGAGATGTTTAAGAGTTTAGGGATAAGAAACATCACTTATCACCCATCACCCATCACTTTTGGAGACGCTCATTCACGAAAGCCACTTGGTCTTCTTGAAGATTAACCACTTAAAGTTGGGGATTGTATAGTCCCAACGGACTTTGTTGTTATGGAAATGAAGAAGGCCAGCAAGCTCCCACTCCTCCTTGGAACCCCCTTCCTCAACACTACTGGTGCAAACATGGACTTCAAGAACCAAAGGGTAGTTCTTATGAATGTGAATGACCAAGTCTGATGAGGACATCACCTTGGAGCTGAAAGGAGATGACGCTGAATCTGTGGAGAACCCAATTCCATACATTCCAGCCGGCCCTATTACACACCAAAGGGCTAAAGCATTGAGGCATAAGTTCAATGGATATGTAGCAGCTGCATGGAGCAAGAAGTAACTCCACCAAAGCCGATTTGCACCAGCCTCCTCAACGGACACCACTGAGGAGGCTTCAGAACCAAGCTGGACCAAGCTTCAGCATCTGACCTGAGGACTTCAATTACATCACTCTTACTCCAGGAAAGCACAATGACATGTCCGTTGCATCACCGTAAACCGCCAGCTCTTTTCGACTCAAATGAGGCTACACGGCCTTCTCCTTCGAGCGCGCTTCTCTCAGGCCCCATGGCCACTTCTCAGCATCAAGACACGTGAGTCTAGTGTCTTCACTGTCATCATATAGTGAAGACACACAAAGATGTGCTAAGGCATTGTACTCTTTTTCCTTACCATCGCATTCCAAGGGTATGGGTTTTCTCGAGGAAGGTTTTAACGAGGCAACACCCTTAGTGCGCATTTTGGACTCTTGTCTACTACATCTTTCACAAGCCCAAGAACACTTTAAGAGCTGAGCCAAGAGCAAAGACGACGAGAGACAAGTTGTTTGTTTTAGCTCAAACTTTCCATTTTGAGTTATTTCCTTATTTTCGCAAACCTTGTCTTTTCAACTACTTGTTGTTCTTGGTTATTTGTGACATGTGGACGCCTAGAGGCTATTATAAAAGGCCTAAATCTTCCTCTTAATGAAATAGACTTTTACCCTAAAAAAAAAAAAAAAAAAAAACAAAACGAAGTTAAACTTCTACAGCAGCCCGCTTCCTTCTCTTCTTTGCTTGAGTAATCGGACTATCAAACCTGAGAATCACTTATTGTTTATCACAAGGCTTCCGATCTTGTGTGGTCTCACATCGCTCCACTGCTTCCCTTCAAGACGAGCCTCTCTCCAAGAAGAACAACACCATCGCCAAGATTCTGAACTTCGAGACCAGTGTATCATCTTGGTATCGAGCTAAAGTTCCTTCAATCAGGTTGTGTCTAAACCTATCCTTTGCTTTCAGTCAATTTGCTTTAGAAGTTATTGAGAATCAAGTTATTAGGTTGTTTCAATTGATAGCTTGTTTAATCGTTGCTTCGCTTATCTTGCCGCTTGCTTCTGCTTTGATTCTTTATTGCTTTTGTTTCATCGCTTGTTTGTTTCAGTATTTCTGATTTGGTTTGTTAAGTTCTTTTATTGTTTCATAAAGTTAAAAAAAGAAAGAAAAAGGTTAGGTTGCTTTGAAGGAATCGTTTAGCTTGTGTGTTTCACCCTTAAATTATTTGCTTGTTTTTGTGTCTTGCTTATTTAATCACTTAGAACGAATTTGATCATCATATTAAGTTGTTATTTGCACCATTAGAGACTGAATTTTAATGGCTGCTAGGGTAGAGAGGCGAAAATTAAAATATATCAGGGATTGTCCTAATCAAGTGATGATCCTTACTGAATCGGGATTACGAATCACAAGATGAAGAAAGGCTGAGGAGGGCATGAGGAGATTGAATTTCCGACACGGAGGCTTAATGATGAGGCGCATTCTCAGCACCATGATAGAACCGAAGAGTGCTCAGCGTGAAAACATCTTCCATGTGATGTATCAAAGGGAAGGTATGTTCTCGATAATTGATGGGGGTTCTTGTACAAACCTCATATGGTTGAAAAACTAGGCTTGGAAGAGCCCACGACCCTACAGGTTGAGGTGGCTCAATGATAAGTCGAGTTAAAGATCAGATCAGTACAGTTCCATTTAGTGTGGGGCGTTACAATGATCAAGTGCTCTGTGATGTGGTTCCAATGCAAGCTGGCCATCTCTTATTGGGGCGTCCATGGCAGTTTGACAAGGAAACCACGCATGATGCACCAATTTATACTCATTTATGCATGATAAAAGAAAAATGAATTTAGCTCCATTATCACCTCAGCAAGTTCATGAAATGCAAATTAAAATGTCTAAAGAAAAGAGTAATGGTGCTAAATCTAACTTCCTAGTTAATACTAGTGAAGTTAAAAGGGCTTTAAGAACTACTTCACACACTGTGCTACTAGGTCTTTAAGGAGCTTTTGAGTGCAAGTTCTGTAGCTGTGGAGTTACCTAAGGAGATAAGTCAGCTCCTAGAACAATTTGAGGACGTTTTTCCTGAAGAGATATCGGCTGGACTGCCACCAAGCTGAGGAACAGAGCACCAAATCGATTTCATACCTGGTGCACAACTTCCAAATAAACCAGCTTACCGTGTGAATCCAGAGAAAGCAAAAGAGCTTGAACGTCAAGTTAGGGCACTAATGGAGCAAGGTTATGTGAGGGAGAGTCTTAGTCCCTGTGCTGTTCCGGTCTTGCTCGTGCCTAAGAAAGATGGATCGTGGAGGATGTGTGTTGACTGTAGGGCGATCAACAACATAACCATCAAGTATAGACATCCAATTCCACGCCTTGATGACATGCTGGATGAGCTTAGTGGAGCAACCATCTTCTCCAAAATAGACCTGAAAAGTGGATACCATCAAGTCAGGATGAAGGAAGGAGATGAATGGAAAACAGCTTTCAAAACGAAACAAGGACTCTATGAATGGCTAGTCATGCCGTTTGGACTCTCAAATGCACCCAGCACATTTATGCGTCTAATGAACCATGTTCTTAGGGCATACATCTGTAAGTTTGTGGTTGTGTATTTTGATGATATTTTAATTTACAGTTCTTGTTTATCTGACCATGTGTTACATCTTGAGTTAGTCTTAAAGACTCTCCGAAAGGAAGGCCTTTATGCAAACTTAAAGAAGTGCACATTCTGCACTAATGAGCTTGTTTTTCTAGGATTTGTTGTGAGTTCGCAGGGATTACAGGTTGATAAAGAGAAGATAAGGGCTATACAAGAATGGCCAACCCCAACAAGCATCAGCCAAGTCCGAAGCTTCCATGGTCTTGCAAGCTTCTATCGCCGTTTTGTTAAGGACTTCAGTAGTGTGGCTGCACCACTCACGTCAGCTATCAAGAAAAGTGTTGGTTTCACTTGGGGGGAAGCTCAGAATAAGGCGTTCCAGGACCTGAAAGAGCGCCTAACTAATGCACCTGTTCTAGCACTTCCAGATTTTAATAAGACCTTTGAAGTGGAGTGTGATGCATCTGGAATTGGGATAGGGGCTGTTCTTACTCAAGGAGGCAAACCAGTGGCTTATTTCAGTGAAAAGCTAAGTGGGGCTGCGTTGAACTATCCCACCTATGATAAAGAGTTGTATGCGCTGGTTAGAGCCATGGAGGCATGCAACACTATCTCTTGCTAGAGAATGTGTAATTCATACTGATCATGAAAGCTGAAGCATCTCAAAGGGCAAACAACGCTTAGAAGAGACATGCTCGCTGGCTGGAGTACATTGAGACATTCCCATTATAAAAAAAGGGTAAAGAGAACGTGGTAGCTGATGCACTTTCAAGGAGACATGCTTTGATCACCACAATGGAGTCTAAGGTTTTGGGATTCGAGATGATTAAGACTCAGTATGAAGAAGATCCCGATTTCAAGAATATCTACTCAGAATGTGGTAAAGGAGCCTACAGCAATTTCTACAAGTCTGATGGGTTTTTATTCAGAGAAAGGAGGCTGTGCATACCTCAGGGTTCTTTACGTGAATTGCTGATTAGGGAAGCTCATGGAGGTGGCCTTATGGGTCATTTGGGGCTGAAGACATTGAGCATACTGAGCGAGCATTTCTTTTGGCCTCATCTCAGAAAACGTTTAGATGTGTAACTTGCAAGCAAGCTAAGTCAAGTCTTCCTCATGGACTATACATGCCGTTGCTATACCTACAGCTCCTTGAGATTACATATCAATGGATTTTGTGCTTGGACTTCCCAAGATTCAGAGTAAGGATTCTATCTTCGTTGTTGTGGATAGGTTCTCAAAGATGGCACATTTCATTCCATGTGCTAAAACTAATGACGCTACTCAGACAGCCAACTTATTCTTCAGAGAAGTAGTGAGATTACATGGGATTCCGAGGACAATTGTATTAGATAGAGACACCAAGTTTCTGAGTCATTTCTGGAGAACGCTTTGGAAGAAGCTGGGAACGAAGCTAGTGTTCTCTACTACTTGTCATCCTCAAACAGATGGGCAAACTGAGGTTGTTAACCGGACCTTGTCAACATTGCTGAGAGCAACCATTGGGAGGAATTTGAAGAACTGGTTAGAGTGTATACCATTTGTGGACTTTGCTTACAACCGAGCTGTTCACTCCGCCACCAAGCTGTCACCATTTCAGGTTGTCTATGGCTTTAATCCAAACTCGCCATTAGACCTCTCACCGTTGCCACCAGCTGAGATCATAAGCTTAGAAGGACAGAAAAGGGCTTACATCGAGACATCGAGCTAGAGAGAACATTGAGAAGAAAACTGAGATGTATGCTAAGCTAACAAGAGGCGTAAACAGGTCATCTTCAAAGAAGGAGATTTTTGGCTTCATATGCGTCAGAAAGGTTCCCAAACAAGAGGAAGGACAAGCTAGCGCCGAGGAGATGGACCATTCAGTAGCTGAGAAGATCAATGACAACGCTATAGGCTTGAGCTACCAGGTGAGTTTAATATATCTCATAATGTTATTGACTTAGAATTGTTTGATGCGGTGATGAACCAGTTTTGAGGTCAAAACCTTTTGAAGAGGGTGGGAATGATGAGGACATCACCTTGGAGCTGAAAGGAGATGGCGAATCTGTGGAGCAATTCCATACCATTCAGCCAAAGGGCTAAAGCATTGAGGCATAAGTTCAATGGATATGTAGCAGCTGCATTGGAGCAAGTAACTCCACAAAGCCGACTTTGCACCAGCTCCTCAACGGACACCACGGAGGAGGCCAAGCTGGACCAAGCTTCAGCATCTGACCTGGAGGACTTCAATTACATCACTCTTACTCGGAAAGCACAATGACATGTCCGTTGCATCACGAAACCGCCAGCTCTCTTTTAGACTCAAATGAGGCTACACTTCTCCTTCGAGCTGCGTTTCTGTTCAGGCCCCATGGCCACTTCTCAGCATCAAGACACGTGAGTCTAGTGTCTTCACTGTCATCATATAGTGAAGACACACAAAGGCGTCTAAGGCATTGTACTCTTTTTCCACTGCTTTGTCCCAAGGGGTATGGGTTTTCTGAGGAAGGTTTTAAGGCAACACCCTTAGTGCGCATTTTGGACTTGTTCTCGGTCTACTACATCTTTCACAAGCCCAAGAACACTTTAAGAGCTGAGCCAAGGCAAAGACTGACGAGAGACAAGTTGTTCGCTTTTAGCTCAAACTTTCCATTTTGAGTTATTTCCTTATTTTTCGCAAACCTTGCTGTTTTTGCTTGAACTACTTGTTGTTCTTGGTTATTTGTGACATGTGGACGTCTAGAGGCTATTATAAAAGGCCTAAATCGTCCTCTTAATGAAATAGACTTTTTACCCTAAAAAAAAAAAAAAAACAAAACGAGTTAAACTTCTACAGAGCGCTCTTCTCTCTCTCTTGCTTGATTGAGTAATCGGACTCTCAAACCTGAGAATCACTTAGTGTTTATCACAAGGCTTCCGCATCTTGTGTGGTCTCACATCGCTCCACTGTTTCCCCTTCAAGACGAGCCTCTCTCCTGAAGAAGAACAACACCATCGTTTGAAGATTCTGAACTTTGAGACCAGGCGTGTATCAAAGTCTCCTACCCAATACCAGCTTCTTCCAACAAGCTATGTGGCACAATTACTATCAAAGATGATGGGTACCATGATGAGGAAGCAACGTACATTGGTACAATTGAGAAGGTAGATGAAGCTCCACCCCCAAAGATTTATAAAGAGAAAGGGAAGTCTCTGAAAAGAAAGGATGGCGCTGCGAGCACAATAAATGAGCAAGAGGTCAAGCCATTCATACCTGGTCAGATCATTGCAGAGGAGACCTTAGTTCCCCTCCATGAACCACCATAGACCTAAGAAAAAGGAAGTCAAGCTTAGAGACTTTAAACAAGCTCACTTGGGAGGAAGTCCCATGTCTATCCTTGTATATAATGCTTTAGTTTTCTTTTAAATCGTCGCATTATGCTAATTGCTTTGGCTTGGTATGATTTCAGGAGAGAATGAGCATTAAATCATGAAGAAACGGAGGAGAAGAAACAAAGTGTGTCGACGACCAACCAGCTCGACCGACCTGGTGAGTCAGCACTGTGCTCTGAGCCAGCTCGACCAGGTGGTAGAGTCGTGGTGAGCACCACGCGATTACACCAAGCATGGAGGATTCAATCTCCTCCTTCTTCTCCAACCCTTGAGGTACATTCTATCCATTCTTGTATATATCATTTGCATTTCTTTCTTGCTTTTGTTGTTTCTTAAACAAATTTTTTATTACACAAGGGACTGTAATTTAAGTTGATCTTCTGTGTTGTTTTCGTGTTCTTATTTTTATTTTGTGATATTTGAGTCTACATGCATCTATGGCATAGAAAAACCAAAAAAAATTTGAAAAATTTGAGAAAAAAAAAGAGTGTTCGTAGATTGCATTTACATTTTAGGATTGAGTCATATTGTTTTCATATAGGGCTGTTACATATGCATAGGGATTATGATGATTATAACCTTGCAAGCTTGCTGATTTAATATGATAATCTCAATGCCCTCGTTTAGTTGTCAATGCATTGTTAACGAACTTGAAGTAAGACTGCACCATACTTTGAATGCACAACTAGATTATGTCTCAATTGAAGCATGTTGTGATTTGATACCATTCCCTATCTGTTTGAACCTGAACTTGACTTATAATTATCATGTCTATGCACTGCATTTGAACTCATGGATACCATATACATACTTGGATTTTCTTTCACTGTTTACCACTCTTGCTAATCCAAGTAGTTATTCTCATCATTAGAACAGTTTTACCATGCCTTAGCTGCTTTCAAGCCATGTTATTACTTTATTGAGTGTGTGAGGCTATTTCTGAATGAGCTTGGTAGAAAATGTTAAGTTTGAGCCGAGGATAGAATCTCATGTAGTTCGGTTTGCAATTTTCGAATCGAGATAGGACTAGGTGGGATTTTGATCATTGGGTATTATAGGGTTTGGTTCTGTGAAAAGAAAAAAAGAAAACTTGGAGAAAGATGAAAGAAAAAGGTTAAGAGTTCTTAGGAGAGGAATGATCTGAAAATGTGTTAGTCTAGTAAAGGATTTGGGGGTGTGCTAAGAATAAGAAAAGAAAGGCAAAGCTTAAAGCCTGAAAAAATATATATATATATATATAGAAAATGCCTAAGCTGGTAGTGAAAAACCAAAAGAAAGACCCCAATCCGCTAGAAGTATAAAGAACCTCTCCGAGAACAAGAACAAAAAGAAAAAAAATGAGTCTGATCCAAGAAAAGTTCAAGACAAATTGCCTAAGTGTTAAGGGTAGAATTAGGACAACTTTCTGGGTTTAGAACTGGGGGTTAAGAACACTTGTGTATGATTGGGTAGATGAGAGTCTATTCCTGTATGCATAGGTTGGTTCTTACCTTTAGCATTCTACTGAAGCTCATTCCTTTTTCTTGAGAGATCCCTGTTCTGAACTGATCAAACCATGTGAAAGGGATCATCTTTGTCTCTTAACCATACCCTTAGCCAAATGAGTTCATTGAATGTGCATAGCTTGATTCATGGTTTCTGCTTAATTGAATGTTAAAGGGAATGGTAGATTTGAATGCATGTCTAGGTTGAGACTTAATTGAAATTGTGCCGTGAAGAGTATGGCTAAAGGTTTTAAGTAGAGTTCATATACTTTGCATTCTAGAACTAGCAACTTGGACATTGAAATCATCTATTTTATCAGCATGTTTTGGTTCTGAATCCCCACTTTCAACACTCTCCTCTAGCTTATACTTCTATTTGCTTGAGGGCAAGCAAAGACTAAGTTTGGGGGAGTTGATATATCTACATTTTACATGTTTTGAGCATGCATTTATCATCTATTTAACCTTGTCTCATAGCATATTCTCACCATTTCTGTCACCTGTTTCCGGTTTTGCATACTTAGAGTGTTTTCCATTAGGATTGCATGCATATTGCATTTTAGAGCTGTATCAGGTACATTCAAGGAGTGTTGAGGATGTTGAGGCAAAAAGGGAGAGCAGTAAGGAGGAAGAACCAAACTCGACCAAGAACTCGAGCAGGAGGCTCGAATGGAGCCAAAGGTGGAGTCTTGGAACCCCACTCGACCCCCAGGTCGAGTCCCCACTCGAGTGGACCAGAAAAATGTCGTCTTGGAGAATTTTTAGCCCCACTCGACCAAAGCACTGGACCCCCAGGTCAAATGCACCCCCGATTTTAGTTATTTTATCTTTTTGTGATTTAGGGTTTTACTTAGGACTATAAATATCTGGTATTATCCATTGGGAAAGAGGATGGTCCGCTGGGTTCTTCTCTCTAAACCTATTTCCTGCTTTTGTAGTCTGATTACTTTGAATCTACTTGTTATTTTTGTTTGAATCTTCATAATCTATCTATTCTCTTCTTAATCTTTCCAATTATGCAAGTTTTTATGATTTCTGGGTTTATGTTCTTGTTGTTCATCATGTGTTCTGAGTAGTCATTAGGGTTCTTAAGGATGGGATAGATTAGGTGTGGAATCTTAGTCTCCTAGGTGGTTTAAGTGTAGATTGCTTGATTTCCCTTCTCGATTAGTGTTCTTAATGCTAATTACTCTCTGATCAATTGGAATTAGAACCTAGGTATTTCCACACCCAGAAGGTGTTTGATGAAATGCATGACTGAACTAATTTCAGAGATTTACATTCCTAGCCTAAGGGATTAGTTGCCTAGGGTGTTTATTGGCTTTAATAGACTGAATCTTAATGCCTGCTAGGCTAGATTTCGCTAACGAGATTTAGGTCTGGAACTGGTTTAGCTTGAGGTTATCTATCATGAGAGTGGATTTAACTACTGTTGAGTCTATTGTCTAGGGATTAGCTCAGATAGAGTTTGTTTAGCACCTAGTTAGATTAAGAGGATAGACTAATCAAACCCCATCCTTAGGACCTTCTGTTTTAATTGATTGAATTCCGTTTGCATTGCTCTGTTTTAGTTTATGTTAGTCACTAATGCTCTGTTTTAGTTTCTGTTTACCTTCTGTAATGTTTTTAATTATTGTTTTGTTAGATTGTTAGTCTTATGATCTATTGCTTGGCTTGACTAATTTAGTTTGATTGCATTCTTTCTGGCTAATAACTCACCCATTTGGATTGACACCTTTATGTGCTACAATGACAGTGCATTAGGGAATTGACCCATATCGGTTTGACTTATATCAAATTGACTTATTTCAGCTACCCCATTCTCTATGCCCTTCTTGTCAACAATCTCCATGTCGAACTCTTGAAGCAAAAGGATCCATCTGAGTAGTTTTGGCTTAGTCTCCTTCTTTGCATAGATGTGCCTTAGTGCTGCATGATCGGTGTAGACTATCACCTTGGAACTCACTAGATAGCTTATGAACTTCTCGAAAGCAAATACAACAGCTAGCAACTCCTTCTCTATCCTTTCTTCCAAAACAGCTCCCACAGCATAGTCCGAAGCATCACACATGATTTCAAACAGATAGTCCCAATTTGGTGCTTGGACTATTGGGGCTGTGACCAAAGCTTCCTTAATCAGCTGGAAAGCCCTCAAACACTCAGAATCAAAGTTGAACTCTTGCTCCTTGCACAGCAGTCTAGTGAGTGGTCTGGCTATTTTTGAGAAATCTTTGATGAACCGCCTGTAGAACCCAGCATGTCCAAGGAAACTCCTGATATCATTGACGTTCTTAGGTGGTTGCAACTGCATCATCACATCAACCTTGGCTTTATCTACCTCTATCCCATTCTCAGAAATCTTATGCCCCAAGACAATCCCTTCTCTGACCATAAAATGGCATTTCTCCCAATTGAGAACTAGATTTGTCTCTTCATACCTAGTTAGCACCCTGCACAAATTCAACAAACAGGAGGAGAAAGAGGAGCCATACACGGAGAATTCATCCATGAATACCTCCATAGTCTCCTCGATTAAATCCGAGAAGATAGAAGTCATATATCTCTGAAAAGTAGCAAGTGCATTACAAATACCAAAAGGCATTCTCCTGTATGCAAACGTTCCATATGGGCAAGTGAAAGTTGTTTTTTCTTGATCTAGGGTGTACAGGGATTTGAAAGAAACCACTATACCCATCTAAGAAACAGTAATAAGGATGATTTGCAAGCCTTTCTAACATCTGGTCAATGAATGGCAACGGGAAATTATCCTTTTTAAATGCAGCATTTAACTTTCTGTAATCTATGCACATCGTATGACCAGTGATAGTCCTAGTGGGTATGAGCTCATCTTTACCATTCCTTATAACAGTTATACCCCCTTTTTTAGGAACACAATGCACAGGAGAGACCCAAGTACTATCAGATATAGGATAGATTATTCCAGCTTCTAGCAACTTAAGGATTTCCTTCTTAACCACCTCTTTCAAATTTGGGTTCAATCTTCTCTGAGGTTCAATGCTAGCATATGATTCATTTTCAAGGTGAATTCTATGAGTACATAAGCTAGGTGAAATTCCTTTAATGTCATCCAGAGAATACCCAATGGCTTTTCTAAATTTCCTCAATTCAGTCAACAGCAAATGCAACTCATCATCATTAAGTTTATCATTGACTATGATTGGGTATGTAGAGTTAGGTCCTAGAAAAGCGTACATTAGCCCTGTAGGAAGTGGTTTGAGGTCTACCTTGGGTGCTTTGAGTTCTGACCGGTCGCTGGATACAGGAAGGCTTGACTCTACCAGGGGCTCGAGTTGCTTGGTCGAGTCAGTGGTAGGTGATGGGCAGACTCGAACTGGCAGATCGAGTTTGCTGGCTGAGTTTGTACATTTTGCAGCAAAAACCTCTCCTTCAACCCCAATCAGATCTTCAAAGACGTCTAACCCTTTTACAGCCTTATGTGAGTCCAATATCATCTCATAGCCTAAGGTCTCATTGTAGAGGTACCCCTCTTTGCTACTCTTTGTCAAAGCATTTTGAAGGTGATCTTCTTCATTAAGCTCTTCCAGAAGTTCATCAGCAAGTTGATCCATTTCTTCTATCCAAAAGATCTGCCTGTCTATTGCAGGTTTCCTTATTGTGTCTTTGATGTCGAATGCCATTTTGAAGTCTTTTCCCAGATTAAGATCAATCTTTCCTTTTCGAACATCAATGACTGCACCAACTGTAGCCAAGAAAGGTCTTCCTAGAATTAGAGAGTCTCTTGGTTCTTCATCCATTTCCAAAACTATGAAATTTGTGGGTATCTTAACAATTCCAATCCTTAGAGGTAGATCTTCTAACATGCCATGAGGGGTTCTAACAGACCTGTCAGCTAGGACCAAAGAGATGTTGCAAGCTTTGTAATTGCTAAACCCTAACCTCTTAGCTACTGAGAGTGGCATGAGGCTGATAGATGCTCCAAGGTCACAAAGGAAATTCTTGAAAGTAAGTGGACCTAAGGAGCATGGAAGAGTGAATGAACCAGGGTCGCTTGGCTTTTCTTTGATAACCCTCTTCTGTATAATGGCACTGCATTCTTCAGTTAAGACTACCATACCATGAATCTCCTTTACTCTCTCATTTAGTACATCTTTCAAGAATTTCTGATATGGAGGTATAAGTGCAAAGGCATTCAGAAGAGGCATCCTAACCTCGATTTCTCTCATATGCTTATCAAAAAGTGCTCTATACTTCTCCAATTGCTCCTTCTTGAATCTTCCTGGGAAGGAAAGTTTAGGTTTGTAAGGAGGGGGGCAAAGGGTTCTTTCTTTTTCTTTGAAGCAACTGGTTTTTCAGTAGGTGGTGGGCTGACTCGACCTGGGACTCGAGTTGGTTGGTCGAGTCTGTCGGTCGAGTCTGGCTTCTCAGCTGGACCTTTTTTGCTATTCAAATCCTCCCCATCTTCGTCTTCACTGTCCACAGTGACCGGAATTGATCATTCCCTTGCAGGTAACTCTTTTCCACTCCTTAAGGTGATGGCGTTGATGTGAGCAAAGTCTTTAGGGTTTTTGATTGCTTTTCTTGGAAGCTGTCCAATAGGCTTTGTGGAAGAAGTGGATGCACTGTTGTTCTCCAAGTATTTAATTTTGGAGTTCAATGTCTCAATCTTGCTGTTGAGATCATTGTATGTGTAATCCATCTGGGTTTTGACTTCACCAAATTTTTTAGCTGCTTCCAGCGCACCAGCTGCTTGACCTTGTAGAAGTTGTTGCAGCATGTTTGTCATCTGTTGATCCTGAGCGTTAGAAGGCGGAGCGTGGTGAGGTGTAAAACCAGGTGGTGGACCCGTGATGCCATGTTGCGGATAGCTTTCCTGGTAGTGCAGCTTAGGGACAAAGCTCTGATGTTGATTATAAGGAACAAATAGTTTAGGCGGATTTGGTTGTTGCTGAGGCTGGTAGACTTGATCCTGTGGGTTGGCAACGTTGGTGCTCCGATATGATAAGTTTGGGTTGTTCTTGTAGTTGATGTAGCCTTTGTTGTATCCTCCTTGATTCTGAACATAGCTGACTTCTTCCATACCAATACTCACCCCATCTTGAACCTGAAAGATCTCGTCCTCATCTGCAAAGTGAACCTGTTTGTGTTGGGTGAGTAGGAGTTTATCCAGTTTGGCATTCAAAGCTTTGATTTCTTTCCTAGTCCTCTCCGTAGAATCAACACTTCCCCTCACGCTTCGGTCATATTCTGCAGTGTAGTTTCCATCTGATTGAGCAAGGTTCTCCACAAGTTCCCAGCCGTCACCGACATCTTTGTTGAGGAAGTTGCCATTGCTTGCTGTATCGAGAACTATCCTGACCTTTGGGAGAACTCCTCTGTAAAGGGTGCAGAGTAGTGTAGCCTTTGAATCTGGACTCATTGCTAAAACCATGGTGAGGGCATTGAGTAGTGTAGCCTTTGAATCTTTCCCAGGATTCGCAGAAAGTCTCCCCATCCTTCTGGGCAAATCCGGGTATCTCATTCTGGAGGGGAGTTGTTTGAGTATTAGAGAAGAACTTGGCAAGGAAAGCTTTCTTGCAGTCATCCCATGAAGTGATTGAGCCATGAGGTAGATTCTTCTCCCACAGATGGGCTTTGTCACCAAGAGAGAATGGGAAAAGTCAAAGTTTAAAGCCATCTTCACTGACCCCATTGATTTTGGTGAGGCTGCAGAGCCTATCGAACTCATCCAAGTGATCAAGAGGATCCTCCATAGGCAGCCCATGGAATTTGTTGCTTTGCACCATAGCTATCAAACCACTCTTGATCTCAAAGTTGTTGTTTTGGATTGTAGGAAGTACAATCTCCTGCCTATGAGTGTGAGTATTAGGAGCATCTCCTGTCCCAATGAGTCGCGGCTGCCTCGGAAGAGGTCTCCGTTCATGCTGTTCTTGTGGGATGTCTTTCATTCCCACTTGATCGTGTTGATCTACTCCGATGTGTTCTCTCTGCTCGCGCAACTGTCTTGGTAGCTTGTTAATATTGTCGAGGTAGCGCAGGAGGTTCTAGTTTCCTTTTGATCTCGTTTGCATACATGTGAAGGTAGACTTGATTGACTGACTCGAATGGGACACTCGAGTTGGTTGGTCGAGTCAGAACATGGCACAGAGAAAGTCTGTCTGATGACGTGTAGAAGTACCTGAGATGCAAAGACGATGAAGGAAACACAAGGTGAGTAGCAAATTAGACTTAAAAGAACTTGATCTCAATTGATTTGAAATCCTAATTGTAACAAACAACACCCAAATGGCAACGGCGCCAAATTGATATAGTCAATTTGATATAGCTCAAATTGATAATGGGGTCAATTCCCTAATGCACTGTCATTGTAGCACAGAAATGTGTCAATCCAAATGGGTGAGCTATTAACCAAAAAGAATGCAATCAAACCAAATTAAGTCAAGCCAACCAGTGGATCATGTGATTAACAATCTAATAGAACTATAGTTGAAAGTAATACAAAAACTAAAAACAAAGAATAAAGACAGAAACTAACAAAAGTAATGCAAATAGAATTCAATCAACTAAACAGAAGCTCCTAAGGATGGGGTTCTTGATTAGTGTATCCTCTTAATCTACCTAGGTGTTTAACATACTCAAACAGAGCTATTCCCTAGACAATAAACTCATCAGTAGCTAAATTCATTCTCATGACAGATAACCTTAAACTAAGCTAGTTCCAGACCTAAATCTCTCTAGCGAAATCTAACCAAGTATGCATTAAGAACCAGTCTATTAAAGCCAATAAACACCCTAGACAACTAATCTCTTAGGCTAGGAATGTAAATCTCTGGAATTAGTTGGTTCAGGCATTTTATCGCACACCTTGTGGGTGTGAAAATATCTAAGTCCTAATTCCAATTGATCAGAGAGAAATTAGCATTAATAACACTAATCCAGAAGGGAAATCAAACAATCTACACTTAAACCACCTAGGAGACTAAGATTCCACACCTAATCTATCCCATCCTCAAGAACCCTAAAGACTAGTCACAGCCAATGAAGAACATCATGAACACAAACCCAGAAGTTATAAAAACTTGCATAAATAGATAGATTAAGAAGTAAACAAAAAGACTAGTAAGAATCAAACACAAATACAAAGCAGAATTACTAGAAAATTGATTACAAAGTAAGAACAGAGGTAGAGAGAAAAATCCAGCGGACTCTACTTTTGTCCAATGGATATTACAGAGTATTTATAGGGTTTGGGAAAACCCTAGCTCGCTAAAAGATAAAAAAACTTAATTCGGTGATGGACTCGAGCAGGGGGTCGAGTCCAGCAAAAAATCTTCAAGACGACAACTTTACGGTGGACTCGAGTGGTTGGCTCGAGTCCGTCTCAAGATTGCATTTTTGGCTCCAACTCGAGTAGTGGACTCGAGTGGCTTGTTCGAGTCTGTCCCAAGATTGGATTTTTGTGGTGGACTCGAGTAGTGGACTCGAGTGGTGAACTCGAGTTGGCTTCAAGGTGCAGACTCGAGGTACTGACTTGACCTGCTGATATATCATGGATTTTACCCGTTTTTAGCCATGATATAAGTCGTTTTATCGAGTCTTTCTAGTGCTTTTTCTATCATTTTAGAGTCTTTTCAGGTTTTAGCACGTTTGGGACGAATTGAGATTTTGGAGACATTTGGAGCCTTTTGGAGCAAACCAGTAGAAAGTACCGCTTTAAGAGTATCGATCGACACATCCTGGTATCGATCGATACCGATAGTTTGAAACATGAGTATCGATCGACACCATACCGATCGATCGACACCGACAATGACGCGAGATAGATATCCAAGGACAGAATTCTCCAAAAGAAGCCCAATACTTTCCCTTATTTACAAAGAAGCCCAGCTCGTGTTTTTAGACCTATTTAAGCAAACTCTTAGTCTAGTTAAGACTTTACTTTCACTATTATTCTGAGCCACCATTGAGATTTGAGAGCTTTTGTGAGGGAGACGGATCAAGACTGTTCATCATAGAGAAGATCCCGAACCCTTGTTTTTATTCTTTTTAATTTCATGATCTATTCAGTTATGTTATTTGTTTCATCTATCATGTCCGAGTAGTCTCATTTTAGTTTAGGTTTTCTCATATGGATTTCTCTGATTTATGATAATTGATTTGTTAGGGTTCATAATCTGAATAGTTCTTCACCATAGGTTGTTCTCAAAGCTATTTCTAACCTGATCACTTAGAATATAGAACCTAGATTAATCGATTAGGCACGACAGTGCAATTGAGTAATCTGATAAAACCTAGGGTGAGCAATTGGATTATCTGCAAAGAGATTTGGTTTAATCGAATTGTGAACATATCAAACTTGAATTGATTGCTGGTTTACTGTGTAGGATTTGCAAAGAGATTTGGAATTTTAGACTTTAGACTTAGTTAGTTTTCGCAACGACAGTTGGTTAACTATACTTTCGTGTTTGAGTTCAAGAACGGCGCTTAATTGAATTGAACCTTAATTTATTAATTGTTGTTTATCATTGATTTCCTGAGAGTTACCCTGAGCCTAATCCTTCCCTGAATTGAATTAAAAAATTATTTCGATCACCATATTTTCTGTTTAACGTGATTTGCTTAGCTTAATCCTCACTAAGTTATTTATTGTGTGAATTTTCTTGAGTTCTTGTGTTCGACCCCTGATATACTGCAGCAACTGCTTTAGTACTTTTAGGGTATTAATTTGAGCATATCAAATTTGGCGCCGTTGCCGGGGACTCTAAAAATTCACCTTTAGAATTTTAGTTGTCGATTTTGTCTGTTAGTGCAGATCGATCGATTCCATTGGTATCGATCGACACGAACGCCTGTTTTAAATTTTGTACTTATTTTCTCGTTTTTGATTTTCAGGTGTATGCATGCTGCTACCAGGAGAAAGAAGGACACACCACGATCAATCTCTCCTCACAGCTAGAGCTTGAACGCACAAATCGGACAAAGAAAAGAACTACAGTTGAGATGGATCTTCCACAAGGTTTGGTGCATGATGAGGAAGGTGAACAAATACCTCCACAACAACCCCAAGCTGTTGCTGAACGGACACTTGGCGATTACAACCGACCGGATCAATTCTATGCCAATCGTGCAGCGATCCGTATTCCAACTTTCCAGAGGAATGACTTTGAGCTGAAGCCTGCTTACTTCACTCTTGTTGACAGCACCCTTCACCGGTCTCCTCATGAGCACCCTATGGATCACATCGAGAAATTCGAGGACTTGGTCACCGGTATGAAATACAATGGAGTACCACAGAATACCTTTTTGTAAGCTCTTTCCATACTCTGGTGGAGARGCAGCTTACTGGCTGAAGCAGCTACCTCCCGGATYTCTCACTACTTGGAACGAGACCAAGAACGCATTCCTGAACAATTTCTATGACGATGCGAGATCGAGGAGCTCAGAACAAATCTCTCAAATTTTCTCAGTCCAGAAGCACTCAAGTTGCTTGGTGAGATTCAGATCCTACCAGGAGAGGCATCCGCACCACGGTTTGATCAAGTTCAGCTGCTCGGGATCTTTTACGGAGGAGGATTGATTGGCGATCGATGGCACTGGATTCTGCAAGCAACGGGAACTTCCGACTAGGGTTCACGATCTGTGAAGCTAAATAGCTTGGCGTCTAGCGATAGCACGAATGCTGATTTTGAGCGGAAAAGGCTCGAGTGTTCTTTGACGGTTCGCAGATTCTGAGGTTCAGGCGGTGGACACGATGCCTGACCTCTTAGTGGGAAAGACGAAGAAGGCTGTACATTTTGCTGAGGAAATAGGGAACATTGAAGATGAGGCGGAGGATGTTAACTACATTGGTGGTTCTGGTTTCGGGGAGAATTTGTTCAACAACAACAGCTTCAACAACAATCAGCAAGGTGGTTCTGAAGTCGGAGGTAACAATCTGGTTTTGGTGCCACTCGATTGCCCAAAAACCACTTCAAAGCGGTGATTTTGCTATACTCACGGTAATTCAGCTTACCCGTATTCTCCGAGGTCTACAGAGGTAAGACGAGATCCTCTTGGAACAAATCTACGAACAGAAAAGATGACTATGGATTTCAATAGAAAGCTGGATAATTTATACGATCTGAATGGGAGAATCGGCGCTCTCGAAATCCATCGAAGATGCTGGAAAATCAAATACAGGACATCGCGGCTGTCAGGAAAGATAGTTCAACCACAGCATGGACATGTCAATGCAATCACCTCGAGCCTAGAGAAGAGGATTTTGAGCTGAGATGACTATGTCCTTATCGGTAATACTAGTATCGTGATACCCACGGTATCGTCGATACTACCGAGACTCTTGTAGCCGAAGGTTGCTGAAGATGGAGATAAGAATTCTGAGATTCCAGTATCGATCGCACGATGCAAACTCGATATCGATCGACACTCATCTGGTATCGGTCGATACCCGCCCGGACTGAATCAATAACTGAGAAAAGGACAGAGATGGTTGAAGAAAGGGTCTACAAGCGAGTTGCCCTATCCTATTATTCCCAAGCAAGAGAGGAGTGGGAGGCTCTTAGAAGCAAGTTTTTGTCAAAAAAATGGTTCTGATACACCACCACCGGGAGACAGTTAATGAAGGGAAGACCAGAGGAAATTTTCAGTTCCATGCTCCATCTCAGAGTAAACTTCAAGGAGTCTCTCGTTGACTCGGTCAGCGCGTCATGTCGAGGCGATTGAGAGATTGAAAGCTGATATGAGATCTCTAACACGCTTACATACGCGGATTCTTCTAGCTCACTCCCTTACCTGATTATTGATTTACCTGTTAAAATAGGAGATTGTCCTACTGATTTTCAGGTTGTGGAGATGAGCCAAGGATCCGAGGGTGCCCTTGATTTTGGGAGACCATTTATGAGTTGGCGCGATCATGGACACGAATAAGARGAGAATCTCTTTCTCTTGCATTGACGGAGACGTCTTCTACGATGTCATTCCCWMTGGAGGAGCACCCAGACATGTCTCGTGCATCACCATTGCCTCGGCGAACTCGATGATCGATCGCTCGATGAGTCTTATGATGAACCAAAAGTCGCAGATGTTTCAAATGAACCCCCCCAACACCACAAGAAAGTTGTGGAGAAGACCAAGGCAACAAAGAGGAAGGCGACGAGCAAGAAGATCAACGGTGCTGCTAATTTCACTTTGATTCCTCAGAAGTGTGATGGAGATTCGATCGAATATAAGGTGAAGTGCAAGGGCACCTCGAAACCTTTCTCTAAGGTTAGAGTTCTCATTCCTACGGAGATGAAAGAGAAAGAAGAGGATATGATGAGCAAAACTTTGAAGCTGGAGATGTCTGGTTGTGGAGCTTATCTCGGAGTTGGAAGAAGGATGGTCGTTTTTGTTCGATCGATCGACCCTACATGGTAACACCTCTTGTTCTTGACCTATTTCGTTTTGTCCTTTGATTTCTTTCACCTTCTCTGGGCTTGATAAACACTGGGGACAGTGTTGTTTAAGTCTGGGGGAGGTAGTTACTGACATTGTGTGTTCATTTTGAAAAAAAAAAAAAAATGTTTTTCGTGTCAAAACAACTTAGAGATTCCTGACTGTGCTTGGTTTTGATGTTCTGATTTTGCTTTTAAGTGACCACTGTTACAGGATTAGTTTCAGTTCGACTAATGAAAAATCCAGAGGTAAACCAGCCAGCCAGAATTCATGGATTGTCTCCAACAAGTTTTCATCACAAGTTTTAGCCAAATTTTGCACTTCATCAATAAGGTAAATGTCCAAAGAGCTTGATTCATCATTCATTACCTAGCTAAGGAACTATTGCGTATGAAAGAAATGGTAGATCTCCCCCGTGATAAGTACTGGATACATTGAGAGGGTAAGAACCGGGAATTCGGTAGCTAACACTATCAATACTCGCGTCTCGAACCTTGATTTGTATATGCAGTTAAAAAAAAAGAATCAATAAGAACTGGATACATTGAGAGGGTAAGAACCGGGAATTCGGTAGCTAACACTATCAATACTCGCGTCTCGAACCTTGATTTGTATATGCAGTTAAAAAAAAAAAAAAAAAAAAAAAGAATCATAAAATGTTGTGAAATAAGTCGGGGAGTTAAATACCAAGAAAAAGTTGAATGAATTGTTCCTTAGCTATGGTATTGTATGACCAAAGAATCTAGAAAGTTCGTGGACATTGATTTTAGCGATGGCGGCGATGATAAGCTTGGATGAACAATTAGCGGGTCATGAGTGAAGTCGTAGGAATTCCGATGGAGAAGTACATGGAGGTTAGATCTGAAGCTGATCGGCAACAGTGGGCGCTTGGGAAGAGGGATCATTACAGCGATTTCGGTACGATCAGGATCTCTAAGGTTTTCAAACCTCTTTCTCACTTAGTTTTCTTTTGCTTGAGGGCAAGCAAAGGCTAAGTCTGGGGGAGTTGATATATCATGGATTTTACCCGTTTTTAGCCATGATATAAGTCGTTTTATCGAGTCTTTCTAGTGCTTTTTCTATCATTTTAGAGTCTTTTCAGGTTTTAGCACGTTTGGGACGAAATTGGAGATTTTGGAGACATTTGGAGCCTTTTTGGAGTAAACAGTAGAAAGTACTCGTTTTGAAGCCTGAGTATCGATCGATACCGACGAAGTTTTGAAGCATGAGTATCGATCGACACCATACCGGTATCGATCGATACCGGCATGACAGCGGAGATAGATATCAAGGGCGAGAATTCTGCAAAAGCCCAATACTTTCCCTTATTTACAAAGAAGCCCAGCTCGTGTTTTAGACCTATTTAAGCAAACTCTTAGTCTTTAGGTTAAAAAAGACTTTACTTTTCACTATTATTCTTGAGCCACCATTGAGATTTGAGAGCTTTTGTGAGGGAGACGGATCCAAGACTGTGTTCATCATAGAGAAGATCCCGAACCCTTGTTTTTATTCTTTTTAATTTCATGATCTATTCAGTTATGTTATTTGTTTCATCTATCATGTCTGAGTAGTCTCATTTTAGGTTTAGGGTTTTCTCATATGGATTTCTCTGATTTATGATGATTGATTTGTTAGGGTTCATAATCTGAATAGTTCTTCACCATAGGTTGTTCTCAAAGCTATTTCTAACCTGATCACTTAGAATATAGAACCTAGATTAATCGATTAGGCACGCAGTGCGGTAAATCTGATAAAACCTAGGGTGAGCAATTGGATTATCTGCAAAGAGATTTGGTTTAATCGAATTGTGAACATATCAAACTTGAATTGATTGCTGGTTTACTGTGTAGGATTTGCAAAGAGATTTGGAATTTTAGACTTTAAACTTAGTTAGTTTTCGACAGGTTGTTAACTATACTTTCGTGTTTGAGTTCGAAGCGCAATTGAATTGAACCTTAATTTATTAATTGTTGTTTATCATTGATTTCCTGAGAGTTACCCTGAGCCTAATCCTTTCCTGAATTGAATTAAAACAATCTATTTCGATCACCATATTTTACTGTTTAACTGATTTCTTGCTTAATCCTCACTAAGTTATTTATTGTGTGAATTTTCTTGAGTTCTTGTGTTCGACCCCTGATATACTGCAGCAACTGCTTTAGTACTTTTAGGGTATTAATTTGAGCATATCACCTGCTTGCTAGAGTCAGTCTCCAAGTCCTCTTCTTAGGTTCCACTCGACTCTCTACTCGAGTTCTTGTTCGAGTCTGGTTCCAAGGTCTCTATTTTGTGCTCCACTCGAGTTTCTTGGTCGAGTTAAGCTCTCCCTTCTTCCCTTCTCTCCATTTGACCTCAACATCTTCAATATTCCTTGAATGTACCTGATACAGCTCCAAAATGCAATATGCATGCAATCTTAATGCAAAACACTCTAAGTATGCAAAACTGGAAACAAGTGACATGAAATGGTAAGAATATGCTATGAGACAAGGCTAAATGGATGATAAATGCATGCTCAAAGCATGTAAAATGTAGACATATCTAGATTGAGACTAATCGAAATTGTGCTGTGAAGAGTATGACTAAAGTTTTTAAGTAGAGTTTATACATCTTGCATTCTAGAACTAGCAACTTGGACATTGATATCATATATCATATCAGCATGCTTTGGTTCTGAATCCCCATCTTCAAACCTCTCCTCCATCTTATAGTTGTCTGTTTGCTTGAGGGCAAACAAAGACTAAGTTTGGGGGAGTTGATATGTCTATATTTTACATGGTTTGAGCATGCATTTATCATCCATTTATCATCCATTTAGCCTTGTCTAATAGCATATTCTTGCCATTTCATGACATTTGTTTCCAGTTTTGCATACTTAGAGTGTTTTGCATTAGGATTGCACGCATATTGCATTTTGTAGCTGTTTCAGGTACATTCAAGGAACGTTGGAGATGTTGAGGCCAAATGGAGATAAGGAAGAAGGGAGAGCCAAACTCGACCGAGCACTCGACCAAGGGACTCGAGTGGAACCAAAGGCGAAGACTTTGGAGCAGACTCGACCCAGGCACTCGAGTCCTAACTTGAGTCCACCACAAGTCACCACCTTGGAGCCAACTCGACCCTGGCACTCGAGTCCCAGCTCGAGTCCACCATAAAAATGTCATCTTAAAGATTTTTTTTGCTGGACTCGACCTAAGCACTCGACCCCCAGATCGAGTCCACCTCCGAATTAAGTTATTTTGTCTTTTAGCGAGCTAATGTTTTCCCAAACCCTATAAATCCTCTGTATTATCCATTGGACAAAAGGAGACCCGCTGGGTTTTTCTCTCTTCCTAAACCTGTTCTTGCTTTGTAATTAATTTTTCAGTAATTTTGCTTTGTATTTGTGTTTGATTCTTAGTTGTCTTTCTGTTTACTTCTTAATCTATTTATTTATGCAAGTTTTTATGATTTCTGGGTTTGTGTTCTTGATGTTCTTCATGGGCTTTGAGTAGTCTTTAGGGTTCTTGAGGATGGGATAGATTAGGTGTGGAATCTTAGTCTCCTAGGTGGTTTAAATGTAGATTGTTTGATTTCCCTTCTGGATTAGTGTTATTAATGCTAATTTCTCTCTGATCAATTGGAATTAGGACTAAGGTATTTCCACACCCACAAGGTGTTCGATGAAATGCCTGAACCAACTAATTCCAGATATTTACATTCTTAGCCTAAGAGATTAGTTGTCTAGGGTGTTTATTTGCTTTAATAGACTGGATCTTAATGCCTGCTAGGTTAGATTTCGCTAGAGAGATTTAGGTCTGGAACTAGCTTAGCTTGAGGTTATCTGTCATGAAAATGAATTTAGCTGCTGATGAGTTTATTCTCTAGGGAATAGCTCTGTTTGAGTATGTTAAACACCTAGGTAGATTAAGAGGAAACACCAATCAATAGCCCCCATCCTTAGGAGCTTCTGTTTATTTGATTGATTTCTATTGCTTTACTTCTGTTTGCTTCTGTTAGCTTCTGTTAGTAACTATTGCTCCTGTTAGTCTCTGTCATTAGCTTCTGTAATGCTTTCAATTATGGTTCTGTTAGATTGTTAATCTCATGATCTATTGCTTGGCTTGACTTAATTGATTTGATTGCATCGTTTCTGGTTAATAGCTCACCCATTTGGATTGACACCTTTCTGTGCTACAATAAAAGTGCATTAGGGAATTGACCCATATCAGTTTGACTTATATCAAATTAGCATATATCAATATGGCGTTGTTGCCATTTGGGTGTTGTTGGTTATATTTAGGATTTCATATCATTTCAGATCAAGTTCTTTTACGTCTACTCTGTTCCTCACCTTGTGTTTCCTTCATTGTCTTTGCATCTCAGGTACTTATACGCGTTATCTGACCGATTCCATCAGACTCGACCACGCACTCGATTGGCCCGTTCGAGTCAGTCATTCGAGTCAGTACTTATACGCGTTATCTGATCGATTCCATCAGACTCGACCACGTACTCGATCGGCCCGTTCGAGTCAGTCATTCGAGTCTGCTTTTTCACCTGTATGCAAACGAGATCAAAAGGAAACCCGAACCTCCTACGCTACCTCGACAATATCAATCAACTACCAAGACAGTTGCGTGATCAGAGAGAGCACATCAGCGTTGATCAACTGGATCAGGTGGGAATGGAAGAAAACCCGCAAGGACCGCATGAACAAGGACCTCCTCCAAGGAGGCCACGACTGATTGGAGCAGGAGATGCTCTTAACACTCACACTCACATGCAAGGGATTGTACCTCCTTCAATCCAGAACAACAACTTTGAGATCAAGAGTGGCTTGATAGCTATGGTGCAAAGCAACAAATTCCATGGGTTGCCTATGGAAGATCTTCTTGATCACTTGGACGAGTTTGATAGGCTCTGCAGCCTTACCAAGATCAATGGAGTCAGTGAAGATGGTTTCAAGCTGAGACTCTTTCCATTCTCTCTGTTGACAAAGGCCATCTGTGGGAGAAGAATCTACCACATGGCTCCATCACTTCATGGGATGACTGCAAGAAAGCTTCCTCGCAAGTTCTTTCCAATGCTAACAGCCTGCCCGGAATGAGATATCCGGATTTTCTCGGAAAGATAGAGAGACCTTCTGCGAATGCTAGGAAAGATTCAAAGGCTACACCACTCAATGTCCTCACCATGGTTTCAGCAATGAGTCCCTACTTAGCACCCTATACAGAGGAGTTCTCCCAAAGGTCACGATGCTTCTTGATACAGCTAGCAATGGCAACTTCCTCAACAAAGATGTCGAGGAAGGCTGGGAACTTGTGGAGAACGCTTTCAACTGATGGTAACTACACTGCGGAATATAACGCGTGAGGGAAGTGTTGATTCAGATGAGAAGACTAGGAAGGAAATCAAAGCTTTGAATGCCAAGTTGGATCAACTACTCCACCAGCAAAAGCACGTTCACTTTGCAAGTGAGGATACTATCTTTCAGATTCCAGATGGGGAGGGTACTTGTATGGAAGAGGTCAGCTATGTTCAGAATCAGGGAGGATACAACACAAGTTTCATCAACTACAAGAACAACCCCAATCTCTCATATAGGAGCACCAACGTTGCTAACTCAGGATCAAGTCTCGCCTCAGCAAAACTGCCCAAATCGTTTGTTCCTTACAATCATTATCAGTTCTAAGCAGCACTACTGAGCAGCTATCTACAATGGGAATTACAGGTCACCACCTGGTTTTACACTCACCAAGCTCAGCCTTCTAACGCTCCGAATCACAGATGACGCTATGCTGCAACAACTTCAAGCAAGTCCGTGCAATAGAAGCAGCTAAAAAATTTGGTGAACTAAAAACCCAGATGGATTACACTTACAATGATCTCAACAGCAAGATTGAGACATTGAACTCCAAAATTAAATACTTGGAGAACACCACTGCCTCCACCTCTTCCACAAAGTCTATTAGACAACTTCCGAAAAGCAATTCGAACCAAAGGAGTATTCCAATGCCATCTTTCAGTGAATCAAGTCCCATTGCTGATCATGAAGCTTATTAGAGAAATGAGTGTTTGCTTTTATGGTTGATGCTAACACCAATGCAATCACTTTAAGGAGTGAAGAGAGTTTCCTGCAAGGGAAGGATCAATTCCAGTCACCGTGGACAACTGAGGACGAAGATGGGAGTGATTCAGCAAAGAATGCCAAGCTGAGAAACCAGACTCGACGAGACTCTACCAAGCAGCTCGAGTCCCGTGTCGAGTCAGCACACTACCTGCTGAAAAAACTGACAGACTCTACCAAGCAGCTCGAGTCCCAAGTTGATGAGGACATCACCTTGGAGCTGAAAGGAGATGACGCAATCTGTGGAGAACCCAATTCCATACATTCCAGCCGGCCCTATTACACGCCAAAGGGCTAAAGCATTGAGGCATAAGTTCAATGGATATGTAGCCTGCATTGGAGCAAGAAGTAACTCCACCAAAGCCGACTTTGCACCAGCCTCAACGGACACCACGGAGGAGGCTTCAGAACCAAGTTGGACCAAGCTTCAGCATCTGACCTGGAGGACTTCAATTACATCACTCTTACTCCAGGAAAGCACAATGACATGTCCGTTGCATCACCAGAAACCGCCAGCTCTCTTTTCGACTCAAATGAGGCTACACGGCCTTCTCCTTCGAGCTGCGTTTCTGTTCATGCCCCATGGCCACTTCTCAGCATCAAGACACGTGAGTCTAGTGTCTTCACTGTCATCATATAGTGAAGACACACAAAGAGCGCTGGCATTGTACTCTTTTCCTTACCATCAGTTTTCCCAAGGTATGGGTTTTCTGAGGAAGGTTTTAACGAGGCAACACCCTTAGTGCGCATTTTGGACTTGTTCTTGGTCTACTACATCTTTCACAAGTCCAAGAACACTTTAAGAGCTGAGCCAAGAGCAAAGACTCGACGAGAGTTGTTCGTTTAGCTCAAACTTTCCATTTTGAGTTATTTCTTTTTCGCAAACCTTGCTGTTTTGCTTGAACTACTTGTTGTTCTTGGTTGTTTGTGACATGTGGACGTCTAGAGGCTATTATAAAAGGCTAAATCGTCTCTTAATGAAATAGACTTTTACCCAAAACAAAACGAGTTAAACTCTCATAGGCAGCCGCTTCCTTCTCTCTTCTCTTGCTTGATTGAGTAATCGGACTCTCAAACCTGAGAATCACTTAGTGTTTATCACAAGGCTTCTGCATCTTGTGTGGTCTCACATCGCTCCACTGTTTCTCCTTCAAGACGAGCCTCTCTCCTGAAGAAGAACAACACCATCGTTTGAAGATTCTGAACTTTGAGACCAGGCGTGTATCATCTTTGGTATCAGAGCTAAAGTTCCTTCAATCAGTTGTGTCTAAACCTATCCTTGCTTTCAGTCAATTTGCTTTAGAAGTTATTGAGAATCAAGTTATTAGGTTGTTTTGATAGTTTGTTTAATCGCTGTTTCTATTTTTGCTTATCTTGCGTTGCTTCTGTTTTGATTCTTTATTGCTTTTGTTTCATCGTTTGTTTGTTTCAGTATTTCGTTGATTTGGTTTGTTGTTGCTAGTTTATTGTTTACAAAGTTAAGAAAAAGAAAAGAAAAAGGTTAGGTTGTTGAAGGAATCTTAGCTTGTGTGTTTCACCTGTTAAATTATTTGCTTCTGTTTTTGTGTACTGCTTATTTAATCACTTAGAACCGAATTTGATCATCATATTAAGTTGTTATTTGCACCATTAGAGACTGGATTTTCGTGGCTGCTAGGGTAGAGAAGGCGAAAATTAAAATAGAAAATTAGGGCTGCACTAGAAATAAGTGAAGTTTCCTTTTTCTGTTTTAGTGAATTTTCCTTTTCTTTGTAAGCTGCTTACTTCTTTCCAGAAAACTAAGCTTGTGATTTTTCCTGTTTTGTGCAAGGAAAGAAATCGACCCCATGGCTGAGAATTATGACCAAGTCGACGCCAACAATGCCATGATTCARATGATGGCAAATATCAACACTCAGCTCCAAGCTCTCTCTAACCGAATGGACCGCATGGAGAACCCTCCCATGCATGCAAGAAGAGACAATGGACCTGAACCGTATCAGAATCAAAGGGTACATGATCCAGGCGATCTACCACCGCCACCACCACCACGGCCTAGACATGCTTATGGAGAGCATGAACCAGACCACCAGCCACCACCGCCTCAGCACTCACCAGACCTGAAATTAAACGCACCAACCTTTGCTGGAAGAGTTGACCCAGAAGCTTATCTAGAGTGGGAAAGAAGAATGGATAAGATTTTTGGCTGCTACACTTACACTGAGGCGAAGAAAGTAGCCTTTGCAGCAGCTCAGCTGACCGACCATGCCCTTACATGGTGGGACCGAGATGTGGCTGATAGGAGACGTTACCAAGACCGTCCTATCTCTACTTGGCACGACATGAGGCAGTTAATGAAAAGGAGATATGTGCCACCACATTTCCAACGTGAGCTGCAAAAGAAATTCAGACGGCTTACTCAAGGCAACAAATCAGTGGAAGAATATTATGAGGAATTTGAGCACCTCAGGAATCGCCTTGAATTAGATGAAGCACCAGAAACATTCATGGTTCAGTTTCTGGATGGGTTACAAGAGAGGATTGTTACAAAAGTGGAAATGCAAGTGTATCATCAGATGGATGATCTCCTGCACTTAGCAATCCAAGCTGAACAACAAATCAAGAGAAAGAACTCAAGTTTCAGCCGAAACAAAAATACTTGGAGTTCAGCGCCAAAACAATCTGATAAGGKCAAGGCAGTTGTGATTGATTCACGTTTTAAACCAAGAGCTCCTGAACCATCTAGAGACACTAAAGCGGAGCCTAGACGTGATCATCAGCCTCGAAACCAACAAAATCCGCAGAGGAGCCGAGACATTACCTGTTATAAGTGTCAAGGCCGAGGGCATATATCCAGGGATTGTCCTAATCAAAGAGTGATGATCCTTACTGAATCTGGGGATTATGAATCACAAGATGAAGAAGAGGCTGAGGAGGACGCTGATGAGGAGATTACAGAATTTCCAGACACCGGAGAGCTTCTAATGATGAGACGCATTCTCAGCACCATGATAGAACCTGAAGAGAGTGCTCAGCGTGAAAACATCTTCCATACCAGATGTACTATCAAGGGGAAGGTATGTTCTCTGATAATTGATGGGGGTTCTTGTACAAACGTTGCAAGCCTCTATATGGTTGAAAAACTAGGCTTGGAGAGAACTAAGCACCCACGACCCTACAGGTTGAGGTGGCTCAATGATAAGTCTGAGTTAAAGATCACTGATCAAGTGACAGTTCCATTTAGTGTGGGGCGTTACAATGATCAAGTGCTCTGTGATGTGGTTCCAATGCAAGCTGGCCATCTCTTATTGGGACGTCCATGGCAGTTTGACAAGGAAACCACGCATAACGGTCRCACCAATTTATACTCATTTATGCATGATAAAAGAAAAGTGAATTTAGCTCCATTATCACCTCAGCAAGTTCATGAAATGCAAATTAAAATGTCTAAAGAAAAGAGTAATGGTGCTAAATCTAACTTCCTAGTTAATACTAGTGAAGTTAAAAGGGCTTTAAGAACTACTTCACACACTGCGCTACTAATGGTCTTTAAGGAGCTTTTGAGCGCATGTTCTGTAGCTGTGGAGTTACCTAAGGAGATAAGTCAGCTCCTAGAACAATTTGAGGACGTTTTTCCTAAAGAGATACCGGCTGGACTGCCACCAAGCAGAGGGATAGAGCACCAAATCGATTTCATACCTGGTACAACTTCCAAAGACCAGCTACCGTGTGAATCCAGAGGAAGCAAAGAGCTCAAGCGCCAGGCACTGATGGAGCAAGGTTATGTGAGAGTCTTAGTCCCTGTCTGGTCTCTGCTCGTGCCTAAGAAAGATGGATCGTGGAGGATGTGTGTTGACTGTAGGGCGATCAACAACATAACCATCAAGTATAGACATCCAATTCCACGCCTTGATGACATGCTGGATGAGCTTAGTGGAGCAACCATCTTCTCCAAAATAGACCTGAAAAGTGGATACCATCAAGTCAGGATGAAGGAAGGAGATAAATGGAAAACAGCTTTCAAAACGAAACAAGGACTCTATGAATGGCTAGTCATGCCGTTTGGACTCTCAAATGCACCCAGCACATTTATGCGCCTAATGAACCATGTTCAGGCATACATCTGTAAGTTTGTGGTTGTGTATTTTGATGATATTTTAATTTACAGTTCTTGTTTATCGACCATGTGTTACATCTTGAGTTAGTCTTAAAGACTCCAAAGGAAGGCCTTTATGCAAACTTAAAGAAGTGCACATTCTGCACTAATGAGCTTGTTTTTCTAGGATTTGTTGTGAGTTCGCAGGGATTACAGGTTGATAAAGAGAAGATAAGGGCTATACAAGAATGGCCAACCCCAACAAGCATCAGCCAAGTCCAAAGCTTCCATGGTCTTGCAAGCTTCTATCGCCGTTTTGTTAAGGACTTCAGTAGTGTGGCTGCACCACTCACGTCAGCTATCAAGAAAAGTGTTTGTTTCACTTGGGGGGAAGCTCAGAATAAGGCGTTCCAGGACCTGAAAGAGCGCCTAACTAATGCACCTGTTCTAGCACTTCCAGATTTTAATAAGACCTTTGAAGTGGAGTGTGATGCATCTGGAATTGGGATAGGGGCTGTTCTTACTCAAGGAGGCAAACCAGTGGCTTATTTTAGTGAAAAGCTAAGTGGGGCTGCGTTGAACTATCCCACCTATGATAAAGAGTTGTATGCGCTGGTTAGAGCCATGGAGACGTGGCAACACTATCTGCTTGCTAGAGAATGTGTAATTCATACTGATCATGAAACGCTGAAGCATCTCAAAGGGCAAACAACGCTTAAGAAGAGACATGCTCGCTGGCTGGAGTACATTGAGATATTCCCTTATGTCATTAAGTACAAAAGGGTAAAGAGAACGTGGTAGCTGATGCACTTTCAAGGAGACATGCTTTGATCACCACAATGGAGTCTAAGGTTTTGAGATTCGAGATGATTAAGACTCAGTATGAAGAAGATCCCGATTTCAAGAATATCTACTCAGAATGTGGTAAAGGAGCCTACAGCAATTTCTACAAGTCTGATGGGTTTTTATTCAGAGAAAGGAGGCTGTGCATACCTCAGGGTTCTCTACGTGAATTGCTGATTAGGGAAGCTCATGGAGGTGGCCTTATGGGTCATTTTGGGGCTGAGAAGACATTGAGCATACTGAACGAGCATTTCTTTTGGCCTCATCTCAGAAAAACAGTGGAGGCGTTTTGTGCTAGATGTGTAACTTGCAAGCAAGCTAAGTCCAAGTCTCATCCTCATGGACTATACATGCCGTTGCCTATACCTACAGCTCCTTGGGTCGACATATCAATGGATTTTGTGCTTGGACTTCCCAAGATTCAGAATAAGGATTCTATCTTCGTTGTTGTGGATAGGTTCTCAAAGATGGCACATTTCATTCCATGTGCTAAAACTAATGACGCTACTCAGACAGCCAACTTATTCTTCAGAGAAGTAGTGAGATTACATGGGATTCCGAGGACAATTGTATCAGATAGAGACACCAAGTTTCTGAGTCATTTCTGGAGAACGCTTTGGAAGAAGCTGGGAACGAAGCTAGTGTTCTCTACTACTTGTCATCCTCAAACAGATGGGCAAACTGAGGTTGTTAACCGGACCTTGTCAACATTGCTGAGAGCAACCATTGGGAGGAATTTGAAGAACTGGTTAGAGTGTATACCGTTTGTGGAGTTTGCTTACAACCGAGCTGTTCACTCCGCCACCAAGCTGTCACCATTTCAGGTTGTCTATGGCTTTAATCCAAACTCGCCATTAGACCTCTCACCGTTGCCACCAGCTGAGATCATAAGCTTAGAAGGACAGAAAAGGGCTGATTACATCAAGAGCTTACATCAGAAAGCTAGAGAGAACATTGAGAAGAAAACTGAGATGTATGCTAAGCAAGCTAACAAGGGGCGTAAACAGGTCATCTTCAAAGAAGGAGATTGGGTTTGGCTTCATATGCGTCCAGAAAGGTTCCCAAACAAGAGGAAGGACAAGCTAGCGCCGAGGGGAGATGGACCATTCAGAGTAGCTGAGAAGATCAATGACAACGCCTATAGGCTTGAACTACCAGGTGAGTTTAATATATCTCCTACTTTCAATGTTATTGACTTAGAATTGTTTGATGCAGGTGATGAACCAGTTTTGAGGTCAAAACCTTCTGAAGAGTGATATGCTCAAATTAATACCCTAAAAGTACTAAACCAGTTGCTGCAGTATATCAGGGGTCGAACATAAGAACTCAAGAAAATTCACACAATAAATAACTTAGTGAGGATTAAGCTAAGCAAATCACAGTTAAACAGTAAAATATGGTGATCGAAATAGGATTGTTTTAATTCAATTCAGGGGAGGATTAGGCTCAGGGTAACTCTCAGGAAATCAATGATAAACAACAATTAATAAATTAAGGTTCAATTCATTAAGCTACTGCTTGAACTCAAACACGAAAGTATAGTTAACCAACCGCTGCGAAAACTAACTAAGTTTAAAGTCTAAAATTCCAAATCTCTTTGCAAATCCTACACAGTAAACCAGCAATCAATTCAAGTTTGATATGTTCACAATTGATTAAACCAAATTCAGATAATCCAATTGCTCACCCTAGGTTTTATCAGATTACTCAATTGCAATCGTCTAATCGACAATCTAGGTTCTATATTCTAAGTGATCAGTTAGAAATAGCTTTGAGAACAACCTATGGTGAAGAACTATTCAGATTATGAACCCTAACAAATCAATCATCATAAATCAGAGAAATCCATATGAGAAAACCCTAAACCTAAAATGAGACTACTCAGACATGATAGATGAAACAAATAACATAACTGAATAGATCATGAAATTAAAAAGAATAAAAACAAGGGTTCGGATCTTTCTATGATAACACAGTCTTGGATCCGTCTCCTCACAAAAGCTCTCAAATCTCAATGGTGGCTCAAGAATAATAGTGAAAAGTAAAGTCTTTAACCTAAAGACTAAGAGTTTGCTTAAATAGGTCTAAAACACGAGCCTTTGTAAATAAGGAAAGTATCATTTGGCGAGAATTCTCGCCCTCGATATCTATCTCCGTCAGCGCGGTACTTCGTCGGTATCGATCGATACTGGATGTGTCGTCGATACTCAGGCTTCAAAACGGGTACTTTCTACGGTTTACTCCAAAAAGGCTCCAAATGTCTCCAAAATCTTCAATTTCGTCCCAAACGTGCTAAAACCTGAAAAGACTCTAAAATGATAGAAAAAGCACTAGAAAGACTCGATAAAACGACTTATATCATGGCTAAAAACGGGTAAAATCCATGATATATCAACTCCCCCAGACTTAGCCTTTTGCTTGCCCTCAAGCAAAACAGAAAACTAAGTGAGAGAAAGAGGTTTGAAAAACCTTAGAGATCCTGATCTGGTACCGAAATCGCTGTAATGATCCCTCTTCCCAAGCGCCCACTGTTGCCTGATCAGCTTCAGATCTAACCTCCATGTACTTCTCCATCGGAATTCCCAGCTTCCACAGACTTCACTCATGACCCCGCTAAGTGTTCATCCAAGCTTATCATCGCCAGTTTCATCGCTAAAATCAATGTCCACGAACTTTCTAGATTCTTTGGTCATACAATACCATAGCTAAGGAACAATTCATTCAACTTTTTCTTGGTATTTAACTCCCCCAGACTTATTTCACAACCAGTTCTTATTGATTTTTTTTTTTTTTTTTTAACATAACTGCATATACAAATCAAGGTTCGAGACGCGAGTATTGATAGTGTTAGCTACCGAATTCCCGGTTCTTMCCCTCGATGTATCAGTATCTTAGGTGAATAATGGGGTCATAGGAAATTTTCCTACCCCTCACTTTAGGCACTTGTGTGATCATCCCTTATCCAAGTAGAATAATGGGGTCATAGGAAATTTTCCTACCCCTCTACTCGGCGGAAATCATTTCATCTTTCATGCATTTTTGATCCTGATTCATATCCAGTACTTATCACGGGGGAGATCTACCATTTCTTTCATACGCAATAGTTCCTTAGCTAGGTAATGAATGATGAATCAAGCTCTTTGGACATTTACCTTATTGATGAAGTGCAGAATTTGGCTAAAACTTGTGATGAAAACTTGTTGGAGACAATCCATGAATTCTGGCTGGCTGGTTATCCCTTGGATTTTTCATTAGTCGAACTGAAACTAATCCTGTAACAGTGGTCACTYAAAAGCAAAATCAGAACAACAAAGCCAAGCACACTCCAGAAAACTCTAAGTTGTTTTGACTCAATTAAAASAAATTTTTTTTTTTTATTTTTTAGAAAACAAAAATGAACACAATGTCAGTAACTACCTCCCCCAGACTTAAACAACACTGTCCCCAGTGTTTATCAAGCCTAGAGAAGGTGAAAGAAAAATAAATGGAGAAAAATGGTAAGATGAAGAACGAGAGGTGTTACCACAGACGGGTGGTATCGATCGACACCAGGTTGGTATCGATCGATACCAGGCGAAAATCGAGATGAAAAACCTCTTTCTCTAACTGAATGAGCTGACCGTGTTAGATGATCCAAGTTAGAAACTGAGATACCATTCAAACACGAGTTAGAGACAACAAAAGATCATAACCATTAAACCACTTAGGTCACAACAAAAGAGAAACTGACATCAGTTCATAACAAAACCAAAGGAAAAAGGAAAAAGAAAAACATGTGAATCAGAGAGATGACTAATCCTCTGTAGCGTCGGAATCAGAGTCATAGGCAGCAGCAGCTCCAGCTGTGCGTGATGGTCCAGCAGCGGWTGGTGCACGAGGCGAGCGAGGAGCCGGCGGAGTCATGCAGCTGCATCGAGAAATGGTGCTCCAGATCGCCTGAAGACTGTGAACGACGTACTGCTGAAATGGGTCCAGGTCCATGGTCGGCACAGGAGGAAAAGTACCAGCAGTAGATGTAGGAGCAGGAGGCTGAGTCGGCGCGTCTTCGTCAGCAGCAGCAGTGTGAGATCCGGAGGGCAAACCGCGGCGTCGAGTGGCTGGTGCTCGAAACATGTCCGTCTGAGCCGGAGTGAATAACAGCTTGGATGCATCTGAATCTATGTCCGTCAGATCTGTGTTGGGCAGCTGGACGAGGAAGTCCCCCTGAGAGGTGCTGAATACCCAACGTCGTCCTGGCTTAAGCCAGCGCAGATGCTCTAAATGCGACTCATCCATCACAGCTCGAGTAGAGAACAATCGCAGCTCGAAACATCAATCCCAAATGAAGAAAAATGGGAGTGAAGGTTACCCACAGACTCTGACTTGGCGGCGCAAATCTTGCCACTTTCTTGCGCGCTGAAAGGTTTCACCTTCGTGACTCAGTGATACGAATACCACCCAAGTTAACTCGAAGATCAGCTCAGGCCATTCATACTCCTCATCATCAATAATGTCTCCAATGGCCATAGACATCACAATCAGCTCAGATACCCGCATCTTGTTGGGCTCCATCTTGCACATCAGCGTGTTGCTCAGAATCCGAGCTAGGCATCGCAAGACTGGGTGGCGGATATCCATCTCGTGTCGTCTTTGCGGTGATATTGCTCGTGTCAAGAAATCTTTGCCAGAAGTTTTTGGACGTCCAGGAACTTGGTGGGTAGCTCGCAGCGAGTAATCTACGGAAACCGTAGATGCTGCGAGATCCTGGAAAGGAAGACGGTATCTCACTCAGCGAATCATGTAAAGCACTCCGCTGAGTAACAGGGGCCTCTCCGGTGTAGTAGACACGTACGGAGGCAAGGAACTGGCGGACGAGATCTGGGTAAAGCGGATACCACCTCGTAGGCATAGTACCCAGACCAATCTTCTGCAGGAGTCTCTGTAACTCCCCATCAAAACCCAGATGCCTCATGGTAAGTGGATCTGCAAATCTGGTCGGCTTGATCTCAACGTCCAGCCATGCATTGTAGAAGATGGAGTCGTAGTCGTCCCAAGTGTCAGAAATGGGACGCTGCGTGCAGGCGGTTGATATGTCTGCATTTTTTATGGTTTTAGCTTGCATTATTCATTCATTTAGACATGTTATTTGACCTGTTCTTGTCATTTATTTATAGTTTTGCATACTTAGAGTGTTTTGCATTAGGTTTGCATACATCTTGCATATTTGGCTTGTTACAGGTACTTTTAGGCGATTCTGGAGAAGTTAGCATCAAATTAAGCTGTCTAGGGCATCTGACTCGAGCCCTAGGTCAAGGCAGGAAGCTAAGGCTGGAGATGATGCAGAAGCAAGCTCGAGCCTATAGGGTCGAGCTAAGGGGTCGAGTCAACACAAAAGGTGTCATTTTGGAGGTTTTTGGCCAAGCTCGAGTCCCATGCTCGAGCTTCATGATCGAGCTCAAGAAAAAGAGGAGTCTTGGAGTTTCTGAACCCAGCTCGAGCCCATAGGGTCGAGTAGGAGTCTCGAGCTCAACACACAAAAATGCAATCTTGATCTCTTCAGCTCGAGCACAGCACTCGACCACCACAGGGTCGAGTTGGACCTTACCTTGCGCGTTTTTTCCATTTTGCCCATGACGTTTTAGGGTTTTTAAGACTTAGTATAAATACCTAATGTGGGATTAAGACTTCAAGTTTTGTTTTTATGCCTAATTTTCGTTTTCCCTTCTGTTCTTCATTGTTCTTTCTTGTTCTTCATTTCCAGACTTTGTAGTTTGATTTCTGCTTGTTATTTTAGTTGATTTCTTCTATTTCTATCATATCTCTATCTCTTCTCTCTATCTATGCAAGTTTCTATGATTTCTGGGTTTGTGATTATGATGTTCTTCATGATTTCTGAGTAGTCATTAGAGTTCTTGAGGATGGGTTAGATTAGTGTGGAATCTTAGTCTCCTAGGTGGTTTAAGAGTTGATTGTTTTAATTCCCTTCTAAATCAGTGTTCTTAATGCTAATTTCTCTCTGATCAATTGAGATTAGATCTTAGGTGTTTTTCCACCCAGAAGGTGTTTGATAAAATGCTTGAATGAATTGATGTTAGAGATTTGCATTCCTAGCCTAAGGGATTAGATGTCTAGGGTGTTTATTGACAGTATTGAACTGGGTCTTATTGCCTGCTAGGGTAGATTTCGCCAAGGGATTGGGTCTGGAACTAGTCTAGCTTGAGGTTACTTATCACGGGAGTGGACTTAACTGGTTGTGATGTTTGATGTCTAGGGAATAGCTTGATTGAGTTTTGTTAGACCACCTAGGTAGGCTAAGAGGACACACTAAGTCGATTACCCCATCCTTAGGAACTTCTCTTGCATTGATTGAATTCTCGTCTAGCCCTATACACTGTTTCTGTATTGCCTTGCTCTTGTTAGTCCTATACAGTATCTGTTTTAGATTCCATTTTATGTTTCTGTCTAGGGTGTTAGAGTCCTATACGCTCTTACTTGGCTTGACTTGAACGGTTTGATCTATTCCTTTTTGGTTAATATCTTCACCCTTATGGATTGACACCTTACTATACTACAACGAAACTTTGGTCTAGTAAGGAATTGACCTATATCAGCGGTGCTCTCAGTAATTGCCTTGTACTCTCCCTCGAACGTCTGTGAGAGGCGAATCTTGGCTCTCTCGTCTCTTTTAGGCCAAGGTGGCCTAGATGTGGTGGTGGAAGGTCTGGAAGAGGAAGATGGTGCACGAGGTGGTTGAGACGAAGATGGCGCGCGAGGCCGGCCGGCTGAAGGTGGCGCACGAGGTGAGCCAGATGAAGTTGGCGCCTCTGTAGCTGCTCTAACCCGGTCTCTTGTGACGCRGAATCTCTCAGTAGACTCATCATACGCCACCTGATAACTTGCGTCATTCAGTATGGCTGTCACTTTCCCCCTACGCCAGTCATATCCGTCGAAGATCTCAACGACGTCCATTAGTCTGAATTGGTTCGGAAGAGAACTCGTCCCTTCGTCATTTCGTGACTTCTTTCTGGGAGGCATCTGTACCAACAACACAAAAACATAAATAGAGAGTCAAAAATCACCAAAATTCGCCAAGGTTAAGTACGGGTGTCGATCGATACTCAGGTGGTATCGATCGATACCATCGACTGTTTTCGCGAAGAACAATCCGAATCGATCGATACACAAGTTGTAACTAATGACAAATACATGCAAGGCAAGGTTCGACTAGGCCTAGATCAACCCGAGTATCCAATATTCAACCCTAAAAACAAGTTTAAGAGGCCAAAATCTCAAACCCAAAAATTGATTCCATGGATTGAAAAATTGCAAAATCGAGATGTTACCTTGTGTA